>CM046860.1:3643277-3985569 GCA_025617745.1 Heliocidaris erythrogramma | reverse complement strand
GGTGAGCAAAATAACCTGGCAAAGTATTCTTACTCTTTTGACTAACTTAACTTCCCTGTAAAAATGAATTGATCCATCGAGTCCTGCATGATTGCAAACATTAAAGCAAAAAATGTCACTTTTCAAAAGTCACAAGCCCTTTTTTAATGCTGTATTAACATTTTAGCATTTCTTGCACAAATTTTAAAGTGTGCTTACTCAACTATGACACTATGACACTATGACACGATGACAACCTCTTACCACACATGTGATGATACATTTTGGTGATGATACAATTTTGGTAAAAAATATCTGGAGTTATTTTTTTTCAATAAGCTGAGTGGATTTTGGAATTTCAAATTTACGAAGGGTGAATTTTTTTTAAATTGTGCTCAACCAAGCATAATAATGAGAAAAGTGTCGGGATAGGTGTGAGGGGATCAAGCAATGGATAATAAACAACACATAAATTTGCACCTGAAGCCTAATTCGCTAAAATCTCATTTGTCAGATGGATATTTATTGCTAGTCCTGGAAGGAATTACTAGAAATTTAACTGATACACATCTTTAGAAATGCAACAAACAAGAAACAAAGTTTAGGTGGATTATTGTTTTTAGTCACATGTCAAGAAAAACATTGAAATATCATATCAAATAGTCTCAAAGATCAAATATATATATTATTCTCTATTGGTAATCTTTAGAATACTCATTTATCCATTATATTTTGATAGAATTGAAATAATATCTACTTATCTTAAGTTTTAAAGTACATTTAAGCCTCTTTTGAAAAGATTGTTAAAACTTACCTTCAGCATCGAGCGTGGTCCCAGACATGTTCTGATGACATCTGCTATTGTCTGTCAAACAATAATAGAGCAAAGTGATTGCATTGAAGGAAATCACAAAATTACATTTATGATGTATTTTCTTCTATTCTTTAGTAGCCATAATGATGTGGGGGAAAAAAAGATTTTAATCTTGCTCTATAAAAGAAACATGTATGACCTAAACAGTCACAAATCGAAATTTAGTCTTTCCTACTAACCCCCCCCCCAATAAAACACCAAATATCAAATTAACTGATGGGTCAATAATGATGCACTTATATATTTCCCAAGATTTCAAGAAGATGAAAAGGACCAAACATTCCATGGATGCCCTGCGTCTGGGTTTGGTCAACTCAAGGCAATTCTTTAGACAATTTTGATCACATCATATTTCACATTAACACATTATATTAACCTTAATCTTAAGAGGTAGCTTTCAAGAGCAGACTTTGCTTGAATGGCCCTCTGAATTGTTTAAGTTACAGATATGATCCAAGACCTACCATTCCCTACCATTCCCTTACACATATAGATTTTCTTTCATATCAGTAGAATCACAGCTGGTTTATGATGGTATTTTTTTCTTTTAAAGTGTACATTCTAGCACAATCACAACATGCAAATGATGAAAATTTAAGTCATAGACATGATAGATTCCTCTGATCTGCTAATTTCTAAACCTAAATATACAACCCACATTGCACCTTCTTTAGGCTACATGCTTACTGCGGCAGCCCGAACACGTAGTGTTCGGGCTGCGATGAGCAGTCCTTTGATTGCTTGGATCTCTCTTAATTACAATGATAGCCATGAAACATGACATTAATTGATTTTAGGCTACTTTAGGTACTTACAATACTTTACGATTGACTGTCTTCTTTCTTTTCAATGAGGATGATACAAAAAAGGCCTATTTATCTCCAAAAGCCTGTACTAAAAACTTCCGTATGTCAGTGTTTTGCTTGCAATGCGCATGCGTCAGCAGCTCCAATAATTATATAGACAAGAAGGGAGCATTATGAATATTCATTAAGACGAGTGACAGCGGCAGGAGCTCTAGCAAGTAGAGATCGCCGGATCACAGTGGATATATGAATATTCATTATTCCTGTGACGAAACCTATGGCGTGCCTATTTTCGCTTCTGCTTCAACATGGCGAATGGGACTGGTTTCGAAAATTGAGAGTAAAAAGCGACATTCATCGATTCTACACATTTTTTAGGAAAAGCTGATTTGCGCAAAGTCTGTTTAGGTAAGTGGCATCGTATATATGATACTTTAATTTAGGTCTAAAAAAATTATTAGGGTGCGCGCGCCGGTATTCGGTCACTTAAAAAGAAATCGCCGCTGATATGAATACCTATCTCTTTAAATTGACAATCTACCATCAAAAGAACCGCAAAATTGTCCTTTAAATAATTATCAAAATAATTTAAAACATGGAAACTTACCCCAAAAAATATCGCCGACAGAAGAAGGAGAAGTTTTCCGCCCAGTATTCGGTCGGCGCCGCCCACAATTCGGTCACGCGATAGTGCGCTGCATCTCGGGAGAGTTATATAACCATTTTTGTCACATTTCTGCGTTTTTAGGCATTTTCTGTGGCTTCTATATATTCATACTTAAATGTATGAGAATTTTTATCCATTAAAATCCACAAATCGAAGCTCTAGGGTCAGAAATAATGCACAAAATGTATTTCTAAAAAGAGCAAAGCGCGTCAGCAAAGCGCAAAGCGCGTCGGCGAAGCGCAAAGCGACAAGTTGCACACAAAGCGCATTGGCGCAAGGCACTCAATGTTGCCTGACCGAATACTGGAAGAGCGCCATCTCACTGGCAGGGGTGAGGTATATATTCTCTTGCTCATCGCTGAGATCGCCATTTGCAAATTCGCTGCGATAGATGGAAGACCCGGAAGCTCCTCTTCACACACATACTAAATTCATTGCACCTGCACACGTAGTTATTTCACCATAGGCGTCTACATATGGCTATGCGTGTTAACTCACGCGCTAACGGAACCCGGAAGTGCGGAAACTTGGGTAACACTGACCAGTTTCGAGGGTATTTGGAGATCTTTTCCAGGGCGTCCGACCTAAATTGCTTTCAACATTAGAGGTACCTTGTTCATGTGTCTGTTATGTACAGGTTTCGAGCCTCAAAAATTATTCATGAGTTCTTCACTACTGTTCAAAGAGCTGCGTGACCGAATTCTGGAATATGACCGAATACCGGGCGCGCGACCCTAAATCGCCATTTTTTCAATGGTTATTTGAACACTGGTAAATTGTGAGACCCACCGAATCGTACTGGTTTCACTCAGGACGCTGCCACTTCGTGGCAGCGTCCCGGGGCTAGCTACATGCCAAACTCTTTTGAATCTTATGACTGTGTCTAAATTTCTATTTTAACAATAAAATTCATCCTTTTAATTTTTAACAATAAGACAGGTCCATCTTGACAACCACAAGTACGATAATACGCCAACGGCGGTCTGTACTCAACTGGAAGAAGAAAAAGAAGAAGAAATTGAATACAAAATTTCCACTACCCCAAAATACACTCTTCTCAATACTAGTACTAGTCAATGTGAATGACTCACCTTCGCAGCCGCTACATTGCCGACTTGAACTTTCTTTCCACTCTCTCGTTTTTGTTTTGATCTGAAATGAGAAAATTAGGAACATGATAATGCTTAATGGGACGTCGGCATTACTTATTACTTTTATTCAAAATGCTATCTTAAAATATCAACTTACTTAGAACCAACACGGGGGATCTGCCTGGCATCATCATCTTGACGGTTTTGAAGAGGAACAATCTCGAACAACAAGCGCTAATAATGGACCGAATCGTACCCACGTGCAATACAATATAGGCCTTGGTTACGTCCATGTATATTAGCGAATGCGATGGATGCTAGACAACTCGGCCTCGGTCATTTCGGTAATGTGTTACGGGGGGCATCTCGTTTTTCCGAAGGTTCGTTTTTCCGAAGGTTCGTATTTCCGAAACACTAATTTCATATGAATTTGTCATGTTCACTTAACGCGAACCGGTCGTGATCCCCGATCTTTCGACAGAAATTTGGCGAAAACACGTCCTTTTCGGCACATTTTAAATCATTTTTTCATGGGGGCAAACGGTTTATAAAACTTTGATTAATTCTACATCTCATGATATCAGTTATTTTATAATTGAATGAAAAAAACGCCGTCTATTTTCGACTGAAAATGCATGGTTTCATGCTTTTTGTGTGAGGAGAAGCACTTTTTTGCACTCATTGCTCTCGTATTCCTCCTATAGCTTCTGACTTACGTGTCAAAATGTATGGGGGCAAAGACTAGCAAATAGCCAATAGTTACTCTTTCTTGTGATATCAGGTTCGTCCTGATTGGTCGAAAAAAACCGCCGTCTATTTTGCATAATTAAAAAGAAACATAGCAAAAAAGATGTCATGTATATAAAGCACGTACAAAGAGATTCGATCATACACAGTATGCCCTCCGAAGGAGGGCTAGAGGGCCAGCTAAAATCTGACCTTTGACATTCCATAGGCTTTGCATTGGATGCATTGTGGGAGCTTTGGCCAATTTGAACAGTGAGCTAGGAGGGTCAATTTCAATAAATGTTTATTCATGAGGAATGACGTCAAAAACTCGTCAAATACTGTTCGATGATAGGTTAGTTGCTCATATTAACATAATGTTTTATGTATAAGATCATACATAATTCATTTTTTTCATTCCCACAATTCCCTACGATTTGGACACGAAATAGGGAAAATGGCGGCCGTGGGGGTAGTGCTACTTTTGTGCCATTTCAACACAAATCTCAAAAAAACTTTGTTTTTGAGAATTTTCTGTTTTAGAAGGAGTTTGTCTTGTAAGTCGCACGAAAGCAGAAAATTCTCCGGTGGACATTCTCATCAAAGTAATGCCGTATGATGCCATGAAATGTAAGTAAATATGTATTTTGTTGAACATTCCTCTTAATTGGGATGTGTTCGTCGTGGCTGCTAGTGAGTTCACTGTACAAAACGTATTATCCCACATCCCACCCAGTCCCCCTTCTCATGCATGACAAAACAAAATTATTATCTTTGATTGAACTCTAAAACGGTCATTTTGAATAGTGTACTTGTAATATTTTTCGAGAAGATGAGATATTTCCGAAGATATGTATATTATGATAGTGCTCAAGCCTAAAAAGTAAAGTGCATGGCTTCATTACCGACAATCTGCGGTAGATGTGGACCTGTTCAAGATTGATCATGACACTGAATGCGCAAGATCCTCACTCTGGGGAGCTGGGCCGCGCCGGGTAAGATCTTGCCCAGCGGTCTGTTAGTTTTGGGTGCGCCGATCCTGGCCGGCTAACTGTGCTTTGCCTACGGCTACGATAGCCTGGATCTATTCTAGGCCTACCTTAGACTTAGAGTTAGGCCTTCGGCCTCGCCTTGAACTTAGTTTAAGGAGGGTCTAGAAAGATCAACTTAAAATTTGAATGATAATGTCTTGAATCATGCTGGACCAGATTAAAATGTTCTTTATTATATAGTATAAACCTTATGCTGCTACTGAGAGCTGTCCCAATTTATTTTGTGTACTGTACTCTGTAGTGACAACCATGACGAGTCACCACTGTCACTGAGACGAGAGAGTACATAGGGCCTTCATGTGCGAGTAATATTATTAATTTAAACAGTAGATCTGTGGCATGCTTTTAATTACTACTATGATTCTAACCTCTTGTTCTCTTTTGATTGCAGAGCTATTGCCTTGGACCGAAGTAGAGAAACACGGGGACCAGGACCAGATCATTCAATATCGTGATACTAAAAACTGATAGACCCTACCTGGGGCTGGGCTGTAGATCATTGTCATCCACTCACTGCAGGAAACCCAAGTTGAACTGGAAAGGTAAATTGTTTTTTGAAAATGTAGACCTCTAAGCCCACATAATTGGTGTAAATTTCAATATTCCATTGCTTAGTCTTAGTAGTAGCTCTGTAAGATTAGATCTTATTATTAATAGACTTATATTTCTACCGACATAGTCTGTGCAGTCAAAATCAAAATTCTTAAGTCCAGTAAATTATTTTGATTTAGCCGTTTTAAAGTTTACTAAATGCCTTGGTCTAGGATCGAATTGGAATGGAAGATGAAAATATGTACGCCTGATTTAAACTTAGATTTACATTTCTATAATTAAGAAGGAAGAACAAATGCAGTGGTGTTTTTTTTTTTTGTTTTTTTTTTTGGGGGGGGGGGGGGGGGGTTGGGGGGGGGGAACAATCCCGACCCGTGCCCCCCTTTCAAACAGCAGTATACATTGTGCCCTCCCTTTTAGAACGGAAAACCTTTTTTTGTTTTTTTGTTCTTTAGTTTTCGTGTCAGATATTTATGGAGGGAAACAGGACCCCATAACCCCCCTCCCCTCCCCCCACTGAGCGATATTTGGAGGGCTGGCAAGACCAAACAATATACGGATCTCCCTCCTAGCAGTTTCCCAAAGTTGACAATCCAGCATTTGTATGCCCTCCCCCCTTATTATACAAAATCCTGGATCCGCCCCTGGATAGATGTACCCATTTTTGTTTCCTTCTTTAAAATCCAGTCAACAGTCTACAAGAAGTTTAATTTTTGTTTGTCCTTTCTTTTTGTTTTTATAATGCAGGTTGTCCAAGGAAGCTCATCAGTTACATTGCTTGTTACGTGTCAAGTAACAGAGTCATTAAGGATCAAAGTATTTTTATATTTATTATCATTTAAACATAAAGTTTTATTAATTTCTCTCGAGATTTATTGCTAATTTACATAATGGCAATTACATTTATTCTAAATGTCAGGAATGCTATTTCTGAGCTGGAAATTGAATGTCAAAGTTTGGGTCAAAAGAAAGAGGTAACATATTATTCAAAGGGGAAACAAACAGATTTGTAACTTTCATTTTTTTATTTATTTATTGATTGATTTTTTCCATTTTTTTTTTCATTTTTTTTTCATTACTTTTTTTTTTTTTTTTTTTTTTTTGGGGGGGGGGGTGTTTCAGGGTTGAATGGCCCTTATTGCAGTCACTTGACATTTCACTTCAAGATCATTTATAGATACACCCCCTAATTCGTAATTTTGAAATAAAAGCAAAGACTAAATTTTACATCGGATTTACCTTTTGTAGGTGTACATGTCCATGTACACGTAATTAAAAATATATTGCAATTGGTACGGTTGGCCCATTTGAAACATGATTATGAGAAAGTGATTAATCTTCAGCCTAATTCTAAATTCTTTTCACACTTCAAAAAAATATTTGATAAAAACCTTTTAAGTACAGTCAGTTATCATGTCACCTCAGAATAATGCAGTAATTTAAATTCAAACTATAACCAATAAATTTTCAAAATCAAATAATTTTCCTTTTAATTCCAATGTAATTTAGAAATAGAGTTAGAAAAATGTGGCATGACTACATTATGAAATATGATTTTAGTTCATCATCTTTAATGCAACGTGTGTTTATAATTGTATGCATAAGTAGTGCATTAAGATGTAATCATATTTATTTGATCTTCAACCTTAAGTGATAATCCCTTTCATCAAATTCTTGAAGCTATCCTGCGATAGCTATGATAATTTTTCTTGAATGGTTCTATAATCTGTAATTTCTTCCTTTTTAGCTCACCTGAGCCTATGGCTCGAGTGAGCTATTGCGATGGAAATTTGTCCGTTGTCCGTCGTCCGTTAACTTTTTACATTTTCATCTTCTTCTCCAAAACCCATGATTGGAATTCAACCAAACTTGGTAGGAATCATCCTTAGGGGTAGGGGACCCAAAGTTGCTAAAATGGTACATGTGGCCCCCAGGGGGGCCACATGTACCAGGGCCCCCAATTGTAAAAGCTATGTAAATTCCAAACATCTTCTTCTCCAGAACCAGGCAATTGTGTATGGAGATACCTCTATAGATGAAGAATGAATGTTGTTCATGAAATTTCTCTGAGTGGCCCTATAGGGGCCCTGTGGGGGTAACATACTGGAGGGGGGGCGCTGCCAGGTAAAATGTACATTCTGATCTTCTCCAAAACACATATCGGAATTTAACCAAACTTGGTAGGAATCATCCTTAGGGGTAGGGGACCCAAAGTTGCTATAATGGTACATGTGGCCCCCAATTGTAAAAGCTATGTAAATTTCAAACATCTCCTTCTCCAGAACCAGGCGGGGGGGGGGGGGGGGGGGGGGGAGGAAATATGTTAATTTCTAACATCATCTCATGTACATCCTCCTAGTTGTTTCAATTTCTAACATCTGGTGGTGCTAGAGAGAACATGCACCAGATGTGAATTGATCCACCTCAGGCATGTTTCTAGGCAAACGAATCAAGCGCTTGGGAGTTTCAGCCCACCCCGAAATTTTCAAAACTACCAATATTTGGACAAACATCGCCTCATCATTTTGGGCAGTAATGTGGTCTCTTTGGACTTTTATGTCTTGTATATTCTGATGATAGATTGAAGGGATGTACATGGATATACATTATAATCCACCTATATATCGGATGTCACTAGATTTAAACTTGTTTGCTTACAAACTGAAATAAAATAGCAGTTGGTATGCCACCCCCTCACCTGCCCCGTGATTTGTTGTCCATGAACAACATGTTATAATCTGTATATTGCATTTCAAGAGAGCATTAACTTTTATGTTGACAAGTGAGTTAGTTTAATAAACATCATTTCACACTGAGAAACTTCTATTTGTTTTTTTCCCCATAATTTTGTGAAAGATGTGGTGGTGATGCTGATGATGATGCAGGCACAATATGGCATGTGTTCTTAAGTGTGAAGGTGGATTGGTAAATACAGCCTTATGCAACCTTGAATAACTGGATGATAGACTGAATTGTGTGGGTTTTCTGTTGATGGACTCATTTTACAAGAAGATGAAGAAGAAAAAAGAAGAGGAAGAAGAAGAAGACAAAAATCAAATCAGATTTTTTAGGTTTGTTTGTTTGTTGCTGTTTGTTGCGTTTTGTTTTGTGCCTTTTTTGTTGTTTTTGTTTGTTGTGTTTTTGTTTTGTTTTGGGTTTTTTTTTTTGTGTGTGTGGGGGGGGGGGGGGGGGGTACACGCACCAGAAGCCAGTGCATGGTGGTACATATATGAGGTCATGGGGAGCAAATTTTCCCTTTGTACTTTTACTTGACATATGATATGCCAGATCTGCAAGGCACAAGAAAAGCGTTCAATGAAGGTAAATTCAATATCGAAGGAAGGCTTCTTCTTCCTCCTCCTCCTCTTCTTCTTCTTTTTCTTCTTCTTCTTCTTCTTTTTCCTCTTGTTCTTCTTCTTCCTCTTGTTCTTCTTCCTCCTCTTCCTCTTCTTCCTCCTCTTCTTCAACATTTTTTCTTCATCTTTTTTTCTTCTTCTTCTTGCACTTCCTTTTCATCTTCTTCTTTTTCGTCTTCTTTTCTTCATCTTCCTTTTCTTCTTCCTCTTCTTCCTTTCCTCGTCCTCTTCTTTTTTCTCTTCGTCTTCTATTTCATCTTCTTCCTCTTCTTTTTTTTTCTTCTTTATCTTTGTCTTCTAGTTCTTCATCATCTGCACATTTTTGCTGCAAAAGTACAGTATACGCCTAAGTACAGTTTAATTTTATGTTAATTAGTTATAAAAGCTCATGAATATTCAAATATATAATTTCAATAACTTTACGCGCTGCGCGCCGGCTAAAATCTGGTTTTCGCTGGTACACTGAAAAAAAGTTGGCTTCATAGGCTAATACATGAAAAGTGGGAGCAGTGTGCACTTTTGACCCGCCGGAAATGCCCCCATGGAAAGCCGGATGCAGAAGCGGAGTTGAGACCTTGAGACCCCTTGAGCACGTACAGTATGTAATGCTGCGTATATAGGCTCGATTTGGACTGTGCCATTCTAAATCGGGGTGCATCAATCCAATGTGTGTGTTGAACGACCGTGAATGCGAATTGAGCAGTCGTTACAGCTGTGGAGTGATATGTTGCATACCGTGGATGAAATGGATGAATCATGTCGAATGAGAAAGTGTAAAATTCTTCCTTCCCGCGTACGCACTGTTGTGTACTCGGAGTGAGATTCGTAAATAGCAGCTCTTCTGTCCCTCCCTTCTCCGTTGCCCCCCATTGCTATAATAGAACAGCCGCGAACAAAACACCGATTTATACAGAGCAATGACCTGGACCACCCAGCTGATCGAGCGCGTGGTACTCGAGTCGCGTTTGTATGTGCGCACAGCTGACTAAAGCAGAATTAAACCTTCAAATTATGTGAACAAATCAGGGGGTGAGAAATTCATATGCCATGCCTGGGGGTTCATAATTTCTAAAATGAAAAAGGGTTCGTAATTCCGAACATTTGTTGCATTATTCCGAAGGTTCGTTATTCCGAAGGTTCGTTTATCCGAAGGTTCATAATTCCGAAAATGAAATAGGGTTCATATTTCCGAAGGTTCGTATTTCCGAAAATGAAAAAGGGTTCATAATTCCGAAGGTTCGTATTTCCGAAAATGAAAAAGGGTTCATAATTCCGAAGGTTCGTATTTCCGAAAATGAAAAAGGGTTCGTATTTCCGAAAATGAAATAGGGTTCGTATTTCCGAAAATGAAATAGGGTTCGTATTTCCGAAAATGAAATAAGGTTCGTATTTCCGAAAATGAAATAGGGTTCGCATTTCCGAAAAATGAAATAGGGTTCATAATTCCTGGTAAAAAGGGCGAATTCATCAGGAGCAGAGGTGTAGCAAGGGGGAGGGCACGCCCCCACCCCTCCCTCATCGCATGGCGAAAAAAAGAAAAAAAAAGAAAGAAAATGGAATAGGAAAGAAGACGGTTGGACCCCTTCCGGCAACCCCCCCCCCCCAACCTCTTCCACCAGAGGCGTCTTAGATTAGCTTTAAGATTATTCCAAAGACTTGTGCCTCCAATGATGCCAGTGCTCCCACAATGGCTAGACTCTAGCTACGCCACTGTTAAAGGGAAAATTTAGGGTCACGATAGGATATTATGGTTTTAATTGCCATCTTCAAAAAGCGGATCTCTTTTCGATGAAAAGCACCTCCCCCACCCCCGCAATGAATGAAAAAATGGAAACACAAAACTGGGAAGGTTTATAAAAGAGGAGAGAAGAAGAGAAAAGAGAGGAAAATTAGAGGACGAGATTAGAAGAATTGAATAAGTGTTTATGTGTGTGTGAGTGTGTGTGTGTGTGGAGGTGTCGTAGTCGAACGGTTTACAGCGCTTGACTGGAAACGCGAAGGTTGGGGGTTTGATCCCTGGTACGGCACCTATGGCCTTTTTGTTGTAAACAAAATGATAGTAACTTTCCCTTTTTTATATTACGAGCGCGCGAAGCTAGCGACCAAAAATAATTTTGCCTTTCCGTCGTGAAAAATCATAAAAATAACATATTTCGGCATATAATGACTGAAATATGAGGATATTCGGGCACCCCACTCCCTGAATATGAGGTGTGAGTTGCCGGAATATCGGCACTTTCAAAATCCGGGGGGGGGGGGGGGTTGGCTGCAGCCCCCCCCCCCCTTCTCGTACGCCTATGCCTATGCCTATGTTAAGTACACAGTTTCGATTGATTTTAACTTGCGATTGTTTCAAATAAATCGCTTCAACTCCTTTTAAGGCGGGCACTGGTTGATAAAAGCCATTAATTTAGGTCAGAATGTTTTCTTCTACATGTGTAATTCCTTATTTCTATTTTTTACGATGAGGATTGTTTTACTCTCAATGTCTTTTAGTGTTTTGTAATTCGTTATGCTTGTAAAAGTTATTTCAAACTTCAGGTCAGCGGTTGTAACTGTTAAAAACACAGACTGTGCAGTAAAATGAAGCAACTCATTAGAATCTGTACAAATGATTAATGGTTTATTATGCTGTAAGCAGCTGTATAAAATGAATTATTTTCATCCATGTTTAGTTTAGATGATGGTATTTTGGCAAAGTTAAAGAACATGTTCAATGATTTTAATCTATTTATGCGGCATAGATAGTTAGGATTATTCCCTGTATGATAATTATTTTAGCCCGACTGAAAGAAAACTTAACATTTTGATCCACTATTCTTCAACTTTGGTTGTATGTTGCTTTTAATCATTATCATTATATTCAATTAGCGATTGCACCTGACCTATAATACTAATATGCCAGTATAAAGAGTTATTTTTATTCTTCAGATGCGGTGTGCTACATAGCAGTGGCTTTAACATTTTTGTTGTTGCTCACTTGTTATCTTTCTTTTCTTGAATTTGGTTTTCTTAAGAAGTAGCTGCTGCACGGCTTTTGTAAAGTTCTGTTGGAATTGTAAAGTGTTTGAAAACTATCTGCGTCATAGATCATTTCAGATATGCGGCAAACAAAATGCTATAGTTGTGTAAGCAAGATCATTACTTACAGCATACTATATGCTGCATTTCATTCATTTACCTCTACAATTTAAGATTTTAATCTGTTTTAAGAAATGTTAATACTTTTGCAAGGTTACAAAACATGCTCAATGATTTCGGTCTGCCCTGCTGCATAAATTGTTTAAGATATTTTGCATTATAGTTTGGTTTTACTTTTGTTTCCTTTTATGATAATCATATCAGCCTGATGATAAGACTCCTTCCTTAACTTGTTACGATCCATCTTTCTTCGGCTTTGGTTGTTTATGGTATCTATTCATTTATTTATTATTATTACTAGTATTATTTGTATTATTATTATTATTATTGTTATTGTTATAATTATCATTATTATCATTATTATTATTAGTAGTATTATCTGTATTATCATTATTATTATTATTATTACTAATATTATCAGTATTACAATGTTTATTATTGATAATATTATTGTTGTTGTTGTTATTATTATTATTAATAATAATAACAACAACAATAATATTATCAATAATAAACATTGTAATACTGATAATATTAGTAATAATAATAATAAAAATGATAATACAGATAATACTACTATTACTACTACTACTACTACTACTACTACTAATAAATAATAATAATAATATAATAATTATTATTATTATTATTATTATTATTATTATTATTATTATTATTATTATTATTATTATTATTATTATTGTTATTATGAAGTGACTACCCAGAATTACGATGACGATGTCATTGTGGATGGAGTTATGCGACCAGACTTAGATATTGCACCGGTTACTCTACTATTGCTTCTTTTATTTCCCTTGTCATGATCGTATAATTGGCCTATAGCCTATACGTATCAATAATATGCTTGTTATAATATGTTGTGCTACTTGCCAGGCTATTTATTAAACATAGCGGTGACTCCTTTATGAACTCTCTGTAATATTATGTTGTTGTTTTTATTGATGTTGTTGTTTTGGGGACCGGAGGGGAGGGCTTGTAGAGCCATCTACAGAGCCATATTACAGACTTCGGCCAACTCCACTCTTAGAAATATTGGGCAAAATTTTACCCAAATTTTACCCAACATGAGGGTCCTTATGAGTCCGACCAACTTTTGGGTAAACTTTACCAATTTCATTGTTATTTTTGACCAATGTTGGGTAAATGCATGTAAAAGTTGAGCAAGATTTAACCAACCTATGCCCAATCTTCATTTACCCAGTGGCATTTACCCAACATTTCTAAGAGTGTCGGTTTATTTGGGCACAACATGGTGTATATTCCTTTGTTTAGTGCTTGCCTAACAAAGCAACAAGCGCCATATCGCTTGTTGCGGCAAGGAGTAAAATGGTTTATAAATGAAGACTACATTTATTCAAATCATATTGAAATCCATTTGGTTATTTCCACCTAGCAACAAAAGTGTAAATGTTAGCACTAATTCTGGTTGGCCACTAAGACTATACCAAGCCCCAGAAACAGGGTGTGCCAGTAACCCTATTATTCCATTGGTCAACACATTGACCAATATGCAAATTAGCCCAAGATGCTGATGCGGGAACATAGATACCCCAAATCTACCCACTCAGCATCAGAAGTCAAGAGAAAGTTCTATAGTCCAGAGGTGTTACCATTTTGCAAAGTATATTAAAGTTGAAGAGAACTGGAGGTCAAACAATCGGTGAGTTGAATATATGTTCTTCGTATAATTATTATTATATTGTATTATCATGCTGTATCAAGTTAGGTAAGATTTAGAATGGATTTAACCAAGAAGTATAACTATAAGTATAAGCTGTTTGTTAAGTACATCGCAGTATTGTGTGCATACACAACCAATACACTACTTTCTAATGCTTCTCCAAAGGGTGACATATTTGGGATAGAATATTGTCTGTAGGATATCAGTCATTGAAGTATTTACCTCTTGATAATGAGAGTGTAGATTCATGAATCTTATTACATATGTTACCTGACATTGTACATTATAACCCGATTGTTCATCCTAAATGGGAAGGTCTATTTAGGAACATAGAGAGAGAGAGAGAGAGAGAATAATTATCATAGTATTGTACATAGTCATGATAGTAGCGGGCAGTTAAGACTAGCGCTTGTTCTTAGCTGTACGGCCTTGGTCTGTCAATGGCCAGAAGTTTGGTATAATTTATGGCGTTGCCATGGGTACGAAGTTCTGGGAGAGAAGTGTTTACACAACTGTTCTGTTCAGTAGTATCAGGATTTAAGTTAGTTCTGATGTAGCGATTTCATCTAAGTAGTGATTGGTTCATTTATTGGGACAAAACCATAATATTAGGTTGTTTATTGTACATACACTCATGTGTAAACCTGTAGGGTTAGTATTGCGAATTGCTATTTTCTCGTTTATTAAGGAACATGTTTTGCTTGAAAAGAATTATAATTCTTTAAGTCTGTAATTTGTGATTGATTATCGATCATACATTCATGATGTATTATCTTCTTGTATTACAACGAACCACTGTACACCACACCACTGTATGACACACTCACTGCACGTTCACAATTGTTGCTTATTTGGACTGCTTCAGTTGTTTAGATTTGTCTTCTACAATAAAATGAAGCATAACTGTATGGAACAGTGTCATGATCTTTATTTCGAGTGCGTTCGGAATTGACCAACGATTTATCTTCCTGTGACTTAGTTTTGTTTCAGACATCGCTACCTACATGGAGCCGAGTTGGCCAAACTCTGTAATAGATGGCTCTGAGGGCTAGGGATGCAGGACGCCCCCACCTTATTTTTAGTATACACTTTTCATAGTATACTTTTTTAATCACAATTTATGTTGAATGTTGACGAATCTTAAAGATAATAAAGTGTCAATGTTTGGCTCGCTGGAATCCAGCAGCGTGGTGCCCGAACATCCTTTTATTTTGGGAAGCGAGATGGTCGGCTATCCTTATCTGTGGGCGGGAAGGTACTCAAAATGTTATAATTGTTTGGATTATCTGGTAACAAAATCATTATTCTATAGACAATATCTCCTTTTTTTACTTGCTCACTAGCGCGTAAGATTTAGAAACGGAATAGTTTGGGACAGGGAACGCCCTTCATTAGGGCGAGTGAAGTGCCCAAATATTCCATATTCGGCAGTAGGGTTAAGTAATATTATTCATGGCTCATTATTACATGTTCTATATTTGTCTTTTAATGGCGAAATTGCATTTCCATTACAATTTTTAAAAAGGGTTTTAAAACATGTAACCGTGTAGGCCTATTTAACATCGTTTAGAAAAGTCATTTTTGCTTGATTATACTTTGGTCCTTTTCATGTACGAATACGTAAACCATGGAATAATCTACACAGCAACCCCATAACTGCCCCGAGTGCACAGTAAGTGTTTTCAAGGAGTTATCACAAAACTTTGACAACTCATTGGTGTTTTGAAGTAGCTTTCATTGGTGATGGAAGAATGAACCCAAATCGCCTGCACGAGGAAACGATCCAGCCATGTCGAAAAGGTAGTGTCACGGCTTTTGTGATATAGCCCAGTGGCGGATCCAGGGGGGGGCACAGCCGGCCCGTGCCCCCTCCCCCCCCCCCCTTTGGAAGAGAAGTATGAATTTTGACCATAGACGATCCGTCATTTTCTTGATTGTGCCCCCCTTTTAGACTGAGGACCTTTTTTTTTTTTTTTTTTTTTTTGCTTGTCAGGGAATTATGGAGGGAAATCCCTTACTGAGCGATTTTTGTCCTTACCCACCCCAAACCCCCCGACTTTTGGAGAAGCTGGCGAGACCAAAAAATATGGGTCTACCTTTTGACAAACTTTCATTTTTGTGCCCCCTCTTTTACTCAATCCTGGATCCGCGCCTGATATAGCCGGTTTAAAACAAATGGAAGGAAGACTCCGAAGTCATTCTCGTCGATATATACATGTATATTCTTAGTTAAGACTTTATTGTAGAGCTCTGCTTACAGCTTCAATCAATACTCGAACATTCAGAGATTCATAACTGAATATACTCAACCTAACTCATAGTAACCAACTCTTTTCATCCTAAACAGAGGTGCTTGTATTTAGGGTAGAATTACTGCTCCTAAAAATGATGGATATTGTTTATATTTATAATGACAGCTTATGCTGGTCTCTGTATATAACACCCCATTATGATAACCCATTAGGCTTGACCCATAGTTCATACCCAAGTTCATATGTCACTATAATGACCCACTCTGTACTTAAGACTGACCAGCTGCTTGTCAGGCTGGATCACTTGTAAGCACCAGTATATAGGAGGGCAGAAATGCCTAACTCTGTGAGTTAGAGCGTAACAGTAGAAAAAACTTTGAACAGAGGCGTGCAGTGCCCACGTTCAGTATCATCCATATCCCTAATAACTGCCATAATCATAGGTATAACTAAGGGCACAATACTAATAGTTTTTTTAAGGGGGTATAGGGGTTACTGAGGAGCATTTGTTTACTCATAAGGGGCATTGATTATCGTAGGAAAGGCGAGTATCAATATTATGATCGCCTTAATTAAGTTTTCACACCTGATACCTTAGTTAAATTTGCATGAATTGTTCATTTTATGCCCGAAAGTGAAATAAATAGAACGTGGAGGTCAGAAAACGAGGATGATATTCTTTCAATATCTTACATCATCCCGTTCCTTAAGAATATGTATTCATGCACAGTTGTACGTGTCCAGCCTCATTTATTATGCACGGTACAGGGGAACGTTTCATCAAGCGTTTTGTCAGTGATTTTTACCGACAAATTTGCTCTCAGCCATTCAGATGCAAGGATTTCAGTAGCTTACTATGAACACGATGACAAAGAGAGCGGACAAAATATACAGCTCCTCATTGTACCCTCCACAATTACTCTGGTAGACAATAGAATATCCCTTCGTTGCTATTATGCATTGACGGATCCAGGGGGCACTTCCGGCCCGTGCTCCCCCCTTTTGGAAGAAAAGTCAATTCAATTCAATTCAATGTGCCCCCCCTTTTAGAATTAAGACCTTTTTTTTTTCTTTTTTCTTTTTTGCTTGTCAGGGAATGAAGGTTTGGCGAAAACAGATCTTTTGTCGCCACCCCCTAACCCCCCCCCCCCCCCCCCCCCTCTGCGAGATAAAAAAAATACGGGTCTACCTTTTGACAAACTTTCATTTTTGTGCCCCCTCTTTTACTCAATCCTGGATCCGCCCCTGGCTATTATGTAAAATAAGTAGAACAGGTGAATATGCATGTGACACCTGTTCTACATATTTTTACATAATAGCAATGAAGGGATCATTTTGTATATACCAGGGCAATTGTGGAAGGTACAATGAGGAGCTGTATATTTTGTCCACTTCTTTGTTCGCCATATAGTGTTATAACAGTTGTCAGTAAAAATCACTTGATGACACTATGAACACGATGACAAAGAAAGCGGATCTTTGTTCGCCATGTTCATAGTGTGAAACGCTCCCCAGATCCACATTCCACGATGTCTGACCTTTTTGACCCGCAAGGACATTTATGTGACCCAAGGGAACATATTTTATAGTTCTGAATTTTTCGATTGCATTAGCCAGAGCGGTAGTGGGTGCGGTCTCCTTAGTGTGGTTCACTTCACTTTTAGACACAGAATGGGCATGATGGGTAGCAAGTTTGTTTAACTAGGAAGACTGACTTGAATTGGTGAGTAGAGTATGTTCTTATTTTGATATAGTCCAGTATATGTATTGTTCCCAAATGTGAATTAGACCATGCATGCCATGTCATCGTTCAAATGCTGCCATTTTCATTGCAACATTTTCTCTGATTGTTAAGCTACAGTATTTGAAATTCATAAACTGTATTGTCATGATTGTATTTGTTTTATAGGCCAGGAGCCTGTCCTGAAATATTCATCCCATTTTATCCATAAGATGTGATCCCTTAAGGTTGCTTAGAGGTATACATCTAAGTTTTTTTTAGAAAGCAATACATTTTTCACAATTTAATAACTAATAAACTGGTCAATTTTGACACCAAATTGCACCTCAACAAAATCATAATACTAAATTTTTAGGGCCGTGTGAAACCCTATACCGACCATGCCGACGGATTTTATTTTATTTTATTTTTTGTGTGCGTGTTTTGTAATATGTCCAGTCATCTGCTCATACTGCTTCCTATACTCATCTACTGACATGACTGACAAAGTTTGGTACACGGAGGAGATGGGGTGAAATAGATTCGACTTTGGGGTCTCTTTCGGCTCTGGGGGCTATATAAACCCAAAGGTTACGGCCAGGCTGACAACCTTTCTGTTAAGGACTTAGATAGTCTAAGTAACTTTAAGGGTCAAATCTTATAAAATGGGGTGACTATTTCGAGACAGGCTCCCTAATTATACCATCGCCATATTTTTTGTATTCAATAGTTTTTATTTCTCAAGAACTTAAATTTTTCAACAAAATGAAATACATATAAAACCTCAATTTTTCAACAAATTGAAATACATATAAAACTTCAATATTTCATTAAAACATTTACGAATACAATGCCACCTCATATTATATATGTATATTTTTACAAACATGTCCTCTCAAACATATTATACTTTTCAAGTATCAATCTATCCATACAGAAAAACTAATTTAAAAAAAAGACAAATCTTTTCAAAATACACAAAACAGAATATACAAATTGAAGCCCTGAGTAATCATTTTATTAAAACTCCCCACTTCACCCTCGACTCCCACCCCTCAGTTCCCTCCTCTCTAACCACCTGCCAAACAAGGTCCTTCATCCCCAATCCCCCAACCCCTTCATGCCCTTCCTTCTCCCCTCCCCTTCCCCCTTTCCTCCTCCCCACCCGTCCCTTGCAGTTCTACCTGTGTGGGGATAAAAAGCGTTAAATATTACTATTCTACACCATTATAGAAAGTATGAAAATAACTGAAAGTGAAAAGTTTAACATAAAGGTTCAACCTTTGTACTTTGCTCCATATCCAGCTCTCCATCTAGCTCTCCCCCAAATTTTCCAAATTTTCCCATTTTCTTAAATGTAAGGGATATTTATTTCTTCCTACCGCCAACTTTCTTTCCTCGCTTTCTTCTTCTCTAAACTTGCATTTTATTTTATCTATATTTATTTCTGACGTTTTTTCTCTTCCCGGCTAAAAACCAAGTATTTTACTAGAATTATAAAATGATTAACCAATTGTTCTTTTCCTTGTTCCCGTAATTTTATCCCAAATAATATTTCTTTCCAACTTAAATTAATCAGAGATATGAAGTTAAAAATATTATTACAGTTTCTCCATATTAATCTCACTCTTTCGCATTCAAAAAATAAATGACGGTAAGTCTCCTCTTCTTTTTTACAGAAGCTACATAAATTTGAATCAACCATTCCGAATAAATGTAAATGTTGATTTGTGTAAATAATACCGTGCAACAATTTGAATTGGAACTCCCTAAGTCGGCTATTGAGTGTACACTGTCTTGGTCTTTTAAAAAGGATTTCTATATCTTTATCTGCAAGTCCATAATAACATCTTATTCTTGTGAAAACACTGGGAGCGACCGATTTCTTGGAGAGAAATTCCCTATAGATTTGTTTTGAATTAATATTAGCTATTGATACATTTTTTTACCAATTAGCAAAGCAATACCCCTATCATCAGGAACAGTATCGCCATCTTTATTCATGTTTCTTTTCCAGCTAAATGGAAGCGTCTTATAAATCATCTGTATCAATTCAAAATCCTTTACGTTTAACCCTCGCTGTTTAAAGTATGAGTATAATCGTAAGTTCCCATTATGATCCATGATATGTTTTACTCCAAATATTTTTTTGTCAAATAGATTTTTATCAAATATACACTTATGAATTTATTATTAAAAATTATTTCATTTCCTTTGTATGGTTCACAATTCGTTCGGAAGTTTCTGGTTTCCATCCATACTTCCAATATATCAGTATAAAATTTTGGCAGCGTTACGTTCAATAGACCCAATAAATAATCACATGAGAAAATGAGATTTCCTCCTAAATGTTTTGTAACATAATTAAAATACTGCTTCCATTTCATATCATTTTTTTCCATAAGTTTCTTGACCCACATAACCCTCTGGGCTTTAATCAATAATTCAAAATTCATCATTTTTAGACCTCCGAAATGGTAATCTAAATACATTGTGTTTTTATGAATTTTATTTCTTCCTCTCCACAAAAATTCAAAAGTTATCTTATCTAAATCTTCAAAAACCCATTTTGGGACCGGTGTGAGGGATGCTGCATAAATAAATTTAGAATATACAAACAACTTCAATAACTGTATTTTCCCCATCATTGTTAGGTCCCTTTGCTTCCACCAACCCAAAAGCTTTTTAATTTTACTTAATATCTCCTTGTAGTTCAAACTTTCTTTTACTTCTATATCTAAGGAAAATACCACACCTAATATTTGTACAAAATCAATTTTTTGACCTAGGGGCATTCCATAAGACTTCCCATACAAGGATCCCAACAAAAGAATTTTTGTTTCGTCCTTGTTAATTTGAAGTCCGGAAAGTATTCTGAAGTTCTCTAATAATCTAATTACTCTTAAAATGGAAACTTTATCTTGAACAAAGAGGGTCATGTCATCCGCATACATGGCTTGCCTATAACCTCGTCCTTTCCGAAACAAATACCTTTGATTTCCCTATCATGTCTTATATTATGGGCTAATATTTCTATACATAAGATAAATAGATAAGGAGAGAGGGGATCTCCCTGTCTTACGCCTCTTTGTACTTCAAAATACCCCGTCGACATCCCTCCATTAAAAATACAACTTTGTGCATTTTTGTATAGAACTTCCACCCATCTGCGAAATTCCGGGCCGAAGTTATAAGAGCATAATACTTTATTTAAAAAAACATGTGACACCGAATCAAATGCCTTTTGAAAGTCAACTGCAATTAAATACCCTGGCAATTTATATTGAGACGTGTGGAAAATCACATCGTCTATTATTCGAATCGCTTCTCCTATAGTTCTACCGTTCATAAACCCTATTTGATCTGTTGAAATTATATTTTCCAAAACTCCTTTTATTCTTGTAGCTATTACTTTTGAAACAATTTTATAATCAATATTTAATAAAGATATTGGCCGATAATTTTTTAGTAAATGCGGATCTTTCCCATCTTTGGCAATCAGAATGACTACTGCTTGTTTCTGTGAAGCTGATAGTTCACCTGACTTAAAAGCATCCTTTAAGGCCCCTAATAACACATCTTTTATTTCTGACCAGGTGACTTATTTTGTTTCATTCCTTTTAGCACCGCACAAACATTCCCCTTCTAATATTCCTCCTTCACAATTTTGTATACTCTCCCTTGATAAAGACGGTAAATTTTTGAAAAAATCTGTGTCTGATACATTTATGTCTTCATTTATCTCTTTAGAGTAAAGTTTTGAATAAAATATCTTAATCAAATTCAGAACTTCCCTTTCTTTATCAATCATTTGACCATCCTCAGTTACTAAATTCTTTATGACACACTTTCTTTTATTTGTTTGTAGCAATTGACTAAAATATCTTGTGTCCCTTTCCCCACTTTCATACCAAGTTGCCCTAGAACGTATTTTTATCCCTTCATTAATGTAATTATAACAAGCTACTAACTCTTTTCTTTTTTAATGCTTCCAATTTTCTTTCTGTAACTCCTTCAGCAAGACTAATTTCTAAATCCGCTACTTCTTTGTCAAGGAGCTCTCTTTTTTGTTTTCTTTCTACAGCTAATTTCTTTGAAAAAGCTTGTGTAAAACTTCTTATTTTCATTTTCATAAAGTCCCAGAGGACTCTCTTGTCTTTAATTTCTAGTTGTAAATCTCTTTCCAAATTAATTATCTCTTCTTTCAACTGTTTAACAAAATCTACGTTTGTGCAAAGGCTGTTGTTGAATTTCCAATAAGATCCTTTTGATTTTTGCCCTATATTATTTTCTGTTTTGTCATAAAGAGTCAAGAGTATTGCTGAGTGGTCAGGTGCTAATGAATGAACTATCTCACACTTTGTAACCAATCCTTGCATATTTTCAGACATTAGCCAATATTCTAATCGACTCTGCATAAATGGATTTTGTTTTGTATAAGTGTATTGTTTTTTCAAGGGATTTCTTTCTCGCCATATATCTGATAAATGAAACTCTTCCATGAACTCAGTTACTTCTTTACTAAATTTACTGATAGTTTGCAGTACCCTTCCGTTATAGTCTAAATTATTATTCATAATCAAATTGAAATCCCCTCCTATTATAATATGATTTTTGTCGTTAATTCTATTAAACCTCTTCCGTAAGTCCTGAATCATTTCTATTTGTTTTTTCTCTTTATCTCTCGTGGGAAAGTAAACATTACATAAGACAATTCTATACCCTTGAATTTCACGGTCTATTATTATAAAACGCCCACTATCATCCCTCTCTATTTTTATGAGTTTGAAGTCCACTGAATCTTTTATTAAAATAAGAACGCCTCTACTGTGAACAGAACCGTGACTATAAAAGCATAACCCATCCCACATTGAGCTCCACCTGTCCTCTGTATCCTTTGAACTAAACGTTTCTTGAAACTTTTGTCACCCCTTTCTCTGCACCATGAAAAAACCCCACCCCTTTTAGTACTTTCCCTAATTCTTCTTACATTAAGCGAACATAGTTTACAATCAACATTCGTACCCATCATAGCTCTCGTAAAAGTGGTAAAGCTGAACCAAGCGTTCTCTTATACAATTGAGCTGCTATATGGAGAGCCAGACATGCAGCATAAAAAGCACTTTCCTTTGCACTCTGTTTCTTTGGATAGCGATAACAATAATTGAAGTCAAAGACCCTTTCATTCCTACTAATGCATTCCATGTGTTTCGGTACCCCCACACAAGTAGAACTTCCTGCCCCTCCATTCCAAAACCCAATCCTCCTTCCCTCCCATCCCCAAGGAGTAAGCACTTCCTTGTCAGGAAGAACGAGAAGGGGATAACATGACTTCGATTTCCCGGACCCTTCTATTAATAAAGAATAAAGAACTGACTAATATAATCATTCACTGTCATTTTACACAAACAAAAAAATCTAAAGCAATTGTTAAATAGAGAAAACAGTTTTTTTTTCCTGTACTCTGCAGCTAATAAATTATGGCTAAATAAAAGATTCCATTGGTAAAAATCCTTCCCCCTTTTGGAAACAAATAATAGAAGTTAAAAAGATATACACAGCTTCGCGCCCTTCATATAATACAACTGCTTATGACCAAACTCTGAGCGGAAAAAAGAACACCAGCAAGTTTCCTTACACTTTCTATAAACGGACTATGTCATGTTAAGAAGTTTCCAGACACCTCAAAATAAATTTAATTAAACTTTGTTTGAAATGTGGTTTAAAAAAAAAAAATATATATATATATATACATCGATTGTAACTGAGCAAAGGGCTTGACAGGCTGACAGATTTACCTGAACGTTTATGTTCTGTTGTTGGTTGTATCGGATGAATGCATACATTAATTTGACGCTGATCTTTTTAACCTAATGTAGTTTGATGCTGCATTAACTGTTAACAGATTAATGTTTAAATGAATAAAATCTAAAAATCAGTATTTGAGTTATGGTCTATACTTACATGACTTGGGGAAAACTGCAAATAAATAAATAGATAAACCACAATAATCCTGCGTATATAGGCTCATGAGATAAAAGAAGGATGAAGTTTTACAACAGGAGGGGCACATATTCTATCACAAGAGGGGCATATGGTCACAGGATAGGGGCACTTTTATTTCTGGAGGGGTCACATCAGGTCAAACATCTGTAAATTCCGTGTTTCGCCATGTTTCGCTTGGTTATACTTTGGGAAAACTAGTGATGGAAAGGGCATACAATCTTTTTGTCATAATCAGCATTTTTGTCGCAATAAGGCACCAAACATATTCATTGATACTAAAGCCGTGTTTGCTTCCTTTTATACACATGGGGGAAACTGCAGTGATCAATAAAGCATAAAGACACGGGAATTTGTTTTCTCATGAATGATATCGTCTGAGTGCACAACATATAGAAAGGGGCACTTTTTTTCTTGGGAGGCCGGGCATATTATATATGTCCATTTGGTTGCCCGAATATCGGAACTTTGACGAAGGGAGAAGCCTTTTGCCCTAATATCAACTTTTCAGTTTCTAAACTTTTGGGAGCGAGCGAAGCAAGCAAGCAATTTAACTTTTCGTACTAGTGAAAATTTACAGAAGTTACATTCATAAGTTATATATCGGAACTTTGAAAATCCTGTGAAGAGGGGGGGGGGGGGGAGGAGCTGCAGCCTATTGCCGAATATTAACTTTCCATCAAAGCGAGCGGACAAAAAAATTGGTCATATTTTTCCTTTTTCTTTCTTTCCCTTTTTCCTTTCCTTCTTTTCTTTCTGTTTTTGTTTTCCTTTCCTTTCCCTTTCTTGAAATAAATGAATTGAATTGAATTCTTTCTTTCTTCTCCTTCCCCTTTCCTCTTCCCTTTCCCTTAATTTCCCCCTTTGTGTTTTGAGTTGGGGTGTGACACCCCCCCACACACACGTACCCTCTAGCTACGCTCCTGTATCCAAATGATCTTATTATTATCTTATTATTGGATGAAAAAGTTTTGTGGCATTTATACTGTTCTTCGGTTTATGTGATGCCGCAATCACTGCGACTCTGCTATTGGTCAGCACTTGATGAATAGTCCGGCTTGTTCCAAGGCGTATAACCCTGCTCAGTTGAACCAAGGAGTTATCACATAACTCCTTGGTTTAAGAGTTCACTATTGTTGCCCGAGCTCTCAGCTAGCATCTTCGCTTCTCAGTCGAGAGATCCGCTATTGTGCCGACAAAAGGAGTTTGTACAGGCTCTTCGATTATTTTAGCGTGCCCGGATCATATCCGGGTCGCTATACACACCCTTCCTTGAATTTCGTATTATCTTGTATTCTCTCATATCTGCTTTGTGACCGGTTGTGACCCGATGAGTGCAGGTCGAAAAGCTTCGTCACTATGAATTTGCTAAATGTTATCTTTAGGATTTCAGTAGCTTATAACAGTTGTCAGTAAAAATCACTTGATGAAACGCTCCCCAGATCCACATTCCACGATGTCTGACCTTTTTGACCCGCAAGGACCTTTATGTGACCCAAGGGAACATATTTTATAGTTCTGAATTTTTCGATTGCATTAGCCAGAGCAGTACAGGGTGCGGTCTCCTTAGTGTGGTTCACTTCACTTTTAGACACAGAATGGGCATGATGGGTAGCAAGTTTGTCTAGGAAGACTGACTTGAATTGGTGAGTAGAGTATGTTTTTATTTTGATATAGTCCAGTATATGTATTGTTCCCAAATGTGAAGTATACCATGTCATCGTTCAAATGCTGCCATTTTCATTGCAACATTTTCTCTGATTGTTAAGCTACAGTATTTGAAATTCATAAACTGTATTGTCATGATTGTATTTGTTTTATAGGCCAGGAGCCTGTCCTGAAATATTCATCCCATTTTATCCATAAGATGTGACCCCTTAAAGTTGCTAAGAGGTACACATCTAAGTTTTTTTAGAAAGCAATACATGATACAATTTAATAACTAATAAACTGATCAAATTTGACACCAAACTGCACCTAAACAAAATCATAATACTGTACTAAAATTATGTTTGTAAATTTTTAGGGGCCGTGTAAAACCCCATACCGACGGATTTTATTTAATTTCTGTTTTTGTGTGTGCGTGTTTTGTAATATCAACTGAATATGGACGTCCAGTCATCTGATCATACTGCTTCCTACTGACGAAGTTTGATACATGGACATGATGGAGGAGATAGGGTGAAATAGATTCGACTTCATGACTTTTGGGGTCGCTTTCGGCTCTGGGGGCTATAAACCCAAAGGCTACGGCCAGGCTGACAACCTTTCTGTTATTAGGACTTAGATACTTTAAGGGGTAAAATCTTATAAAATGAGTTGACTATTCCGAGACAGGCTCCCTGATTATACCATCGCCATATACATCGATTGTAACTTTGAGCAAAGGGCTTGAAATACATATAGGCATGATAGGCTATTTACCTGAACGTTTATCATGTTTATGATATGTGTTCTGTTGTATCGGATGAATGCATACATTAATTTGACACTGATCTTTTTAACCTAATGTAGTTTGATGCTGCATTAATGTTTAAATAAATAAAATCTAAAAATCTGTATTTGAGTTTGGTTATTGGGTCTATACTTAGGGAAAATTGCAACAAACAACCCCCCCCCCCCCCCCAAAAAAAAAAAAATAAATAAATAATAATAAACCACAATAATCCTGCATACAAAAGAGATAAAAGGACATGAAGGATGAAGTTTTACAACAGGAGGGGCACATAATCTAGAGGGGCATATATTCACAGGATAGGCATGATAGGGGCACTTTTATTTCTGGAGGGGTAACATCAGGTCTAGAACTGCAATCATATCAGAACGATGTGCATGCATTGACTTCTGTATTTTGTATTTCTTTGAGCAGTTGATAAAGAGCAACTCTTGGACTATCATAATTATAGCAATTTGTTAGAAGTATGTATAGCATGTACATGATGTAGGATAGTGGAGATACTGTAAGCACATGTAAGCAAGCAGAACGAAAGGCATGAAAATGGCCCCAAAACGGACAAAATGGCGCCTGGACAGTCATGCATGAGTGTTTTCGGAGAACAAAGCGTTCAGTGATATATTACGTACATGCTCTACACGCTTTCTTCAAACTCTTTGACTCTGTCAGTTTGTTGTTTGTATAGTTCTAACATGTCTAATCATGTTATCTCTTATGTTTTCTCTGTTGATTGGTTCTCCCATCAAAATCTCAAATCTAAATTACTCTTTCATTTCTGTCTCTAGAAAAATATTCTCTCCCTTGCTCTCTCCATCTCACCATCTCTCGATTTTTCTATCTATCTCTAATGATTTAGATGCCAGTCAATTAATAGATACAGGTAGATAGTCTATTAATTGACTGGCATCTAAATCATTATAGATAGAAAAATCGAGAGATGGTGAGATGGAGAGAGAGAGAGGGGGAGATTGAGAGATCAAGAGAGAGAGAGGGGGAGATTGAGAGATACATGTAGAGAGATCGAGAAAGAGCAAGGGAGAGAATATTTTTCTAGAGACAGAAATGAAAGAGTAATTTAGATTTGAGATTTTGATGGGAGAACCAATAAACAGAGAAAACATAAGATATAACATATGATTAGGAAGAGGCTCTGTCGCTAGCCGACAGTGAAGAGATGCCAAGGAACAAGACACTAAGTTTGGAATGAAATGCATATCATTAAGAAAGTACTTAGACACCGATCACAAACATTACGTGCAAAACAAATGGGACTTGGGAAAAACGAGAACGATAATAGCCACAGGCGTAGCCAGGATTTTTCAATAGGGGGGCCACAGGGGTGTCGATCCGTGTTCATGATACTAGGGATAATGGAACCCGGGTCAAAAACTGAAATCCCCCCCCGCGGCAAAATTTTCAATTTTTAACCCTAAAAAGCACAATTTTTTTGTGCATTTTAACCAGGAAAATTTGCAATTGAGCGGTAGAGAAGCTCGAATTTTATACATTAATAAGCGGTTTTCTATTCACTAACTTCTACAATCGGGAGCAAAACTAACGAAAACCCTGAAAGGCTTGAGAAAGAGTAGAGAAATTCAGCAAGGCTATAACCTGAAGTTGAGATTTCTTTCAAATGCTGTTTTATACACTTTATCGGGGGCGCAATATTTAGCAGGAGTCATTTGACAGGTACATGATATATAGCGAGCAAAGCAATTACATCTTTATTTTTTTCAAATTTTGAACCCTTTAAGCTATTAAGAAATTACGAGATCCTGAAAGATAATTATGCGAGGGAGCAAAGCGACCGAGCTTTCGAAAATTTTCGCATTTCAAACCTCCAAAAACTAGATTTCTAGTGCATTAACCTGCATGCGGATTTGGGGGTGCGTAGTCCGTATAAAGATTGATTTTTCTTTCTACCCCCTCCCCTCCCTATAGATACGCCACTGACCGAAGCGACCGAGCAGGGGAGGGTGTGGGAGGGGGGTATCCCTCCTCCCACACCAGGGACTTTTTCTAAAATCTGTCTATAAAACTTCCATTTTAGAGCATCCCAAAATGTTTTTTAATGAATAGAATGAATGTACGGATCTCCTAATGGACGGAACCCCTTAATATTGAGAATGACAATGCGAGCGAACGAATTTTCTTCCATATTTGCGCATTGAAATTATGGCATTTCTTTTTTCCTTACTTCTAATAATTAAAGAATGTGATGGTATTTCAAGGTGAAACATAAGATTGGATAATTATTAATTTTAAGTTAATGATCATAATTGTTATTCATTTTATCCAAAAATATTGGATGATAATACAGGCCATAATAATACAGGCGCGAAAGCTCCGTTTTGTAGCAAATTTGAGAGAAAGATCACGGCTCGTAGCACCTTTTTTAGGCGGAATGTTATTTCCAGGTCCGGACTGCTTTTCAGTTATTTGGACGTAATACTGCACTGTAATAGGGATGGATGCATGGAGGGGGATTTCCCCCTTCCCGCTCGCGAAGCGCGAAAGCTCTGACATTTTAGCAAATCTGAGAGAAAGAAAACGGCTAGTAGCAAACAATATTTTTAGACGGACAGTTATAGTTCAACGCCTGGACTGCTTTTCAATTATGTGGACTCAACATTTCACTGTGGAGGAGTTATTTTCCCCTTCCCGCGCAAAGCGCGAAAACTGACGTTTTAGCCAATTTTGAGACAAAGATAACGGCTTATAACGCCTTTGTAGGTGTTTTTCTCTCACTTCCCCCGCTTTTTCGCTCTCGCTCCTTTTTTTTTTTTTTAGTGGCTGAATAGGGGGGGGGGGCATGGCCCCCTTGTGCCCCCTGTCTACGCCAGTGATAATAGCATTGACCATGACGTCAATGCAATAACCGTTTGTCATGGGGAATTATCAACTGTTCCCATATAGTAGGGAGGTCAGAGGAGCCAGACGTATAGTCTCGATGGAACAACCGACGATACAAAGAGACTGAAGCTTTTGGTCTAGAAGCAGAGGCACGTTTTATGTCCCTGGCGGGACAATTTTCTAGATCATTTTGGAAAAAAAAGGGGCATCAAAGTTTCAAAGCTTATTGATTTTCCACATATTTGTTTTACAATTTTTTTAAACAGTGTATATCAACATGATCAGAATTAAGAGCAAGAACATAAGAACGGCGATACTTGAATGGCTAGTCGCGCCCCCCCCCCCCCCCCCCCTCCGTGAGAAGAAATCGCCGCGCATGGACAAAGATATAATATAACATAATTCAATAGACTTGGGTATGATTTACATTAGTAAAGCATATTGCAAAGGAAAATAAAAATAGTTAGGCCTACAGTCCATGATTTAAAAGAAACACTAGCACTAGCACTAGCAAGTTAAAAAAAAAAAGGCGGTTTCCCCTCCGCTGGATGCAGTAATCACAGACATTTAGCCTACAATTTTTTTTTTCATTCACAGCCTTCACAGCGAGTAATAGTCCCCGAGTGGGTCAGATGGGGTAGCGAAGTGTGTCGATGCCAATTTTTCACATGACGACCTGTACAGTCAAGCATTCAGTTCCTGCATGGCTAGTCTGCCTTCAATCCGTCAGATCAGCATGATCAGGCAATCCATTTCGTGTGATCCAGTGTAGCAGTAGCAGCAAAAAAGCCCTTCCCTGCAAACAAGAGCTGTTTCAAGTTTGGCAGTTTAGAGCTGAGCATATTTATGTTTTAATAGATGGTTAGTAGCTAAATATTCACCGGTAATTATAATAGTAGACTATCCCTTTAACGAATTTTGTGGGGGCGCAGTCGAGGCCAACCAGGGGCAGGGCTGACGCAGGGGCACGACAGCCAGGGCTAGCGTATAGCCTAGGGGCTGCGCCGGGCCACGGGGCAGGGCACGAGCTCAAGGCAGGCCAAGGGGACGCACCGCGCCGGCTACGGTCGCTGGTCAGGATGCGCAAAATTGCTGACTACCAACTTTTGGCTGCATATTTATCTATCTGTGTTCGTTCAGCTCCAGATTTTACTTTCTCTTCAACTTGAACTTGAAGGTGACTGGATTGGGTTGGGGTTTTTTCTGTGTGTGTGTGTCTTTGTTTTTCTTTTCGTTTTCAACAGTGGCACAGGAATTACAGTACAGTTGATCATATTCATTCATGTGGGGTGTTGCAAGAAAGTTGATTGCAAGTTGCAACTGATCGGTACTGACCAATCAAAATCATTGTTGTGCATCTTCTTGAATGGGCAGACCCTGAACCATTCAGAATGGTTGTTCTAATTTGCTTTACAATTTGCAATTGATTGCAACTTTCTTGCAACACCCCATTAGACTAGTCACTTGATGCAGCGGCGTATCCAGGATTTCCCAATTGGGGGCGCCAGGAATTATTGATCGCCATCATGTGGGAGAAATTTTTGCTTCTTGACTTAAGAAGGGCTGAGATGCAAAATAGTGCTATATTTTTTTTTTACGACGGCCAATAGGGGGGGCGCACGCCTGTTGCGCCCCCCCTGGATACGCTACTGCTTGATGGGCTCCTTTTTCCAGCATCTGTCCAAATTGACTTTGTCAGGCTCTTTGTAAGAAGATGGTCCTGTATTAAAGGGATTCGCCACCAGGCGGCCGTGGGGAAAGATCAGGATTGCGTAAGCCCCATTCACTCGTACACAAAGTTTGTGCGTCGAACGCGTCCGTTGGACTACTGAGTACTGGGATTACATTTCGAACTGCACAAAGTTGGGCACTCCCACAAAAAAATATAAACAGCACTCGGTCACAAATCATGCCTTAAAATATTGATTAATATTCCAATTATCACACAGATGGCTCAAAACTTACCTGTAAATCTCATAAATAGTGAAAAATGAGGGCTAAATAGTCCATATCATACACTGAAAAATACGTTGACATATTCTTCGCGCAGCACCTACGTGGCTTTATAAGGAATGTACTATCGAATAAATTGGAAGAAATTCACCCAAAATCGAGGCTGACTGCATGACGAGCCCATATCTATGCCTCTCACATGCATAGGCGATTCACTGCGGCAGGGTTATTCAATGACTCATCGATAGATAACGAGCTCAACTGCCATAAAATACAAAGATTCTGACACATTTGACTAAAATCCATTACTCAAATTATACAATAACAAGGTAAAGAGCAATAAAAATGCCTAAAATTGCATACATACCACCACTTAGCTCCTTCAGGGAAAAAATCCTGGGTTTGGTAGGATGCAAAGGGCATCCCCGGATCGACGAACTCTCAGGCATGCAGAATATGTCATTGATAAACATAGGGGGACCAATCACAAAGAAAAAATCTCAGATTCATTCGCTTGTCATTCGCTTAACACAGGCGGTATCGGAAGTGTGTGCATGCATAGCGGGCTGAATCACGCATTCGTTATGGGTGTACTTCCTGAAAAAAGTTTTCAGGAAATTCTTTTTTGCCCACTTTCATTCTTTTAATGAAGTGAAGTTATGTGAGAACTCCAGTTAGGCCCAGATCAAGATTCATCACAAAAATCTTGACAGATTATCATGGATTTTGCCGTATCTTAAAATCCATCATATAATCTGTCAAAAGAAATTAAGAAAAATAGCTCCCTGGGGAGTGATTTTTAATGACAACTGTTATAAGCTACTGAAATCCTTGCATCTGATTGGCTGAGTGCAAATTTGTCAGTAAAAATCACTGATAAGACACTTGATGAAATGCTCCCCAGGTGCCACCAGAGTGATATTGACCCCCTCCCCAACAAAAAACTACAACTAACATGTAAAACAAAAAACAATACCAGAAAAGACAACAGAAAGTAGAAGACTAATAAAAAGAAAAGATGTTGACAAGGCTAGATTAGTGCTCCAACTTATCGGTACCAATCAGATAAATCACTTATACTAATGTGGTTGAAAATTCAGAAAGTGTTGTATTGTGGGCTGGAAAATAAATCTAAAAATGAGAAGATGAAACAAAATGGAACTTGTAGAATGCGGTTGTGGTTTCACTCTCTTCTGTGGTTAATTATTCAAGACCCCCTGCAAATCATGTCCAGTCTTACAAGTTCATTCATGTGCTTTCATTGACACCTGTATTGTCCAGGAAGCATCATGAATAAATTATGAACAGGTGAACTATGCATAGCATGGATACATGTAGGTTCAATGGCTTGTATAAACATAACAGAAGGTAGAATAGACCGCTTCGGTAATGTATGCAAATTTTATGCATATTTTATGCATACCTTTCAAACAAAGGTTGTTCTTGACAACCTGAAAGTTTGCCAGAGGCTTGCTGGACATTGCTACGAATAATGTATGCAAACTCATTTCGAAGCATTGAGGCTCATTTATAAAAAGCAGGTTCATGGAATAGCTCGTCACCAGGTGCTTAGAATATATGTGCATAAATTTGTATACATTACAGAAGCGGTTTACTAGGGCGACAGGTAAATACATCCTTAGATTTTACAGTAGGCTGACTATGACATAAGAGCTTACAACTGTTACATCTAATATCCACCCATTTTTACCACTTTTCACTTGAATAATGTAGATTGTATGTGGATGACGGTGTTTGTGGAATATCAGCGTATGTCTGTTCAGCTGTATTTCTTATATATTCATAAGTCATGCTCATGCTGTAATGGGCAATCGTGTCCTGCGCATGAATATCATATCTGATCATAAGCGACAATTTTACAGGGTCATTGGTCTCTGTCCTTGAGTTTTGCTCATTGCCACTGGTCTCCAAGTGGTCCATAATTTTGTATTCAAATGCCAATGGTTTATCCTAGACAAGAGGAGCAGATGTATATACAGTCAAACCTGTCTTAGTGGCCACCTGTCTATAGCGGTCACCTGTCTATAGTGGCCACTTATATTGCCTCCCTGTAGCAAGAAATGTGTTTTAGAACCTGTCTATAAAGGCCACCTGTCTACAGTGGCCACATTTTTTCTGTTTCCCTTGGGTGGCCTTAATAGACAGGTTTGACTGTATATATATATGTGTGTGTTTATTTAAAACAATGGTTTTTCCCAGCTCTTGTCAGTTGATCTCTCCGATCAATAGCACTTCTTCCACGACTTAACACGGCTGCCAAGTCTCCCTGATTTCGCAGGAGACTCCCTGAAATCGGACACTTATTAACCAGTTTAAATGCCTCCTGTCGAACAATCTTCCTGATTATGGAAAAATTATTGCCATGAGGTTGTATGCATTTAATACACATCTCCCTGATTTCTAATAAAATTTCCCTCAATCTCCCTGATTGTTGAATTTCAATGTTGGCAGCTCTGCTTTAAGATGCTAGTTGTTCCTCATCATTTATTTTGGTTATGCACGGTGTTTGTTTTTTGTTTTTGTTCTAAACAGGAAAAAGTAAAGAATTGGTTCTAAGATCAACTTCATAGCAGACCACACCCATTTATTCTGATCTTCAAGCATTGATGGACTCCAATCAGCCAAAGGTTGTCTTGGTGTTTAGCGGAAAACGTAAATCTGGAAAGGATTTTACATGTGCTCTGCTGAAAGAAAGGTGAAAAAGCTTTGGAATTTTTTGTTTGTTTGATCAAGTTTTGTCTGTTAAAACGAATGAGTTTTTAATATTATAGCCTTTTCAAAGAATGTAAGAATTATGTGTGCCTCCATACATGAAAGTGAATGATTTGATACAGTTTAGGCAATTGAAGTGATAGTAATCAAAATGAAGCTAAGACATCACTGTACACTGAAAAAAACACTTTGAGTTCGTGAAATGCTGGTGAGGAAACAGTTTGTAAATAACTTCAATTTTTACTACTGATGAAATATGAATCATGAGATCAATTCACTGAAACCTGTATTAATGAATTCTTCTTTTTCAGTACATTGTAAATGATCCACATAATTTGATTTAATTTATGTTACTGAGATTCTGACTGATAGGATATCTTTTTTCATTGAATGGATGGTGTAAATGATTGCAAAAAAAGTTTACAATTTAAATTTAGTTCAATATTCAACAGTTTATTTTTGCATTATTTCTACCACTTTTGTTTGTTTGTCTGTTTAAATGTAGGATATACAAAATAATTTCTTATTTCAACGATCCCTTCTTTTTTTGTTGCTTATTTTGGATTACAGATTTGGAGATGTTTGTACAATCTTGACTCTCTCCGCTCCATTAAAGCGTCAGTATGCCAAGGTGAGTTGACCTGATGTTTATAAGACAACCATGTTTTGCTGCGAACCTGTATTGTAAATGCTCCTAGTTTGGGTTTGTCTGTGTGAATAAGTTTTGTTTTTACAGATGTGCCTCAATCAAATCTGATTATTTACATCTGAGACCAGCCTTTTTAAACGCATCTTAGAATCGAAACCTGGGTCATTTTTAGGAAGACCACTGAAGACAGACAAAACTAGCTCACATTTGTCAGGTGTAGCACATTTATAGGCATTGCTCAAGTTTTCTTTTGTGAAGGAAGGTGCTATACTAGAAAAAATGTGAGAATTAGTGGATGTAAGTTATTGGGAAATTACATGTATGATATGTCATGTTATGAACTTTATCTTACTGGTAGTTTGTATGCGTACCCCACTAACCAAAGAGTAACTGGAGATCGTCTAAAGGGATTCATCAACGTATTATTTTTCTTTTATACACTTAACCAGATACATGGCCTTGACTATGAGCAGCTGCTGACAGCATCATCCTACAAAGAGCGTTACAGACATGATATGGTGGTATGGGGTGAGACTGAACGTAATGAAGATCCAGGAATATTCTGCAGACTTGCCACTCAAGATGTACCCCCACAGCATAAGGTATGAGTGAGTATAAGACTTGGAATAGAATGAGGCTTCAGGACTTTGAGCAGTAATACTGGTTTAGTGCTTATAAGATTGTTTTCAAATAATGTTTGTGTGAGAAAAAAAAACAGTAATTAGTTGCAGTAGGGGGGGGGGGGAAGGGGACCTAGGAGGTAGCTGTTTTTCTTTAAAGATTTATCCTCTTGGAAGGAAATAATTTCTACTGAATAAGCCACTTCGGGGATGCAATCTGAGCATGAGCAGATAAAGGTCATCTGTACCAAATTCTAAAACCCACTGACACTAATATTCGATATGTGCTCATGAATGTCATGTAATCATTATTCAATTATGCACTAATGGTGCATTCCACGATATCCAGGTGGAAATATTCTTTTTAAAGGGGGAAACAAAAGCTATTCATGAGGCACCTCTATCACTCCCAGAGTTATTTTTCTGAAGTGCACATAAAGGGACCCTCCATGTCTAAAATATCTGGATATTTGGGGTCATTTGTACCATGCGCTAACCCCGAACTGGCTTATTATTAGCGCTATTGGCTATTATAGCTAATATGCCCAGTAATCCTCAAATTGGCAAGAACGGAGGTATAGATAGGATTTGTATGGAGTGGAGGTATATAGTGCAGCAAGACCAGATTCGCTGTCAAATGCTCGTGGTCTAGTGGTAAAGGTGTCTGGTCAGACTGTCAGAGTATTCTCTTTCTACACTGCACTCGCGTTTAAGGTCCCGGGTTCGAATCCCGCTCTTTCTTGCTGATAATTTTTTCAGTTATGAATCGATAACGATACTTATAGCGTTTATTCCGTTATAAATAACTGAATTTCAACAATGAAAACCAAGAAACTTGACAAATTATTCACTTGTTAAGGCGGATTTAATGGCGGCTGGGCATAATACCGACTTTGGCCGCACTATTGTTCTTGCATACTGTACTTCTATTGTTCCTGCATATTGTACTTGTCATTCTTGATGTTGAAGTGAGCATGTTCTTCACTCTCAGTAACAGTTCTTTTTTGTAATTTCAGATACTACAGGGTGATTTCAACATCTTATTTTTTCTTTTTTTAGGAATGAGCACTTTTATTTGAGACGTACATGCTATCCTCATGGAATTCAATTTGTCTTGTCATGTAGGTATGGCTGATCAGTGATGCCAGACGTAAGACTGACATAGCATACTTCAAGGAGACCTACTCGGATAGAGCTAAGTTAGTCAGGGTTCAAGCGGATGAATCTGTGAGAGCTTCAAGGGGCTACGTCTTCAAGAAAGGTGAATATTATTTGTATGAACGGTTTACAGGCGACCAGAAAATTGGCATATCTCATGGTTTGCGCAAAAGTACCCGGATGACCGTGCAATATATTTCCATATCCCATGGTTTGGGATGCGCATGATGCGTAAAAAGTGAATACTTGTTTAAATATGCAAATATGAAGACGATGGATGTATGCGCGCACCTCTTGCAAGATGCTTGGGTAAGGACAAAATGTTTTTCTACCTGTGTCTTACTTTTGAGTCAATACAAAAACATGAGGACATGTTATGGTAAAAATTGAGGAATAAGGTTTCATCCAATTAATAATATTGAATGGCTTTTCTTTCTTGGGACACTCGCTTTGAAAATTGTTCACTTGTCGTGTCGACTTGTGAAATATGCTCATAGCTCGTGCGATATACCCTTGTATCCCACTCAAGGCCATTAGGGTAGTTATGTACCTTACTGTATAACCAAACAGAGAGTGCTGTTGGAAGGAAGTGAGAGAATGAGAAAGAGAGAGAAAGAGACATAAAAGGAGGTTGCAATTAATTCCTGGAAATGTTTTTTAGTATTGAACTTGGGGGAAATCAAATGCAGTGCTTCAGAGGTAAAATACATTTTTTTTTAAATATTCAATCAAAGCTGAAATTTAAGAAAAAGTATTGGCTCTTATTCTGCTAAAATGTAAACGCGACCCTCGATCTAAAGTCGAGTTTTAAGAAAGGAACTTAGACCGAGGCCTAACCATCAGGTTTAACTGAAATCGTAGAATACCGACCAATTCTCTCATTTAATCAATTAGAACATTTATGTAACATGATCAAGTTTCTAAACGATGTCCCTGAAGACATTTTGAAAATTGTTTCAACTTGTCCTTTACCTGTTTCTCAGCAAATGAAATGTAAGTCATGTATTCTTCTCAAATATGAACCTGACCTGAGTGAAACTCAGTGTAAAGTATAGTATAACAATAGAAGATATACTGCAGTAAAGGTTTTACCTTTGTTATAAATGTGGCATTAAACTGGTAGAACTTGAACATCGCCATATTACAGTGATGGCTAAAATAAGATCATAATTTGAAAATTAATGGCATTTTATTTTGGATTTTGACAAACAAGTTGTTTTGATAATAGGCACATTTCATATTTCAAACTATTATTTTTGACTTGGCAAATGTGGAAAATTGCCTGCAGGTATTTTAAGCTTCTACAAAGCTAAAATTTGGCATGATGGGAAAATGAGACACTTTTCAAATCCTGTTAAAAGATGGCGCTATTTAGGAGCATAGCTTACTGTCACTTTAAAATATGACTTAGCCCCAGCATCAAGTGTAAGTGAATTAGTAGAATATCCACGAGTCATGGTAGAATAAATATCCACATCTTTCCTATCACCCCACAGGAGTGGATGACAGTGAGACTGAGTGTGGCCTGGATGAGGGTATCTCGTGGGATTATGTAATAACTAACAACGGAGACCAGGATGATCTAGATGGACAACTCACACATCTCATCGGCAGTATTCAACATGGTTTGATGAATGAAATGAAAACAGATGTATCATGACGTTAGTTCAAACGTAGGATGTATAGTTTATATTTTGCCATGTCCATATGAACGTAATTTCACGTAAGTGAAACTTGTCTATAAAGACCGCTCAAGGGAAACAAAAATTGTGGTCTTTATAGACAGGTGGTCTTTCTCCACAGGTGGTTTGACTGTATAATGCAATATATTTATTTAGTTGGCACATGATAATACCCTATCATGGGTATCTGTAAGTGAGGGTATATGAGAATTATATTCATTTTATTTACTAGTTATGAAAGATGTGACTTTCATGTCAGCTTGAAACACAGTTTCCATGGATACTTGTTTCTTTCCTGGTAACAAAGAAACTATTTGTGACATAAACGAAGAAGCTTGACTGGGGAGGAATTTTTTAATTTGTGACATGTATTTGTGACATGTATGGGATCCTTGTTATGTAACGAGCTAGATCTACTTCATAGATCTACTTCATACATATTACACATTTTTCAGAATGTTTCTTTCTTTGTACACATACATTCCACAAGTCTTCCTTAGACTTTATCTTCTATTATAGCTTGTCTCAATTTATTTTAATATGGTCCATTGGTAGCCTTTGTCCAATGGAATAATTATGCTTTGTACCATCAAAATTGTGTCTCAAAGACCAATGGCTAACTACCGTAATTTCAATTTCAATTATCGTACTTTGAACAATGCCTTCAATTGCCAAACATGAATCATATATCATGAATGGATTTTACTTAGTGCACATTGTACTGCACTAGATGATATCGCTCCTGCAGTGATGAATTGCATGTGGTATTTAAGAAACATATATGGTTAATGTGGATAAGGTTTACGGTTCACCATGTGTTAGTCGAGACGCCTCATCTTTCCTACTCTTCATCGCCGAGATTTCTCACCGGATCTATTCTCCACCGCCGAGACTCGTCACTTCATCCACTCTTCTCTTCCAGCCACTTTTCTCATCTGGTTTACAGTCCTAAGGACTTCACACTCACGAAAGATTACTTCTTATTCCTCGTTTCTTTCTCGACTATCAATTTCTCATTTTCTCCCCTTCTCTCATTATTCTCTACGCTCATTTCTATACCCCAACGGTCCTTATCAGGACTAACACATGGTGAACCGTAAACCTTATCCGCGTTATCTACACCACCCTGCAAACCTTCAAAGATCATCTGATATATATGGTTGTAATTTCTTAGCCTTCAGTTTTTGCCATGAACATCACTCATATTCCAGCCCTTTTAATATGTTCTGTACCATTTAGAATCACAACAAGGACAACATATTGTGCTCACACCGCTGCTCATAAATCACTAACACATTGACACACATACTTCTAGCTCATCATGCCCCTTTGTCTATTATGCATAACATCGCCAGCAGGCAGCACTAGCATGAAGCCGTGCCTAATAATCTACATCTTCCAACGTATTCATCATAACACTCGGCTCTAGACTTACTCAAAAGACAAAATAAAAAGCTCATGTCAATCACCATTCTTGTTACATCGGAGAACAAGTAAATTTTTCAACTGCGCACTGGCTTCGTCGACTTGATGCCTATCATATGCAGATTCCCATGACATCTCCCTTCTCTCTCACTGCCTTTGAAGCCTTCTGCGATGAGATATCCTTCGCCTTCGCCCCTGGGTGAGGATGGCAGACCACCTTCCGTCTTCTGCTTAGGAGTTTGCCCTCAATGTGCTTAATCATCGAGTCACCCTCGACGACCACATCTGGTAACTCGGACACTGCTTGCGATACTCCATTAGCTGATTATTAGTCGACGTAGATCTGCTAGCGTTGTCTTTGGCATCGATGTCATCCAAGTGCGGATCAAAAAGATTCATCATTGGGATGATAGGTGCTTATAACACTAGTGGTTGAACTTCGCCAGTAATATTCGTTTCAGAAATAGACTTCACGATATCTTGAAGATTTTCTCTCTTGCACAAGCTTTTCATTGCCAAACTTCGATTCCAGTTTGGTTAGCCGGGTCGCTAACTCATGGACACATAAGATGCGGTTCAAAAGAACCGCATCTTATGTGTCCATAAGATTGCATTCTGCAGTCTTTTGCTAATGTTTCCTTTACACCATTTTTTATTTAGCCCCCTTCTGCAGTTCAGCTTTAATCTTCATGCGTTGACTTCTTACATTAACGATTACCAATTGAAATAAATTTCAGCAGAACATTAACTGTATACATATAGTGCGTCATATAGTTACCGCAATCTCTCCTGCGCTCTCCCGCGTAGTATCCAAGCTGCGTAAATTGTTTTTATTTTGCTCAAAAATGTTCAAAAGTTACCGGTAATCAAAATCTTAATATTTTGACCAAATATGATAAATTGGCCTGAATCTCAAAGTATATATTGTTGAATAAAATAACATGGTGCTCACCACTGTCCTTTTGCCATCAGTTCAGTATGTAAAGTTTGTATAGAATCAGTTAATTAGCTGTCCAAAATTCTCTTTTTCAGGAGCTCATGAAAAACAATCTCTCGCTTACAATAACAATATTAAAATCTGTCATGAAATATGTTGGATTCCATAACCGTTTAGCATCATACATATATATACAGTACACCCTCCAAATTTTGGGGATTCCTCAACATTTTAGCGTCTTATGTCCACTGATCACTATTTCTTTGATTGCCATAATTTTCGATTCTGTAACATCGGTCATGAAATATTTGGGATTCCAGAACATTTAAGCTTCTTGCATACAATGAACATTTCATCCTTGATGGCAGTAATTTCAGACTCCAAGAAATCTGTCATAAAATGAGGTGGATTCCATAAACCCCCTACTATCTTCCATACATTAAGGAGAGTTGCTAACTGATTTTTTGTGCCTTTTGTTTCACATTTGTCATTTCGATTCCTCCACTACTGCTGAATTAAAAAACGGTAGTAGTGCATACTTCTCAACTTTGTTCCTATCCAAAGTCTTTTTTCTCTTTTTCTCACTCGGGCCATTGGCAATTTCTAATCTGATCTGCACAGTCAGTTTACATTTGTTCACACATGTTTTTCTGGCCATATTAATTGAGAAGTCAGTTAACTGCTTTCTCTTTTCTCTGTTCTTTTGAGCCCGGATCCGAGATGACAAAAAGGACATTGTTGCATTCGGTGCATGTTCTTTTGTGGCACTGAACATGCCCAATATTTCTTTGGCATCTATATTATGACATTGGGCAGATTCTGTCTCTTTCATAAGTTGATCGGATAGGTCAGCTCCAAGGTAGTGACTGTACTGACGTTCACAACCTTTAACCACCGGGGGCCGTATTCTGAAAACTATGTTAACTTTTATGTTAGTAAAAAGATGTCATAATAATCAAAATTGTCATAATAATCAAAATCGGGACAAGTCATTGGTTAATGATTGCGCAAAGATGGCTGTGCCCGCGTGAAGTTAACAGAGACATCTGCGCAAGCACCAATGATTAGTGTTTATTGCGCACAATTTCAATTTGTTATGACAATTAACTTAGTTTTCTTTAACATACATGTAAAAGATAACATAGTTTTCAGAATACTGCCCCTGGAGGAGGCACTACTTCATCATACAGCAAAACAATCCTTCATTGACTTAGATCGCAGTGCATGAAGTGTGCTGTCACCTTCTGCCAGATTTTGACCAAAAAAGTCTGTAGTTGTCGTTAATGTGTTGAGGCAGCTTTTTGCTTCCCTGATAACCTCCTTAATGATGGTAATACCACCCACTTGACTACACTCTTCTGTTGAACTCAAACTTTTGATAGAACTTTGTCATCCATAGCCCAGACAATAACTTGCTTATCAATCCTAAGACGTGGAGCTCTACCTGCACGACAGGTGACTCAAAGTCATGCAAGAGGAGGTACCAGAATCTAACTGGAAAAGTGCATCCTGCTGGCTTGGAAGAAATGGAATCAAACAGGAAATAAAGAGGTCTCTTATGGAGAAGAGAGACGGGGAGTTCAGAGGAGAAATTGAAATACTTGATACATCGGGCAAGCTATCCTAGGCCGATATTGCGTTGAACTCCCACTCGATCTCATAGGCTATGTAAGTATCAGGAGCAGTCCATTTCACGTTAACGAATTGCACCAGGGTGCCATTGCATAAAGACTTACTATTATAGTAACTTTGCCATCAGTGGTAACTACCATGGTAACGTTGCTCAAGAGCCAATCAAAATCCAGTATTCCATGAAAAGTTACTATAATAGCAAGTTTTATGCAACGGCACCCTGGTTATCTAATGTTGCATTGCTACCCAACAAGAAGTTACAAAGGAGCCTAACACCCTGTACCTTCAGAAGCCGATGTTTCTGTTTCTTAGGATCTGTGTAGCTTTCAATTCGAAAGTCGTCAGGCAAGTGGTGATACATGTGCCACTTCAGTTTGTTAATACAGTGATGGCATTGTTTGAATGGGCATATCTGCGTTTTTTTTTCTTGGATTGAGGTTGCATCTGAATATCTCATTCCATTGTCTATCTATTTCGTATCACTCGTACCTGAATCTCTGGTGAACGGCTTTGGAGACGAGATTCAACCTGGACCTTCTTTGTAGCTCCCCAACTTGATGTCAAAGCCTTCTCCCACCAGCCAGAGGTATGCCTGCCGCTGCTGCCTTGTCAAGAATTGCAGCTCCTGGTCCACTGTTCGTAAGTTGAATTGCACTTACAGTTCGGTTTTCATGGTTTCTTGTGAAGGATGTAGTGTGCTTAGGACAGGTAACACCAAACGAATGATTCATACTCTCAGCTTTCTGTGTTGAAAATATGTCTTTTCAAACATTTTGGGGTGGAGTCGTCTGAGGATCTGATCCAGAATTTTCTGTCGATCACAGCTTTTAAGATTAACTTTCTGCCTCAGATATTTGCTGAGATAGGGAAATTGGTATTTCCCTCTGCACACCAAACTTTGTGTTCTACATAATTCATGTTGACCAGCATAACAAGGCAGGAATTATTCAACACTCCAATTGATGTTCCAAAGTGAGCACCGTCCTGTGAATATTTGTATTTTTCATGCCCACATTCATTTCAGCTTGCAATCGATGAGCCAAGACATTGGCAAGGTTCTTCTGCTGAATTAGCTTCTTTGCTAAGCTCAACCTTTAATAAATTGCAAACTAGAGATCTTTGCAAATGAATTACACACAGGAATGCTTCTGTTGCGATTCCAGCTTTCTTTGTCACATTTTGTATTCTTCAGCAAAATGACTATCGCTGTCGGTTGTCACCCCTTTTACCAACAGTCTATGCGGTTTCTGCAATAGCTGCTCAGCACAATATTCATCTCCTCTACGTTCATCTCCAATATTTTCATGGAACTTGATGGAACGTGCATTTCTCATGGTGAGGGCATGTCGGTTGTTTCCCGATATTACTAGCCTCTGTCCATATCGGCAGAGTTGGTTGGTTGTATGGTGGGCAACTATGAATTTGTCAATCGTTTCGTTCTCAATGACGACATCCCTTGCCTGGGTAGCTGGTTAAAGGGTGTTCTGCGCCCACCGTGACTTAGTGGATTACTGTATTGTCTGTCTATATTTCGATGTTTATTGGAGTATCGTTACTTAATCCACGATACTCCAGAACATTCCATGCCTAGTTTTACATCTGATGGAGGGCTTTAAAAAAAAAGAAGAAACAATTTATTAACATTACCAAGTCATAAGGAGAGAAAGGTTTTTTCTCCTTATAAAAAAAAAAAATCTCATAAGTTATACTTCAATTATATATGTTACATATTATCTTTGATAATAATGTACATTATTAAATAAGTTGGGGTCCCGTTGCGTAAAACTTACGAATACGGTAAGTTTGCCACTATGGTATCTTCCACGGAATTCTTGGTTTTGTTTGGCTGTTGAGAAATGTTAACATGGTAGTTGCACTGATGGCAAAGTTATAATAATTGTAAATGTTATGCAACAGGGCCCTGATCTACACTGCAGGATCTAGAATTTTACACACAATGGCAACTGGTAAATATTTTGGTGAAATATCTTATGCTAAGAAAGCAAATATATATTGTTCGAAAATATTTCTTGTTAAAAAGAAAAATGTTTCTAACAGCAGAAACTTCATTTCAGTAGTACATTAAGGCATTAAAAAACCCACCTCATTTTGCTGCTTGAAAATTGGATAAACAAGGGTTATAGTGTAAAAATACCATTCTGGAAGTTTCAAATTATAATATCCACAAAAAGTATTCTTAAATATTAGAAATGTGAACCAATGTTTGAAAAATATATAATAGTCCATCAAACGAACTAGCTGTAGGCTAAGGAGTACTGGTACTCTGCGAGAATAATAAATTTTCACTTTTAAATATACTATGAGTATGATATTGCTACACAGATATAGATGTATGATAAGTTTCCAAATATGGTTTCCGATCAAAATCTGTATTCTTTTTTGATCGCTTTAAAACTATAGAACTAGTCTAATCCACAACTCCTTCTTTCCTCATTTGGGGGCACAATGCCCTGATCCCATGGCAACGCACTTTTCATTACTCTTCAAAAAGGTGTCTTCCACATTTTATTTCTAGTCCAGGATGTATGCCAAATTGTTTTTTAATGGCTTAAAAACTGGAGCAACAGTTCGATCTGCAAAATTTGCAACAGACTCACTAATTGACCACACAGTGATTTCTATGAACCCTCTAAAACTTCGTTTGGCAGGATATGATTAACAGAATGGGAAGAAACATTTCTATGAGGATTAAAAAAAACAGAAATAGAAAAGAAGTATTTTCGGTGAAATATTCATAACTTCGATGAAGGCCAATAAACAAAACATGTAAAAAAGAACAAGGGGGTAACATTGACAACTGAAGCACATGCAAGCAATAAAATCTTTTTCTCATGAATGCAATTATACATACCAAAAGAATACTTTAAAAAATGAAATTGACTTACATGTCTACTGGCTGTATGAGGGTGTTTCACTAAAAGAAATAAGTTACCCAGTCCAACAGCATACTTTTTCTTCATGTGGGCCTTAGGAGTCTGACTTTAACATGATGCTTGTTTTATAACTATCATTATCTTTGTCATTATTCTCATATCCTTCGACAGATAATTGCCATTGCCTGTACGCTTACAGATATACCATGACCAAGTGTAGCCGATCTTTCACTTTGATTTTGTGTGTTTGTTCGATTGGTTTTCTTATGTGTAACTGGAATCCAGTCACTCCCGATCAAATCATCATCTTTGTCATTATTCTCATATTCTTCATCGACAGATACATTGCCATTGCCTGCACGCTTACAGGTATGTGTTTCTACATATTCAAAAATGTTTGACTTATCACCAGCTGAATGTTTTTTCAGGTTCTTCATATACTGTTTACCCTTTTTACGTGCTTTGTGCTACATATTCACCCTCAACAGAAATATCATGAGACAATGCATCGTAATAACCAACATCGGCAGCAATACCAAAATTTTCAGTGATACCTCGTGAATAATTCGAGTGTCCACACATACAAATCTACACAATATTCAAATGTGTTCGTGTTGCATAACTACCAGGAGCTAGTGAACAGTCATGATAACATCTTTGACAATTTTCACATTGTATATGAGTATTTGCTTGTATACAAGTATTTGCTTGTATATGAATTGAGCAAATCCGACATTCGTTTCCATTGGTGGTGTCTATCTCATCTATACTTTGTTGAATTTCTTTAGCTGTTACAATAATGTACATTTCTTTCAACAATTCTTTACAATATATTGCAAGGTAGGCCATGACTTAAGGACGTGATATTCAATCTTATATCTTGTTAGTTTATTTCAGATTTCTCTGTGTATAGTTTTTGTAGATTTCTCTTAGTTTAGTTTTGATTTCTCTTTGATTTCTCTTTGGTTTCTCTGGGATATCGCTTTGGTTTTTCTTTGATATAATATGGGGTTAGTGCCAGAAGGTATGTTCAACGTGAATATTTGTTAAAAGTATTCAATTGAATAGTTGATATAGAGTAGAATTCACCAAAATAGTATGTGTCAACATCATCCGTCAATGCAGTAGTACTTGTGACATGTATATAGTTTCACCAACGTGCAGATTAACTAAATGAAATTGAGACAAGAGAATAACATTATATATACCACGGTTATAGAGTAATAATATAAAATCATATGGGTTGTATAGCATGAATATGATTACGTTTTCCTATATTTCTACCTCTATTCCATTCAGTTCATAAATGAAACCACCTTCAAAATATTACAATAAAGAAAATGAATGAACGGGAAATAAGATATATTTCGCGTTTGATTGACATACTGCAAAATCTCATAAAATTCTTCTTTTCTTGGTGAACATATATTCAAATTTCATATACTGATTCAAAAAAGCAAAACAGATCAGAGAAAGATAGACCGATCAATTAAAACAACTAAGCAATAGTATTGGGAATAAAATGCTAAAGCGTTCATGTGTACACTAGAACAGACACCACCCCTCCCCCCAAAAAAAAACAAACAAATGAAAACATTAAAGGACAATGAAACTCAATCCAAACTTCATTTTCAGAATATGTGAATTTTCCCATACCCTGTTAAGCCTTCAGCATGTCCAAATAAAATAGAGGTATTTTCACTGTTAATTACGACGTACCATAGTTACATAAAAACAAATCTTCCCCTACGGTTCAAAAACACTATTCAGTATAGTTTCTCTAGCATTCTTTTCTCCGCATAATACATATCTTAACCACGTTATACGTTGTGTCTTAACAAAGAGTCTATAATTCATCCTTCTCAACACCCCGTAAGCTTAGTCCCGATACATTACTTTCCTTTGTAGCCCTCGTAAAGAACGTGAATGTGTAGGGGTTTGGGGTATGGTTATCATACACTGTTCGTGTCAGGCCCGCACTCCCCACTTCTAGGCGCGGTGCGGGCCGTAGCCGTTTAAATTCCCGGCTTGATGAAGGGCATCTCTTCGGCTGCCAGTTATGTCCCCACTGGACGGAACCCTCTGCCGATTCGGTCAAGACCTCTTCCAGTGACCTGGCTGCCCACACACCCAGCAGTCTGCAGAGAGGGCGCGTTGATGTTGGTGGTCCCCTCATCTCTAACTGACTAATCCTCCTTTCTAGGGTTGCCACCCGCTCGGCCATCCTCCCCTGCTGATCCCGGATATCTGACACCAGCCGGAGGACGTCCTCTGTGTTCTTACTAATCTGGTTAAGCCTAACCTGCGACTCATCTGGCTGGTTGGGCGTGGCTGTCAGTTGGATGTAGGTGGTCGCAGATTTTCTCACCTTCCCGTGATGCTCGCTGGCTATCCGTCGGACTTCCTCCCGCAGGTTTCGAAATTTCATCATGCGGGGCCTCATAGGTGCTAGACGAAGCCTCAGGTCCTCCTCCCTGAGGCCTCGCATGAACTGGGTGGAGAGAACCGAGTCCCGTTGCACTTCGTCAGCGCCCTTGGGAAATCCCTTTCTATCGCCTGAAAAAGCGATTGTAGGGCGATGGCGTAGGATTGGGCACTCTCCCCACCCCTCTGAAACCTCTCATAAAAGGCGGCAAAGGGGTCCTCGGTGGGGGCATCTCCATACTCCGACTTCAGCTCTGAAAAAGCAGCGGAAACTATCTGTTCCTCGGGCTGCAAATTCAGGACCAACCGCCATGCCTCCCCGCCAAGGTTCCTCACAATGGTGGAGTATTGTAACGAGGGTGGGGTGCGGCTCGCCACAAAAAAATATTCGATATCCCTCGCCCAATCTTCCACTGAGATCTTGGACTCTCGGCCACTGAATATGGGGACACCCCGGACCTGTGTGAAGGATGGTCCAGCTGTGGGCTGGGCCATTTCCGGTTGGGCGCTCAGGTTGAGCGGGGTATCGAACATCAGTTCTGCGTCCGATCGAGTGGCCATTATTACTTTATAAAATATAGAAAGGCTTGAAGAAAGAAAATAATTATATCTGAAATATGCGTGTAGAAGGAGCTGTGGACAGGTTTCATTAACTTTATGCACCTATCAATTGTAAGACGCACCCCTCGACCCCCGGGAAAGGTGCGTCATGGTTGGGTAATTTACCAACAAATGAATGACGCAGGGTATGGTCATGGAAGCATTTGGTCAGTCACAGCATGGAGAATGGGGTGCGTCATAGTCGGTCATTTTACATGGGTGCGTCATAATGCCTCGCTATGTTTACAAACGGGTCTGTCCGCGCAATACTCACCGCGTACCGGGCTTTTAAACATGCAAACTCCTTGAATATAAAAAAAAATATATTGACATGGAATCTATACTTTCGCACCGGGCGCCCAAAATCGAGTTTGATGACATCAAATAAAATGGAAACCCCCAAATAATAATAATTGATCTCAAATCCTCTCTCATGCTGTCTTCTGTCTGGGTTCTCAAAAAAGGGAAGAAATAAGGTATTTTTCGTTACTTTGTTTATTTTTACCCCGTTCGTTCCAGCACTGCGTTGGCTGGTTCGGTTCTTGCCGCGATGATCGCGATCGGTAGCATTTGTGCTAGGCTGGATTGAGACATGAATATTCATGTGTTGACGTCACAAGAATGTCAGCGATTGCACTGTGTGACTTCTGCACATTTTCATATGTCATCGCCGATAATCTTATCTCGAGCTCGGCCTCAATAGCGTGCAGGATGATAACGTGTGTTTGTGTCTTCAGCTAGCGTTCATGCATGCATGTCGATATCAACAATGCATGCAATACTATACTAGCGCCGCGCCGATGCATAGCGTGCCACGTGCGCGCGGAGCTTTACCATGACGGGGTGCGTCACAATGGTAAGTCAAAGTCTAGAACTGGTGCGTCATATTTTTTCGTCCAGGCACAGTCATTGTAAGAAAAGGTCCGTCATAGTCGAGACACACAGGTGCGTCATGGTATAGGAAAATCCGACTCACATCTGACAAGTGACGCACCATTTCCGGGGGTCGAGGGGTGCGTCTTACAATTGATAAGTGCATTATAGTATCTATAGTATTAAAATAACTCAAACAAATATTTAGAGTACATGCAAGCGTCTACAAGTATCGTGAATAATTTATATAAAAGTGCAAGTGGGGAATATCAGAGTTAGAGTGGGGTATACTTCGATCGAATAAAAGAATTATTATTATATACATAAAAAAATATATATATATATATATATATATATATATAATATATATAGCAAAAAAAAATATCAGTTTAAAGGAATATAAATTGTAGTCTAAGAACACTCTAGATGGGCCCTCCTATAATTGAGCTCAGTCTTCCTCAGAGATGTCAGTTCTGATCCTCCTCGCCGGTCAGTTCTGATCCTCGTCTGGTGGCTCCGTCTTGCACTCCTCAGTCAATGATGGGACACGGTCGTGTGTCCTTCCCCCTTCGCAGTTTGTGCCGTCGTGATTTAGCAGACTCACAGTCCGTCTGATCCTGCCGACTACGCCAAATGTAGCCCTCGTAAAGAACGTGAATGTGTAGGGTATCAAGATATAATTGTGCCTGGAGCAGAGTCTGTAAAACAGAACGCAGAGAAGATGTTTATAGGTGGAAATCGTGAGCCGGACTGCCTTCATTAACAAACAAATACTAAACAAATAACATTCACATATAAACAAAATACATTATAAACACATTATTATAATAATTATATTCCTTGAATGCATTCAGCGCCTATTAGGACAGCTGGGCTAAAGCCTGGGTAATAATAGTATTTCCAAGTGCTCTACAAGTAGTTTGTAACTAGATATAGTGCTACATGTATATAAGAAATTATATTATTATTATTGCATGCGCCCTTTAAATCTATAATACAAAACAGCATGTCTTGATCCTAACCGTCAAACACAACTAATGCAAATAATACCAACATCTATACTCATCTATATATACAATTATGGACAAGAGCATTCAAAGAGCATTGTATTCGGTATTGTACAACCAAGGAGGTACATCCTTGATATAACATGCAAACGGGTATATTATATAATGATGGCTAATGCCTAATCTTTCCAACATAAGACCATGTCCTCGAACACAGCTCACATACATAAATCAAAAGACCACATTCATTGACCACCGTCTTCGCGGTGAACTCCTAAGTACATGTAAAACAAAATTCCTTTCCCCCATGCTTACAGGATGGGACACTTCCCTCACCCAGTGCGGGCGCACGTAGTCTGAATATGCAGACCCTTTATACACATTGGGTCAATGACTACACAGTTATAAATCAATTTCACACTAACATATGGTACATCATAAATACTGATGGTAAGGGCAGTATCATGAAATGTTGATATGACATCGTACAAGAATAATATGTATAATAATTAGAGACATCGTGTACGCACAGTACGTGATGACAGACTAGCCGTATCAACGGGTTAATTGTATGTTCGGAGGTCGTCTCCTTCCGTGATGGATTCGCCTAAAAGTTTATCACATCACTCATACTTATATTCTCCAAAATACAAGATAGAATAAAACAATATATAATTTACGTATTACCTCCAGAATGAGAAAGTACTGATAAACCCATATATATCAACTAGAACGGCTGACAAATGTGGGTTATGAAAGTTCCGATCAAAGTTGGAAATGACGAATGAAAACTATATTCGAGCCCCCTTCACCGGTACACGGTATAACCCCTCCGTGAGTTATAAGAAAGTTACTTTCTCGACTTTGATTTCTTCCTTTAAAGTACAGAAAAATCACTAATCATATTAACACATTCATACATACTTTGTTACCTCCACACAAAGTTATATAAAAGAACATAGTGTATGGTTCAAAAGAAATATATAAAATATGATAATTTACCTGTAAAACAGGACACAGAGAAGATGTTTATAGGTTGAAATCGTGAGCCGGACTGCGAGGAGCCGAACGGGTTTCACGACTTCAAGGTTATTTGCATATTATATAGGGTGGAATAAAGCAAGTGTATTTACAAAATTTGTAGTCTTAACTTAACCGGGTAGTGGGGTCACGTGTTAAAAGATATTTGCAGAAATAGCGTTGGGTGAAATACAGCATTTCACGTGGCACAAAAACATGAAATAGACTCATTAGTCTTGCAACCAGACGCCTGGTTACAACTTTTTATACGGTCTTTTCCAACCTATAAAAATTCAAGTTATTTTTTCCACCTGATTAAACAACCACTGAGAGACTGCTATAAGTGATGAGTCATAGTTAAACCTTGACAGTTCTTATGTTTTTAACATGTACAGCGACAACCACAACTTTATTCCTTCTTTCAATGGAGTGTTATAAGAAAAAGGTCATTAACAGCATTGCTATGCATTAAAAGTTGCATAAGAAGGAAAACATATATCGTGTGTTGAGAGCCAGAAGGGCGTTAACTCTGTGTTAAAACATGCGAGTTTACGCCCTTCTGGCTCTCAACACACGATATTATATGTATACCAGTACACACCTGAAGTACGATCTTTAAATGGAAATGGTGGAAATATGGCAACTATAAATCTTCCTCATGTAATTAGCAGAAGAAAAAAAATTACATTTTGTTTCACTTTGATGTCTAACTTAACATGAAAAAATGGAAGTTTGGAAATGAAGGAATATAATTAGAGGATCGAGAGCACATGAAAAGATCATTCAACTACTTGATATACTGAATGCCATTCTTTTGTTGAACTGTGCAATGCAGTTGAATTACAGGCTGATTTTATCAAAAAAGTCAGAGGAACGGAAACTGCAATTACAGCCTGCTTAGAGAAGAAGGCAGGATCTAACGTTGGCTGTTTGTTGTAGAAAATCTTCTCAAACAAGTTCTGGCTTTGATAACAATGTATCGAACTCCACGCTGTCCTAATTGCCGCCGTGATTATGCGGGCCAGGCGCCATGTGCAAGGGAAAACTAGCTAGGTCCCCTTTAGTTTTGAGCCACTCATACTAGTCTTTAATGAGCCCATGCCTATGTAGGACTGTAGATGCCTATGTGGGACTGATTCAATCATGGCTTGGTGGTCAAAGTGAAAAATTCCAAGAAGGATAACAAATGTCTCCAAGAGAAGCCGCAACACATTCTCTTCAATCTTGCACCAGTTTCTGTTGATCCGAACTATGTTCAATGTGCTTTTGAATGTCTTCCTCTATTGGAAGAACAATGGGGAAAGCGACATGGTTTACACCAAGCACAAACTGAAGACTGAGGAAGGCTTGACAACGTGCCCGATCCTGTGAGCGTACACCTGCCCATTGTGTGGAACCAACGGCGATCACGCCCATACCATCAACTACTGCCCTATCAACAAGTTAAAGGAGAACGACGTCGGTGTTGGATCGACCTCCGACCTCTGAATCGCAGTACCGCACTCCACAAGCATGTACGGGACGCCGACGCACTTGAAGCATACCCTCTTTGTTAGCTCTGCTCATTATCTTTCCACATTTATTTGCACTCTCCTGTAAACTTGGTATAGTCCCACCTGGAGAGCCATGTAAGGTACTGCTTGTCTCCTTCCTGGTTCACTGTTTTGGATTTCTTGATAAAGCTTCTTGGTGCGCAGAAAAACTTGTACGACTTGCACTGTGATAGCCAGTCCCTTCCTCCAGCAGAAGCCAGTTGGGATCTTTGCATTTCGGGCTCCCAATGGAGTGCTGTCTTGTAGCGTCATTAAATGTTTCGACCAACTTTTCCATGTCAACTATTCTGTGGCCAATTACAGTTCCATCTTGAGAGGTTTTCATGTTTTTCAAAAGGTAATTCAACGTGATGAACGTGAATAACATAAGATGTAACTTGTTTAAAAGTGGAACTTGTGGAGAGAAGAGCCTATCTACAAACAAGGACAATCTTCATAAGCACAGTTTTGGTCACAGTAGCATCTTAGTACACAATTGCCTTGAAACCTTTTCAAGGCCTTCTCTTGTCACTGTTCTCTCAAATCCTGAGTATTCAGTCTTTAAATCCCACTTCTAAAGGGGTTGTATCTCTTCCCATGGCTCTTCTTTTGTTCCACGGAACATTTCCGCTTTTGTGTAAATATGCCAGACAAGCTTTCTTTATTATGGACATGATATATACTTTATATAGTAGACGATGCTGCGACTTCTTTTGTGGCAGAAGTTACCTTTTTCTTGTTACGGTCTTAAGGAAGAAACAGTGCAGACGAAAGTCCGAAGAAATAAGGGTTTTTTTTTTAAATCATGAACGCTGAAGAAACACTGCAAATTGATTGATTGAAAATTAAAAGAATATATTATATGTATACCAGTACACACCTGAAGGACGATCTTTATTAAAATGGAAATGGTGGAAGTATGGCAACTCTAAATCTTCCTCGTGTAATTAGCAGAAGAAAAAAAAATTACATTTTGTTTCACTTTGATGTCTAACTTAACATGTAACATAAGCAATGAAGCTAAAAAAAAGCTAAAAAAAAATTAAAGCAACCCCCTTTTCTACGTTTTTGTTTACGCGGATGATTTAGAGGCCATGATGAGACATACATGTACAACTTCATTGTTTGTCGTGGGCGCCATAATGCCTAGATATGCCACTTCACTCTGCAGAAGAGGAATTGCACTATGAGGAAAGGAAAGAGGAATTCAAAAGGACAATCACATTTTAAAAGGGACATTCATTTGAAGTGTAAAGGCGCATTTCTCAGAAAGGAACATGGCGTCACTAAACGGAAAGGGGCACTTACCAGGCAAAAAAATGGCGCACTTCTATGTTTTTAAGAAGGGTTATTTTTCTCTGAAACAGAAAAGGGCTACGTATTAGAAGGCTAAAAAATAAAAATTTCTGAGAGAATAGAGGATTCACGAAGTTTGAAATGGGTCTTTTTTTGTGTAAAAAGGGGCACTTTTGATACTTTGAAAAGTGTGGGTCATTGCGCCCACCTGCCCCCCCCCCCACCCCCAAAGAGCGCTGCCCCTGTCTGATAATTTAGCGACGACGGGAAAGATGCCGACAGTGGCTGTCAATGGCCTTCTAGCACTCCTTGAAGGCCGCATTCTTATCTCCTTGTACCCCATAAACCCTTGCTGTTGTGTTCAACACGTATTTGAGAATCCCCTCATCGATTCAAATAGGATTACCCCTATTGGAGTTATGCATTGCCCTACCTGAGCAGCTGGATTGACGCAGAATGTTTGCGTCAATCAATTCTGAAATTAACTTTACAGAAAATTTTTTCACTGAACACGACTGTGCTTGAATGACGGCTATTCTCGCGTTGGATACGTTTGGTTCATTTTCGCCCTCCAGTACTTCAACTCTAGGGGCCCCCTCCCGATCAGCTGCAGCATCGACAACTCGGTTGCCTCCTCCTCCCATCTCTCTGTTTTGCCTCTCCATAAATTCGCAAATGCGTCCAAGCCTGTCTGAAATTAAATTTAATTTCTTGTTAACTTGACCAAGCTTGATGATAAATGCTATTCAGTGGGGAAGGAGATCTCGTTGCCGATTGGATATCTCCTTCACAATTATCACTTTCAATATCACTGATGACAAAGTTGTACCTGGAAATGTCTATTGCCTCCTCCTCTTCTATACTCATCATTTCCACATCACTGGATTCATCTACTTCCGGCATATTTTGGCGCACATTATCTGCATGATCACTATTCATATCAGACCTGCTTCGCGTGCTCACTACCGCCCCCTCAGCCACTGGGATCCGTTGTCTAACGTTCCAGCCATAATCCATTGGTGAAATTCAATACGGAATCAATTACTGAATGTCCAGTGCTCATTAATATTGCTCTTTATTGGTGTAGGCCTAGTAGGCTTATATAGATTTTTGGTTTTGGGTGGAGGAGGGGGGGGGGGGGCACAATATAAGTATTTGGGTCTGTAAGATTACAAAGATACATGTAAATAAATCCAAAGATCAATTGTAGCTCTTCAGTACATACATGTACATACCCCTGTCCCCACATATTTGACTCCAATGATAAATTATATAGCATGAAATCAAAAGATAATCTTTGAACATTCCAGTGAGAAAATCATCACAAAACTTATCCTCAAAAGCCTGTCAATCCTACACAGGCACAAAACGACTTTCCATGGAGTGAAAGAGGTCTGTTCTTGGTATTTATAGTACAAACTCGGTATGAAGAGATATGTTATAATAATATTCCTGGTATAGCAAGGAATTATTCTGGTCCTAGTTCTTTATTGTTTTCCAGTCCTGATGCGTGATTTATGTAACCTTTACCGCGAACACGTCTGTAGATCCTACTATTATACTCATTGCTGTTAGAAAACTGCTGCACCATTTGCGATGCTACTCTGTTAGAATCCCAGTTGTAAAGCCACGTTGGGTACATCTGTTCTCCTACCTGGTCCCCTCTGTGGAATCTCTTTGTAGAACTGTTCAGCAGCTGGGTTTCTTTCCTTGCCCGACTTAAATCTCTGTCCAACTTGACAGAGTTTGTTTGAATATGTGCTATGATCTACTTCTTTAAAGCATTCTCTGCTGCTTCATAAGAGTTTGGCTTCAATCCAAAACAAGGCTTTCTTGTTTTCTCCAGTTAACATTTGAGGTAAAATTTGAAGTGCAATGTATGCCATAAAATTCTTGGTTAACAGGATCTTCATAAACACTTATACTAGCAGTTTCATGTGAAACATTACACTGTTTAATTGTATCACAATGTCCTATAGCATCATCAACATGTATTGTACTCACATGACTGATGTCAATTGGGCTTTTAGTTTCTCTTTTACGTTCATTGTTTAGAAACACTGGCAGAGCTTTTTTCAGCGTCTGAGATTCTCCTGTACTTTGTTCGAGATCTAACCCTGCCAATTCATAAGGTAAATTCACAAGACCGATATTCATAGACATCACTAATTTTGTGATATGTTTATATACACCTTGCCATGATGGAGTAAACAGGACAACGCTCTTTCCATCTTCATCTTGAAGACCAGTCTTGGATCGCGAGTGTGAATCAAAAATACAATGACCATTAATGGTTGATATGACAATGAGTGTACTTCCGTTAAAAGTTATAAAACAAGCATCATGTTGAGAAAGTTCTTGGGAAAGGGCTCGCTTTAAACTGACATATTAATACTGAGGTATTTCTCTGCCGATTATATAACCATTCACTGGTTCTTTGTAATTCATTCTAAATATATCACCGAATCCTTCTAAAACATCAGGTAAATTTGTTATCAACAAAAGATCTTGACTTTCTTGATTAATCTGTCTGATAAGGCCATACAACTCATTACCGTGCACTAGTATACTATCTAAATCCTTAATAGAAATCTTCCTAATGTAATTAGCAGAAGAAACAAAATTACTACATTTTGTTTCACTTCTATGTCTAGGTTAATATGGAAAAAGTGGAAGTTTGGAAAGGAAGGAATATAATTAGAGGATCGACCACATGAAAAGATCATTGAACTCGTTGATATACTGAAAGTCATTCTTTTGTTTAACTGTGGAATGCATTTGAATTATCAAAAAAGTCAGAGGAACGGAAACTGAAATTACAGCCTGCTTAGAGAAGAAGGCAGGATCTAACGTTTGCCATTTGTTGTGGAAAATCTTTTCAAACAAGTTCTGGCTTTGATAACAATGTATCAAACTCCACGCTGTCCTAATTGCCGCTGTGATTATGCGGGCCAGGCGCCATGTGCAAGGGAAAACTAGCTAGGTCCCCATTAGTTTTGAGCCACTCAGACTAGTCTTTAATGAGCCCATGCCTATGTAGGACTGTCGATGCCTATGTGGGACTGATTCAATCATTTCTTGGTGGTCAAAGTGAAAAATTCCAAGAAGGATAACAAATGTCTCCAAGAGAGGCCGCAACACATTGTCTTCAATCTTGCACCAGTTTCTGTTGATCCGAACTATGTTCAATGTGCTTTTGAATGTCTTCCTCTACTGCAAGAACAATGGAGAGAGCAAGATGGTTTACGCCAACAACAAACTGAAGTCTGAGGAAGGCTTGACAACATGCCCAACCCTGTGAGCGTACACCTGCCCATTGTGTGGAGCCAACGGCGATCACGCCCATACCATCAACTACTGCCCTATTAACAACTTAAAGGAGAACGATGTCGGTGTTGGATCGACCTCCGGCCCAGATAACAGCGAATCGCAGTACCGCACTCCACAAACATTACGGGACGCGGACGCACTTCCAGCCAAAAGAGGTGTTCTGTAAGGAAATATTGTACTTTCTTTCTCTTTTGAAGCATACCCTCTTTAATTGTATCCCCCGGCAGTATGCCGGAGGATACTTTGGATTCAGCAGCGTTTCGCCGCCGCCGCCGCGTCACATTCTTGTGTGCGCTCTAGCGGTCGCATTTCTCGACGAATTTTTTTCAAACTTCCTGTGGACGTGTATCTTGGTAAAATCTGGACCCCTCTAGTTTCTGGTGATGCTGCCCCCAGTGTTCCGTCTTTTATAGGGTAAAAGGCCATATTTTTTTGGATAGTTTGTGTGCGCTCTAGCGGTCACATTTCTCAACGGATTTCGTTCAAATTTTGCATGAAGGTGTCTCTTGGTGTAATTTAAAAACCTCTATTGTTTGGTGATGCTGCCACCAGTGTTCCGTCTTTTATAGGGTCAAAGGTCATACTTCAGGGCATGGCGTGAGTGCACTCTGCAGGCCACATTTCTCAACGGATTTTGTTCAAATTTTGTATGGAGATGTATCTTGGTATATCTCTCAACACATTTCTTTCAAATTTTATATGAAGATGTGTCTTAGTGAAACCTACGCATCTAATTTCTACACCATCCTTTTGTTTGAGGGAGGGGATGGGGGAGGGTCTTTGTCCCTCCTTCAAATCGCTGCCAGTGCCGGGGGATACATTTAGCATTGCGCGGCCCCAGCAATGCACATTTCTAGTTGTTAGCTCTGCTCATTATCTTTCCACATTTATTTGTATAATACCCTTTGTTGAATTAGTGGAGGATTTTAAGAAGAAAAGAGCTAGCGCTCAAAGAAATTTAAGGCAAGCCAAAAGATTATATACTAGAAAAAAATACTGTTAGAACATTGATCTAACTGCACTCTCCTGTAAACTTGGTATAGTCCCACCTGGAGAGCCATGTAAGGTACTGCTTGTCTCTATCCTGGTTCACTATTTTGGATTTCTTGATAAAGCTTCTTGGTGCACAGACAAACTTGTACGACTTGCACTGTGATAGCCAGTCCCTTCCTCCAGCAGAAGCCAGTTGGGATCTTTGCATTTCAGGCTCCCAATGGAGTGCTGTCTTGTAGCGTCATTAAATGTTTCGACCAACTTTTCCATGTCAACTATTCTGTGGCCATTACAGTTCCATCTTGAGAGGTTTTCATGTTTTTCAAAAGGTAATTCAACGTGATGAACGTGAATAATGTAAGATGTAACTTGTTGTGGAGAGAAGAGCCTATCGACAAACAAGGACAGTCTTCATAAGCACAGTTTTGGTTGCAGTAGCATCTTAGTACACAATTGCCTTGAAACCTTTTCAAGGTCGTAGGTGATGTTGCCAAGACCTTCTCTTGTCACTGTTCTCTCAAATCCTGAGTGTTCAGTCAGAACAGATTTCATTTTTAACCATAATGGACTCAAGAAACCAACTTGCAGAGATTCCGCATCTCACCTTCTCCTGCCAAAGATGTCGAGAAGACGAGGATTCCAGTGAGGAATTACACGTTTGTATTACGACATATTGGTGTCACAAAGCTTAAGTGAAATGAGACCGTAATCTGGTACCTTAATAGGTTTTTGATATGCCCTACTTGTGGTGAATCTGTCTATCATCGTCAACCTCATTTGTCAACCTCGATTTTTGGTGTTTTTGTAACCTCGTCACACGCATGACCACTGCATCATGGTCAATGTCATCATCCACATGATAGATCTAAAGATCATCCTCACTTCTCACTTTTGTATACTGCACCTATTACTTATAAAGTGCAGATGAATATTTAATTTTAATGAGAAATGAAATAGTGGAAACAATATTTTTCACTCATGCAATAAAACACTTTGCACCAGTCCATTTTAACTTTTCAGTTTAATCTGGATAACTGCTTTGAATCAATCTCAACAAATTTTAAGTTTGCAACATGTAACATAAGCAGTGAAGCCTAAAAAACATATGTTCTGTTTGAAAACATGGTCGGATAATGTACCCTTAAAGGCCAAGTCCACCCTAACAAAAAGCCGATTTGAATAAATAGAGAAAAATCCAACAAGCATAACACTGAAAATTTCATCAAAATAGGATGGTATTTTAAAGTTTCGCTTAATTTCGCAAAACAGTTATATGTACATCCTGCTCAGTATGGAAATGAGGGAACCAGTGACGTCACCCACTCACTATTTCTTTTGTATTTTATTATGTGAAATATAGAATATTTTAATTTAGGAAGCTCTCATTGAATTGTGTATAGGTTGCAACAATGGCAATTACACATGTTCAGCGAGGAATCAAACCTTGTTTCACATAACAAGGAAAAATTAAAATACATGTATCTCGTATTTCATGTAATAAAATACAAAAGAAATAGTGAGTGGGTGACGTCACTGGTTCCCTCATTTGCATACTGAGCAAGATGTGCATACAACTATTTTGTGAAATTAAGAGAAACTTTAAAATACCATAACTTTCATATTTTACTGGCCAATAATGATAAAAGCACCCGCATATTAATTTTTATGGTGGTTACATAATTTTTTTTTCCTTCCATTCTTCGGTTTGGTCCCTCGCAGGATCATTTCCTCCCTGAATCTCATAATTTTGCACCCCGTATAATACTTCTGAAATAAGCTTATTGAAAAGGGTTCAAGAACTGCAAAAATTAAACATCTGTTAACTAACTTTGAACTTCTATACTTTTCAATTTCAGTGTTGAATTGCCACATTTCTTGGGTAAAATGCGGAACAAATTTTTTTGTTTTAATGATTTTTTTTTAAGGCAGCTTGGTCGTTTTGCCCCCTCGCTTGTACCATGATATAGATAAATGTGGGCACTTGTGGGGAGGGGGTAGGTGCAACTTCATTGTTTGTCGTGGGCGCCATAATGCCTAGATATGCCACTTCACTCTGCAGAAGAGGAATTGCACTATGAGGAAAGGAAAGAGGAATTCAAAAGGACAATCACATTTTAAAGGGGACATTCATTTGAAGTGTAAAGGCGCATTTCTCAGAAAGGAACATGGCATCACTAAATGGAAAGGGGCACTTACCAGGCAAAAAAATGGCACACTTCTATGTTTTTAAGAAGGGTTACTTTTCTCTGAAACAGAAAAGGGCTATGTATTAGAAGGCTAAAAAGAAATCAACAATTTCTAAGAGAAAAGAGGATTCACCAGGTTTGAAATGGTCTTTTTCTTGTGTAAAAAGGGGCACTTTTGATATTTTGAAAAGTGTGGGTCATAGCGCCCACGTGCCCCCCCCCCCACCCCCAAAGAGCGCTGCCTCTGTCTGATAATTTAGCGACGACGGGAGAGATGCCGACAGTGGCTGTCAATGGCCTTCTGGCACTCCTTGAAGGCTGCATTCTTATCTCCTTGTACCCCATACACCCTTGCTGTTGCATTCAACACTTATTTAAGAATCCCCTCATCGATTCGAATAGGATTACCCCTATTGGAGTTGTGCATTGCCCTACCTGAGGAATTGCATTGACGCAGAATGTTTGCGTCAATCAATTCTGAAATTAACTTTACAGAAATTTTTTTCATTGAACATGACTGTGTTTGAATGACGGCTATTCTCGCGTCGGATACGTTTGGTTCATTTTCGCCCTCCAGTACTTCAACCCTAGGGGCCCCCTCCCGATCAGCTGCAGCACCGACAACTCGGTTGCCTCCTCCTCCCATCTCTCTGTTTTGCCTCTCCATAAATTCGCAAATGCGTCCAAGCCTGTCTGAAATTAAATTTAATTTCTTGTTATCTTGACCAAGCTTGATGATAAATGCTATTCAGTGGGGAAGGAGATCTCGTTGCCGATTGGATATCTCCTTCACAATTATCACTTTCAATATCACTGATGACAAAGTTGTACCTGGAAATGTCTATTGCCTCCTCCTCTTCTATACTCATCATTTCCACATCACTGGATTCATCTACTTCCGGCATATTTTGGCGCACATTATCTGCATGATCACTATTCATATCAGACCTGCTTCGCGTGCTCACTACCGCCCCCTCAGCCACTGGGATCCATTGTCTAACGTTCCAGCCATAATCCATTGGTGAAATTCAATACGGAATCAATTACTGAATGTCCAGTGCTCATTAATATTGCTCTTTATTGGTGTAGGCCTAGTAGGCTTATATAGATTTTTGGTTTTGGGTGGAGGAGGAGGGGGGGGGGGGCACAATATAAGTATTTGGGTCTGTAAGATTACAAAGATACATGTAAATAAATCCAAAGATCAATTGTAGCTCTTCAGTACATACATACCCCTGTCCCCACATATTTGACTCCAATGATAAATTATATAGCATGAAATCAAAAGATAATCTTTGAACATTCCAGTGAGAAAATCATCACAAAACTTATCCTCAAAAGCCTGTCAATCCTACACAGGCACAAAACGACTTTCCATGGAGTGAAAGAGGTCTGTTCTTGGTATTTATAGTGGAAACTCTGTATAAAGAGATATGTTATAATAATATTCCTGGTATAGCAAGGAATTATTCTGGTCCTAGTTCTTTATTGTTTTCCAGTCCTGATGCGTGATTTATGTAACCTTTACCGCGAACACGTCTGTAGATCCTACTATTATACTCATTGCTGTTAGAAAACTGCTGCACCATTTGCGATGCTACTCTGTTAGAATCCCACCTGTAAAGCCACGTTGGGTACATCTGTTCTCCTACCTGGTCCCCTCTGTGGAATCTCTTTGTAGAACTGTTCAGCAGCTGGGTTTCTTTCCTTGCCCGACTTAAATCTCTGTCCAACTTGACAGAGTTTGTTTGATTATATGCTATGATCTACTTCTTTAGCATTCTCTGCTGCTGCATAAGAGTTTTGCTTCAATCCAATGGCTTCAATCCAAAACAAGGCTTTCTTGTTTTCTCCAGTTAACATTTGAGGTAAAATTTGAAGTGCAATGTATGCCATAAAATTCTTGGTTAACGGGATCTTCATAAACACTTGTACTAGCAGTTTCATGTGAAACATTACACTGTTTAATTGTATCACAATGTCCTATAGCATCATCAACATGTATTGTACTCACATGACTGATGTCAATTGGGCTTTTAGTTTCTCTTTTACGTTCATTGTTTAGAAACACTGGCAGAGCTTTTTTCAGCGTCTGAGATTCTCCTGTACTTTGTTCGAGATCTAACCCTGCCAATTCATAAGGTAAATTCAGAAGACCGATATTCATAGACATCACTATTTTGTGATATGTTTATATACACCTTGCCATGATGGAGTAAACGGGACAACGCTCTTTCCATCTTCATCTTGAAGACCAGTCTTGGATTGTGAATCAAAAATACAATAACCATTACTGGTTGATATGACAATGAGTGTACTTCCGTTAAAAGTTATAAAACAAGCATCATGTTGAGAAAGTTCTTGGGAAAGGGCTGGCTTTATACTGACATATTGATACTGAGGTATTTCTCTGCCGATTATATAACCATTCACTGGTTCTTTGTAATTCATTCTAAATATATCACCGAATCCTTCTAAAACATCAGGTAAATTTGATATCAACAAAAAATCTTGACTTTCTTGATTCATCTGTCTGATAAGGCCATACAACTCATTACCGTGCACTAGTATACTATCTAAATCCTTACTAGAAATCTTCCTAATGTAATTAGCAGAAGAAACAAAATTACTACATTTTGTTTCACTTCTATGTCTAGGTTAACATGGAAAAAGTGGAAGTTTGGAAAGGAAGGAATATAATTAGAGGATCGACCACATGAAAAGATCATTGAACTCGTTAATATACTGAAAGTTCTTCATTTAATTGTGGAATGCATTTGAATTACAAGTTGTATATGTAGCCAAAAAATAACTTTTGGAAATGCAATGGGAACAGTAACTACATGAAAAGAGATCATTGAACTAGTTACAGGAAGTCATTTATTTTTTTTGTTTTTTAAACTGTGGAATGTATTCCACACAAAATGTGTGAACAAAATTTTTTAAGAAAGGAGAAAGAATCACGTAGAAACGAGGTTGGTAGTGGATATATGACCCTTGAATTAAAATGGGAATAGTAGGTACTATGGTTCTTGTAAAGAAGAAGATGAAATGAAGAGCTGAAGATGCTGAGCATAGGGACCTTCTTTTGAATCACCTTTCGATGATTGCATGTAAAAAAATTCGTTCATGTAATCGATATGTACGAATGCATTTGTTTTGTCAAATGTAGAATGTAGAAAAGTATGGTACAGTGCATAGTTAAGGTCTGTGTAAAAGTCTACAATAGTCCGACTACATAGTGGTACTTGGTATAGAGGAGATGTTTTCTCAGTACGGCAAACATATTAGTAAAGAGTTCAGACATGAGTCCTGTATTGCTGTTGAATATATTTGATTTTTTTTTGGGGGGGGGGGGGTTGGGATATGGCTTGGTAGTCAAAATGAAAAATGCCAAGAAGGATAAAATCTTCAATCTTGCACCAGTTTTTGTTGATCCAAACTCTGTTCAACGTGCTGTTGAAAGTCTTGGTATCCCTATCCAACATAGGCTGTTGAACAGTTTAGTTCATTTACACTCAACTTAAAGATCTATGTAGGTAATCTGCTTAACTAACAAAATATTCCACAAGCTTCAATTGCAACAGGAAACCTTCCTTGTCCTGTCCTAAACCAACCTCTCATTAGTGCAAGCTTAGAACATCAGCAACACTAACAGCAACAGCAGCAGACCCCTTACCCATTGTCAACACAACAGCAGCCACAGCGACAACCACAACTTTACTCCTTCTTTCAATGGAGTGTTATAAGAAAAAGATCATTAACAGCATTGCTATGCATTAAAAGTTGCATAAGAAGGAAAACATATATTATATGTTTACCAGTACACACCTGAAGGACGATCTTTAAATGGAAATGGTGGAAATGTGGCAACTATAAATCTTCATGTAATTAGCAGAAGAAAAAAAATTACATTGTTTCACTTTGATGTCTCACTTAACATGAAAAAATGGAAGTTTGGAAATGAAGGAATATAATTAGAGGATCGAGAGCACCTGAAAAGATCATTCAACTACTTGATATACTGAACGCCATTCTTTTGTTTAACTGTGCAATGCAGTTGAATTACAGGCTGATTTTATCAAAAAAGTCAGAGGAACGGAAACTGAAATTACAGCCTGCTTAGAGAAGAAAGCAGGATCTAACGTTAGCTGTTTGTTGTGGAAAATCTTTTCAAACAAGTTCTGGCTTTGATAACAATGTATCGAACTCCACGCTGTCCTAATTGCCGCCGTGATTATGCGGGCCGGGCGCCATGTGCAAGGGAAAACTAGCTAGGTCCCCTTTAGTTTTGAGCCACTCATACTAGTCTTTAATGAGCCCATGCCTATGTAGGACTGTAGATGCCTATGTGGGACTGATTCAATCATGGCTTGGTGGTCAAAGTGAAAAATGCCAAGAAGGATAACAAACGTCTCCAAGAGTGGCCGCGACACATTCTTTTCAATCTTGCACCAGTTTCTGTTGATCCGAATTATGTTCAACGTGCTTTTGAATGTCTTCCTCTATTGGAAGAACAATGGGGAAAGCGAGATGGTTTACACCAAGCACAAACTGAAGTCTGAGGAAGGCTTGACAACCTGCCCGACCCTGTGAGCGTACACCTGCCCATACCATCAACTACTGCCCTATCAACAAGTTAAAGGAGAACGACGTCGGTGTTGGATCGACCTCCGGCCCAGATAACAGCGAATCGCAATACCGCACTCCACAAACATGTACGGGACGCCGACGCACTTCCAGCAAAAAGAGATGTTCTGTAAGGAAATATTGTACTTTCTTTCTCTTTTGAAGCATACCCTCTTTGTTAGCTGTGCTCATTATTTTTCCACATTTATTTGCACTCTCCTGAAAACTTGGTATAGTCTCACCTGGAGAGCCATGTAAGGTACTGCTTGTCTCCTTCCTGGTTCACTGTTTTGGATTTCTTGATAAAGCTTCTTGGTGCGCAGACAAACTTGTATGACTTGCACTGTGATAGCCAGTCCCTTCCTCCAGCAGAAGCCAGTTGGGATCTTTGCATTTCGGGCTGCCAATGGAGTGCTGTCTTGTAACGTCATTAAATGTTTCGACCAACTTTTCCATGTCAACTCTTCTGTGGCCAATTGCAGTTCCATCTTGAGAGGTTTTCATTTTTTCAAAAGGTAATTCGTGTTTTGGTCACAGTAGCATCTTAGTACACAATTGCCTTGAAACCTTTTCAAGGTCATAGGTGATGTTGCCAAGACCTTCTCTTGTCACTGTTCTCTCAATTCCTGAGTATTCAGTCTTTAAATCCCACTTCTAAAGGGGGTTGTATCTCTTCCCAATGGTCTTCTACGTTTTTGTTTACGCGGATGATTTAGAGGCCATAATGAGACATACATGTACATGTATAGTCCCCGATCTAAACTTACTCCACCTATTCTGGCTTCGGATAAAGTTCTATACGATTGGTGTGCGATTCCTTAGATTTTGAATCTTGTTTTCTCACCTTCTAATCCCCAAGAAGTCGAAGATGAGATTTGGAGTCTACACCGTGCACCCCACAACAGATTTCATTTTAAACCATAATGGACCCAAGCCAACTTGTAGCGATTCCGCATCTCACCTTCTCCCGCCAAAGATGTCGAGAAGATGAGGATTCCAGTGAGGAATTTCACGTTTGTATTACGACATCTTGGTGTCACAAAGCTTAAGTGAAATGAGACCGTAATCTGGTACCGTAATAGGTTTTTGATATGCCCTACTTGTGGTGAATCGGTCTATCATCATCAACCTCATTTGTCAACCTCGATTTTTGGTGTTTTTGTAACCTCGTCACACGAAATCCAATGTATAAACTCAGATGAACAACTGCCACAACACACCATTTTGCAGATTAAAATGTAGGCCTACAATTGTCGCCAACTACAAAATTTCTAATCATGAAGAACATATCAAATATTCCATAATTCACCTTAAACAAACTTTTAAAATGCAAAATACTATTAAAGTTAAAATCCATGTCAAATTCTCAACTCGGGTATAAGAAATAAGGATGAGACTATGACACTCCAAAGCCTCGGGCTAACTGCTAAGCTTGTTTGATCAGAACAATATCTTATACAATAATTAAAATATGAATGTCTATCATGAACTTCTAATAATTTGTAATTCTGTAATATTAATGTAGTGTTATGAAAATCACAGCAAGACAAAAGGAACATAATAAATCCAGGAATATAAAATACATATGCCAGCAAACAACGAGTATAAGGTTCAAACAGTTTAGAGTAAAATTATGCACTACCTCTTGCCGAATTTTAATAACGCTGCCACCAATTCATGTAGGGGTCATTACTTGAACAACTAAAATGATTATGTTGGACAAATTAAATTACCCTCGGGGTTCGAAAATACAATCCGTTATTAAGAGACGCGAGATGCGCGTGTTGCTCATGGCAAGAGGTATACTAAATAGTTAACTACTAGGAACCAGCAATCAACCTTACCACCAAGATTCAACATGTTCAAATCACAATCAAACACCCGCCTAGTCCTATCTAAAATAGCTACAACTGTGGATTAAAACAATTAAAATGAGCAAACAGACTGATTTGAAATCATGGTCAATGTCATCATACACATGATAGATCTAAAGATCATCCTCACTTCTCACTTTTGTATACTGCACCTATAACTTATAAAGTGCAGATGAATATTTAATTTTAATGAGAAATGAAATAGTGGAAACAATGTTTTTCACTCATGCAATAAAACACTTTGCACCAGTCCATTTTAACTTTTCAGTTTAATCTGGATAACTGCTTTGAATCAGTCTCAACAAATTTTAAGTTTGCAACATACATAAGCAATGAAGCTAAAAAAAAATTGTTCTGTTTGAAAACATGGTCGGATAATGTACCCTTAATTGAATGTAGAATTTCATTAAGATAACTCTTAACCCATAGACTACAGGAACCGGGTGGCTCCTGTATTAAGCCTATGAGAGTTAAAGAATTCAGTAGCTAATGGGTTAAGTTAGCATTTTATTTCTATCAAATAAGATGTGCATTATTAACCTTAGCAATTTTATGTCATATAGCCATATTTCGTCACAACATATACGACAACGCCTATTTCTATTTTTTCCATATCCTAAGTGAAATAACGAAATTTCATATAAACACCATTGCAAATTTCATATTTACACAATAGCATCTTAGTGATAACTTGAAATTTGAAATATTTTATCTTTATTTGAAAACATTGATTCTTGCTACATGTACACTGCTACGCCTTACTCATTTGGGAGCGAGCGAAGTTAACGGGCAGAAATGCTAAGTATTTTTGCTGAAAGCCATGGTATTTGCAGCCTAATAGTGGCCAATAATGATAAAAGCACCCGCATAAATTTTTATGGTGGTTACATAATTAATTTTGTTTCCTTCCATTCTTCGGTTTGGTCCCTCGCAGGATCATTTTCTCCCTGAATCTCATAATTTTGCGCCCCGTATAATACTTCTGAAATAAGCTTATTGAAAAGGGTTCAAGAACTGCAAAAATTAAACATCTGTTAACTAACTTTTAACTTCTATACTTTTCAATTTCAGTCTTGAATTGCCAAAATTTTGGGTAAAATGCGGAACAAATTTTGTTTTGTTTTAATGATTTTTTTTTCAGGCAGCTCGGTCGTTCGCCCCCTCGCTTGTACCATGATATAGAAAAATGTGGGCACTTGTGGGGAGAGGGGTGGGTGCAACTTCATTGTTTGTCGTGGGCGCCATAATTCATATGCCACTTCACTCTGCAGAAGAGGAATTGCACTATGAGGAAAGAAAAGAGGAATTCAAAAGGACAATAATCGCATTTTATAAGGGACATTCATTTGAAGTGTAAAGGCACATTTCTCAGAAAGGAACATGGCATCACTAAACGGAAAGGGGCACTTACCAGGCAAAAAAATGGCGCACTTCTATGTTTTTAAGAAGGGTTACTTTTCTCTGAAACAGAAAAGGACTACGTATTAGAAGGCTAAAAAGAAATCATTAACAATTTCTCTGAGAGAAAAGAGGATCCACCAGGTTTGAAATGGGTCTTTTTCTTGTGTAAAAAGGGGCACTTTTGATACTTTGAAAAGTGTGGGTCATTGCGCCAACCTGCTCCCCCCCCCCACCCCCAAAGAGCGCTGCCTCTGTCTGATAATTTAGCGACGACGGGAGAGATGCCGACAGTGGCTGTCAATGGCCTTCTGGCACTCCTTGAAGGCTGCATTCTTATCTCCTTGTACCCCATACACCGTTGCTGTTGCACTCAACACCTCATCGATTTGAATAGGAATACCCCTATTGGAGTTATGCATCGCCCTACCTGAGCAATTGGATTGACGCAGAATGTTTGCGTCAGTCAATTCTGAAATTAACTTTACAGAAAAATTTTTCATTGAACATGACTGTGCTTGAATGACGGCTATTGCCTTCTCCCATCTCTCCTATTGCCTTCTCCCATCTCTCTATTGCCTTCTCCCATCTCTCTGTTGCCTTCTCCCAGCTCTCTGTTTTGCCTCTACATAAATTTGCAAATGCGTCCAAGCCTGTTTGAAATTAAATTTAATTTCTTGTTAACTTGACCAAGCTTGATGTTAATGCTATTCAGTGGGGAAGGAGATCTCGTTGCCGATTGGATATCTCCTTCACCATTATCACTTTCAATATCACTGATGACAAAGTCATCATCGATTGTCAAGTTGTACCTGGAAATGTCTGTTGCCTCCTCTTCTATACTCATCATTTCCACATCACTAGATTCATCTACTTCCGGCATATTTTGGCGCACATTATCTGCATCACCACTATTCATATCAGACCTGCTTTGTCTAACATTATCTGCATGACCACATGTGTAAAAAGGGGCACTTTTGATACTTTGAAAAGTGTGGGTCATTGCGCCCACCTGCCCCCCCCCCCCCACCCCCAAAGAGCGCTGCCCCTGTCTGATAATTTAGCAAAGACGGGAGAGATGCCGACAGTGGCTGTCAATGGCCTTCTGGCACTCCTTGAAGGCTGCATTCTTATCTCCTTGTACCCCATACACCCTTGCTGTTGCATTCAATAGGATTACCCCTATTGGAGTTGTGCATCGCCCTACCTGAGCAATTGGATTGACGCAGAATGTTTGCGTCAATCAATTCTGAAATTAACTTTACAGAAAAATTTTTCATTGAACACGACTGTGCTTGAATGACGGCTATTCTCACGTCGGATACGTTTGGTTCATTTTCGCCCTCCAGTACTTCAACCCTTGGGGCCCCCTCCCGATCAGCTGCAGCACCGACAACTCTGTTGCCTCCTCCTCCCATCTCTCTATTGCCTTCTCCCATCTCCCCATTGCCTTCTCCCATCTCTCCTATTGCCTTCTCCCATCTCTCTATTGCCTTCTCCCATCTCTCTGTTGCCTTCTCCCAGCTCTCTGTTTTGCCTCTACATAAATTTGCAAATGCATCCAAGCCTGTTTGAAATTAAATTTAATTTCTTGTTAACTTGACCAAGCTTGATGTTAATGCTATTCAGTGGGGAAGGAGATCTCGTTGCCGATTGGATATCTCCTTCACCATTATCACTTTCAATATCACTGATGACAAAGTCATCATCGATTGTCAAGTTGTACCTGGAAATGTCTGTTGCCTCCTCTTCTATACTCATCATTTCCACATCACTAGATTCATCTACTTCCGGCATATTTTGGCGCACATTATCTGCATCACTATTCATATCAGACCTGCTTTGTCTAACATTATCTGCATGACCACATGTGTAAAAAGGGGCACTTTTGATACTTTGAAAAGTGTGGGTCATTGCGCCAACCTGCCCCCCCCCCCCACCCCCAAAGAGCGCTGCCCCTGTCTGATAATTTAGCAAAGACGGGAGAGATGCCGACAGTGGCTGTCAATGGCCTTCTGGCACTCCTTGAAGGCTGCATTCTTATCTCCTTGTACCCCATACACCCTTGCTGTTGCATTCAATAGGATTACCCCTATTGGAGTTGTGCTTCGCCCTACCTGAGCAATAGGGCGGTTTACGTAGTGATTCAAATTTACGGATGTTTCTTTCCTGGGGACCTAGTAACGAGGTATTCCATTAACCTGTTATTAATGAATGAACTACAATACTTGGAATCCAGTTTGCATACATTACTTGTTGCTATGTCGGGCAAGCCTCGGGCAAGCTTTCGGGTTGTCAAGAACAACCTTTGTTTCAAAAGTATGCATAAAATTTGAATCTCTACGTAAACCGCCCAATTGGATTGACGCAGAATGTTTGCGTCAATCAATTCTGAAATTAACTTTACAGAAAATTTTTTCATTGAACACGACTGTGCTTGAATGATGGCTATTCTCGTGTCGGATACGTTTGGTTCATTTTCGCCCTCCAGTACTTCAACCCTAGGGGCCCCCTCCCGATCAGCTGCAGCATCGACAACTCTGTTGCCTCCTCCTCCCATCTCTGTTTTGCCTCTCCATAAATTCGCAAATGCGTCCAAGCCTGTCTGAAATTAAATTTAATTTCTTGTTAACTTGACCAAGCTTGATGTTAATGCTATTCAGTGGGGAGGAGATCTCGTTGCCGATTGGATATCTCCTTCACCATTATCACTTTCAATATCACTGATGACAAAGTCATCATCGATTGTCAAGTTGTACCTGGAAATGTCTATTGCCTCCTCCTCTTCTATACTCATCATTTCCACATCACCGGATTCATCTACTTCCGGCATATTTTGGCGCACATTATCTGCATCACCACTATTCATATCAGACCTGCTATGTCTAACATTATCTGCATCACCACTATTCATATCAGACCTGCTTCGCGTGCTCACTACCGCCCCCTCAGCCACTGGGATCTGTTGTCTAACGCTCCAGCCATAATCCATTGGTGAAATTCAATACGGAATCAATTACTGAATGTCCAGTGCTCATTAATATTGCTCTTCATTGGTGTAGGCCTAGTAGGCTTATATGGATTTTTGGTTTTGGGTGGAGGTGGGGGGTGGGGGGGGTGGGCACAGTATAAGTATTTGGGTCTGTAAGATTACAAAGATACATGTAAATAAATCCAAAGATCAGTTGTAGCTCTTCAGTACATACATACCCCTGTCCCCACATATTTGACTCCAATAATAAATTATATAGCATGAAATCAAAAGATAATCTTTGAACATTCCAGTGAGAAAATCATCACAAATCCTCAAAAGCTTGTCAATCCTACACAGGGACAAAACGACTTTTCATGGAGTGAAAGAGGTCTGTTCTTGGTATATATAGTGGAAACTCGGTATAAAGAGATATGTTATAATATTCCTGGTATAGCAAGGAATTATTCTGGTCCTTTACCGCGAACACGACTGTAGATCCTACTATTATACTCATTGCTGTTAGAAAACTGCACCATTTGCGATGCTACTCTGTTCGTTGGGTACATCTGTTCTCCTACCTGGTCCCCTCTGTGGAATCTCTTTGTAGAACTGTTCAGCAGCTGGTTTTCTTTCCTTGCCCGACTTAAATCTCTGTCCAACTTGACAGTTTGTTTTATATGCTATGATCTACTTCTTTAGCATTCTCTGCTGCTGCATAAGTTTTGTTTCATGGATGTACACTTTCAGCTGCTGGGCTTTTTTCCTTGCCTAACTACTCTCTAACTCAACATAGTTTGTTGGATCATAGACTGTGATGTACTTCTTTGGAGGTATACATTCTCAACTATGTAGCAGGCTTGTATTACTATGGAAAGAATGTTTTCCCTTTGTATGGCTTAGATCTATTTCTATGTTGATATGTGCATCTCTGTCCATTCCTCTGTATTCCAAAATGTCCTATATGTTTATTTCATTCCTCTAGTACAGAGTTGAACCTGTATAAATTATCCAGAGTAAACATATGTGATTGATTGATCCTTCTTCCAAGAGAAGACAATTCCTTGAACAAGTTCTTTGCAATAGGGACTTCAATATCTACATCACTATCTACCCTTCGTTGTCCGTCTAAATTTTCCTTGATACTACTTCAGTTCCTCATAGAAAACCCTTTTCTGTTGATCCGTCTCTTTGACAAAACGGGACGGAATATCAACTATATCTCTCGTGTTACGCCAGGAATCGTACTCGGGTGAGTTCCATTGTTTGTCCGTGTAGTGAACTTTCACAAATAACTGGTCGTTTATTCATTTAGATTCAGTTGTGCAAAGCTAGGTAAATTTGTTCCTTCCTTGATCGTCTGTTTTGCCTCAAACTCATCTTCCAGGAAATGTGCTCCTCCCTGGGTAATACAAGCATCTGAAACATTTACATGAAAATAATTATTAGGCTTAAGTATGCATGTTGCCAATTTGAAGGTCAATCCTACATTAATACTCCTTAATGAAACTGATCTATTTCTCCAATCAAGAAACATGAAAATCTACGAAATTTTCAGGTTTGCGGAAATGAAAGGGTGTGTCATAGAGTTGCTGATTAGCTTTTATTTGTTTAAGTTTAAGAACTTGTAATGTAGTCATATTTTAAGGGAAATCAAAATAAATAGCATTGGCACTGATCTGTTTCATTTTTCTTCTCACATTTGTAGAATTTGTAGAATTTTATTGACTTTTAGGGAATTCGGTTATGTATTCTCTAATTTAAATTAACTAGGAAAATAAAAATGTTTGTTTCCTACCTGATCTTGAATCTACCAGTATTTCTGGATGCCACCGTATCTCACAGTTAGATGTATTGTAATTGTATGTGAGTTGACAAGTATAGCCGTTCAAATATTGCAGTTCCCGTAGAAAGTATAGTTACAAGTATATACAAAATACATGTAAGTATGCTTCTTTGCGAATGAAGAGAGGGTGACTCCGTTTCTCAACAAGCAATAAGGGCCTTACTACCAAGAGAAAAGAGTGAAGAAGGGTGAAAACAACTTTGAAGATACAGCTAAAGAATTGTAGTTGTGAACTCTCTAAAAGTTGTGTGCTCCATTAGAACAGCTTAGAAGGAGTGATGAAAAAAAGGTGTGGCACATGTATGCTGGTGTAATAAGTGTATGTACATGGTGTATCATGTATTGCAGTGCATTGTACACTGAGTAACTGCACATCCTAACACAATAGGTAGTGGAATGTGCTTGCTAGGATAAGTACAGGTGTATGTAATGAGTACAGTATGTGTGGCACTCAAGAGGCTCTGAAGAAATGTTACTGGTGACAGTTGAATAAAAGACTTAACTAGGTTTCTAGATCTACAGTGTACACAATAAAGTCCAAACAATAATATTTACAATACTAAAGTTTCTTTTAAGGTCAAGTCACTACAGACACTTTGACCCCCTCTCGGGGTATGAGAGTACAAACATAAAAGTATAAATAACAATGCATGACTTTTGAATACAATTATTTTACAAAGATAATGACATAATGATACAATGTACAAACAAAAGTTCTATAAAAACAATGTACATGTGTAGATTATAACCAACTAATAAACGCAATGTATACATAGTGTACAGTGATGTAATATGTAAGAACAATACAGTCTATTTACAAGCTACAATGTAAACAAAACAGGCCGTTCCACTATCCTACCGCTCCGAGTACGTATGGGTCCAACTCTAGTTGTACTACCAGAAAATCCTGAGGTATTTTCTTTTTCTGTTTTTTGAGAAAATTGCAACATAAGGCGTGTAAATCTAGCTAAATTCTTCAACTGAGAAGTGTTCCTAGTATCAAATAGTTCTGTCATGTGCAAAGCACTCGGAAGCCTGGTGCTATAAGTAAAAAACTTTTTTGGCAAATATAAACGTCTCTCCTTTTCAAAAAAAGGACAAACAAAAATATAGTGAAATTCATCACCTATATCAGTATTTAGGCAGAGAGGGCACTGCATGTCACTATGTGGTGTGTTCGCATCAAATCGTCCCTTGTTTACAGGTAGTTTATGAGATCTACACCGAAACTTACAGAGAGTAAAAGCATCAGTTTTATTTAGGGTGAGTAAATAACTTTCAAATACATGGTTGTCTTTAAATCTATAATTTGTGCAAATGCGATTTGACCAAACTACATCTCTCCATTCCTGAGAAAAAATATCATTCAGTCTCAATTTTTAACAAAGAATTAATATTCAAACCCAATCCACTATTTTGACCTAGCCATATATTGGATAGGCCAGTTTGATTGAATGTATCTTCAATAAACTTTAACCATGAGGAATTAAAGTCTGAGTGTTCATTTTTATGAATGGCAGAAATAAATTTCAAAAAGACATGAATATTTACTATCTTTACCCCTCAAAATTCTTGACCAAAAATTGACTAGTCAATGCTTCACCTGATTCAAAATCAATCCTCGACCAGTTTCTCCATAAACCATGCACTCTGGGGTACATGAATCTACAGATAATAAAGTTCTGAGGAATTTCCTGAAAATGAATATCAGGGTGGACTCTTGACAAAAAGCCGAATGTATTGCCTAATCTCTGTACTGCTTGATCATTAATCATCACAAATAATATTACCGCAGTGCATACCGTTGGTGCTGGGGAAAGAATAAAAAACGAATCTTACAAAAATCAAAATGAGCATAAAATGTAAACAACCAAACACTGCGTGGTTCTTATTCACAATTGGCTTAACAACACTGAACATAAAACTAGCCCACCGATTGGGGGGACTAGTGTTTCTGTGAGATCGCCTTAATTTTGGGGCATTATAGACATCTTCATTATCGTCCTCTATCCTTCCCCTATCACTAGAGTTGGGTGTGGTTGGCTCATTATCAACCCCTTGGGCTTCTCTAGCGAGCACCTGCCATTCCATCACTTCTCTATTTAAAAAATTCATCCTCTGCTGGCATATCGGAGAACTCAAAACATTCACGACTATGATAGGGGGCTTCTTTACCTTAATTACTCTTCGGGGGCTGTTTACAACTTCTGGGGGATAGAAAATTGCAGGGCAGCAGCAAATTTCTGTGCAATACGCGCTCTCTCCCATTCCTCTTTTCAGGGCGGACCTTAAACACCGGAATATCAGGGTTGGGCTGATCAACAACAACAATAAGGGTCTTCTTCCCATCTATCGCTTAACTTATGTTTATTCTTCAGGCCCACGTTTCTCACTAAAACTCGGTCTCCTTTTTCCACCTTATTTTCTTTGATCCTCTTGTCATACAGGGATTTGTTCTTGGCCCGTGCCGCTTCACTACGTTCCGATTTCAGTCCATAAGCATAGTCTATCCCTCGGACCTTTTACGTACTCTGGAGGACTGGCAACCGAGCCTTCCCTCTCAGGGAGACCCAAATACAAAATTGCAGGGCCTAGGGTGTCGTCCGTACATCGTCCGTACATCAAATAAAACGGGGAAAACCCTGTAACATCGTGCTTGGTGCAGTTGTATGCATGTACTAGTGGGGCTACGTATAATTTCCATTCGGTCTTCTTTTCGTTTGGCAGGGTTCCTAACATCCCTAAAGAGTATGGGTCATTCTCTCACACATACCATTGCCTTGTGGGTGGTAAGGAGTTGTTCGTGATCGTTCAACCCCTGACAATTTGCACTGTTTAATTAATCAGATTCAAAATTTCTGCCCTGATCTGAATAAAACCATTCGGGGAAGCCATAATATACCAAGAAATTGTCAAATAACATTCTAGCAGTTGTCGTGGCTGTATGATTCCGGGTTGGGACCGGCACCGAATATCGAGTAAAATGGTCTGTGATTACCAATATGCTGTTATATCCTCCTTTTGATTCCTCTAACGACAGATAATCCATGCATACAAGCTGTAGGGGCCTACTAGTCCTCACACTAACCAGGGGGGGGGGGGCCTGTATTACTGGCATGGGCAACTCCCTTTCTGCACACACATCTACCACAAATACCTAATAACATTTTACATCCTTACTTATAAAAGGCAAAAAAAACCTCACGGAGGAGATCCAGAGTCCTCTGTATCCCCAAATGACTTGTATCATCGTGTAAAGACTCGAGAACCAGGGGTTTGTACTCAGTGGCGTATCCAGGATTTCCCAATAGGGGGGGTGCCAGGAATTATTGATCGCCGTCATGGGGGAGGGGTCTTTGGAAAATTTTTGCTACTGAAGAAGGGCCGAGATGGAAAATAGTGCTATATGTGACCAATTTTGAAGCCTATTTTATGAACAATATTTTCAATTGGTATGAGGATTTTTTGTTTTTTTGCTAGTTTTATTTTTTTTACGACGGCCAATAGGGGGGTGCGCGCCTGTTGCGCCCCCCCCCTGGATACGCCCCTGTGTACTGTCTGGGAAGAACTAGCTGTAGCACAGGAGTTCCTTTATCAATCCTACCCTTATACAATACTCGATCTTTAATCACTAGCTTATCCCACTCTCAAAACAACATCTGAGCTTCTACCGACTCCTCCTGGGTTTTTACGGGAGGGCAATGAGCTTTCTCTACCCAAAACATTACTCTATTAATTTCAGGGTCTTTTCTCTCTTCTTCTGCCCAGTTCAGGGGGGTACCGGGGATCTTAACATGTGGAGCCTTAGGGGGGCTAGTCTCATCTTCATGCATCTGATCACACACAACATCATTAACTATTTCACTGTGTGGATCCATTTCAATATCGACATTCAAAGCATAGTTCACTACAGCCGGAAAAACTTCACCCTCGACCTGATATTCGGTATCCTTACTGGAGTGGGTCTCACTTGGAGGGCGCCTAGAGAGGGCGTCGGCATCGATATTAATCTTACCAGAACGATAGGTCAACGTAATATAAATAGCCAAGACTGCCAACCAACGGTGCCCCATGGCATCCAGCTTTGAGCACATACATAAGAGGGTTATTATCAGTATAGACGTGGACCTTATTTCCGTACAAAAAATCATGAAACTTATCAGTTACTGCCCACTTCAATGTCAAAAATTCTAATTTGTGTGCGGGACAATTCTTCTCACTCTTGGTTAACGACCTAGCATAGGCCTTCCTTACCGACATCATCAACCTGGTAGAGGGCTGCCCCTAACCCTTGCGTACTAGCATCAGTATGTAGGATAAAAGGTTTAGCAAAATCAACATACTGTAATACTAATTTCTCTTTCAGTTCATTAAATGCCTGATCACGCTTCTTTGTCCATATCCATGGGAGCGTGTTGCTCGTGGGGACCTGCGCTTTGTGTTTACCTTGCGCTGGGGGGGGGGGACCACCAATCATTTCGTAGAGGGGGCTTGCAATCTGGGCAAAATTCAGAATAAACTTACGATAATAACTAGCAAATCCTAGAACAAATTGCTTCATCTCCACAATGATCCTTTCAATTATAGGTGTTGTGCCAGCTATCTATCCGAGTTTGATGATCACATTGAAGAGGACATGAGAAATTTGTTTGCATTTTTTTTATCCATGATGATAGTGGAGTGTGAATGAAATAAAATCTTTGGAAGAAGGCAAATTTTCCAGAATTATATTATTTCAGTTTATTGAGCCGTGAATAGTACATCTTGATCCTTTGAAATAACTTAGTTTGAAAAGAACTTGTACAAGTATGCAACGAGCTTTTTTATAGTATACAGGCCTGCCAATATTATAGAGAGAGTTTGAGATAATCCAGTGCTCCGAGGATGCACATTCTGGCAAAATGATTGGACCTGTGGCACTTCCTACACTCCTGGCCATATGCAGGACAAAGTTCTTTCTTCCACTCAGGATGTTTCACATCGCTATCACCTGTAGGCTTCTTGTGAATGGGTATGTCAGGAATCAGTGTCTGCTTCATTGCATGAACAGCTGATTGCCCGTCAACAATGCCCCTGTTGGCTGTGGACAACTCAGAGATGCCTGGCATGCTTTCACCAGGGAAGTGTAAAGTGACTTCCCTGATTGAAGCATTGATCGTTTCATGGATTTCCCTGAATGCGATTCTCCCAGCTGCGCATGTCTACAAATATCGGACTCGATGCGCAGCCAGAAATATTATTTGCCTGCGTTACTGTAAAGTATCAACTTAGTACATAAGAATATATGAAGACTAGAACAGAGGAGATGTGTGACTTGTCTACTTGAGGTCTGAAATACAAGTGTCTATTTAGAGCTGTAAATTTATATACACAACCTGACCGAGGAGTTACTTCTTGGCCTGACAATCGGCTGGTCATTATCACTGTAGAGTGGGTCATAATAGTGACATATGACCTTTGGGTCAAGTCTAATGGATTCTCATAATGGGGTGTCATATACAAGACCAGACAAAGCTGTCATTACAAATATGAACAATATACATCATTTAGTGACTTAGATACAGAATACCGGTAGTAAACAACTGAGAATGAAATACATGTATGACAGAAGAAGATACCAAGAAATAGAAAGTAAGACAGTGTAGAGCAATAGGTGATATGATACAAATAATGTGTATATGATAATGCACTTTCAATATACTACATTCCTCCATTTCTAAAGAATGCTTACCCTAATTATAGACAATGAATCTTATTTTAAAAATCTTTTGTGAGATTTAACTACTTGTAATGAATGATAACAAAACTGAACAACTGTACATGCATGCTGCTACAGAAAATGTCTGAAGTAATACACAGAGATAAGACATATTTCCAAACTTGTAATAAACTCGAGTTCACCGAGTTTAAATGTGTGTAGAGTTCACGTTATTTGTTTTCTCATAACAGTCCTTTGTTGTTTCGTATCCAAAAGCAAATCTAAAATTCTACTTTTTTTAAGAGTCCAAATACATGGTGTGTAAATCATGCATCTTCAAATACATGAAGGTTGAGTTTATTAAATTTCCTTCGCGAACAATTTTTAATGTTCATAAGTAAGACCATAACATTCAGGGGGTTGTCGATCTCGAGTCGGGTAACTTTTCCGCTCTGGAGCTGAAGTCTGTTGCTCGGGGTCGTTAGGTCTTTCCGTAGCACGTGTAAGCAGGGGAAGATCCGGGGGACCTTTATCATAAGTAGCAGCTGGGCTACTATCTTCGATGTCATTATCGATGTCGTTGTCACGGCTAATGGAAATCTCGGTCGCACTTTCGCGGTTCGAATGTGATCAGTGTGTCGTTTGCAGATACGGCCGTCGTCGAGTGCGATTTAATTAGCCGGTCATTTCTGGACGTTGAGCTGTTCAGTGCACGCAATACATCGGCATTCCACCATCAATCACACACCATTTCCGTTGATTTAACACCATTTCACAGCATACAGTACATTTCAAATCATAATTATATGTCCTCAATTTCCTTCTGACACCATGTAATATGACGTCTTAATCTATGGTGACTAATTAAGACATTTTTTGAGACTCAAACTTACGATTCAGAGCAGGAATACATCATATTCATATCTCAATACACTTCTGGAAGATAGCTGGTGCTATCACCCATACCATTCCACTTTCAACATTTCCATTTGATTTGGGGTACACCTCGTGCCTTACTGTTTCCAAAACTCGATGCCCGTGCTGGCTTGCACAAAGGGGTGCTTCTGTCACGGTCAAATGTACAGAAATCTTGTGAGCATGTTCTTTTATTCAAGCCTTACACATGTATATCCAGTCCCATTCCCTCTTAGCTTTGTCATTCTAATTTCATCACTGCACTGGAAGTTCTTGCTCACTGAGTTAGAAAAAAAAATGGGGTAACCTTGTTAGTCATAAGGACCGCTATCCATAAGGACCGCTATCCATAAGGACCGCTATCCATAAGGACCGCTATCCATAAGGACCGCTATCCATAAGGACCGCTATCCATAAGGACCGCTATCCATAAGGACCGCTATCCATAAGGACCACTATCCATAATGCATAACTAAAATGAATAGTGGTCCTTCCAAATAGAGAGCAAACCATAGACAAATTACCTTGCTATTCATAACGCGTGTTAAATGAATAGCGGTTTTCTACGAATAGCGGTCCTTATGGATAGCGAGCGGACCAAAAAAAAAATATAATATAAAGAGTCGGGACCGGAATATTACCTTGTATCAGGAATATTGTTATATCAGATATCTTTATACTGAGTGTCGTCTGTACTAAGCTTGTGACTGTAATCATTATTTAGGTACCATTTTATTTGTATTTTCTTGTTTTTTTATATTTTGTTCTGATATTTTGTTCTCTGATATTTTGTTCTCAAGTGGTAGGCCAGATTGCAGGCACAATCCTTTGAAAGTCATGCCATAATATAAAACGGGTTCAAGAATGTAGCCATCCTGATTGGTCAAATAACACCATGTGACCATGCAAAAAAAAGTGAACACACACTGCAAAAAACTCTAAAGCACGGCTGAGCTGCACGTACGCGGAGCTCTGTTGCGTGCAAACCTAAAACGCAATGAAATCGCGTAGTTTGTCATTTTAGCGCAGGAATTACATGCGCGCACTGAAACGCGCATGATTTTTGTTGGCTGCGCTTCTGTTATGTCATCCAGGAAAGGAAATGGCAGCCTTCAGGACTGTGCGACTCTTGACATTTCTATGGGGTTCGTAACCATTTTTATAGGCTTCATAATCATATTGCTGACCCATTTTATAAAACTATTAATACATGGTTGTGAGTTCGTGCATTACGCACAATATTACCTGCTTGGAGCCAGAAGGGCGTTAACTCATATACTTTAACACAGAGTTAACGTCCTTCTGGCTCCCAACAGACAAATTATGTTATGTAGTATTTGGACCATGCAGGCTGTATTTAGACTTGGCTCTAGCCATGATTATTTATCTATTACAGGCACCCTGTATCTGACAAAAAAATTACCAGAACTAAGAAAAAAATTGTATAATTTAGTGATGTGTATCTTTAAAAAGAGGAGGCTGGAATGTAATGTGATGATTATATTGATACATTGTTGTGTGCTTGATAGATCGGATAGATGTTAAGAAAACTTAGGTTATGGGTACATGAAGTGGCAAAATCTATTTTCTGTTTCAGCATTAACAGTGCATGCCACCTTAGCTTAACCAGCTCTGTAACTGTAAAAGTGTAATGGTGTTGATTTAATTATAAATCGTATATGCAAGCAAACCTACAACAATGTTTGATAACAAAATTTATATTTCCATCTCTGTCATTAACACTGGGTATTTGATATGAAAGTGAGTAAAATAGAATTACATGTATGTACATATATGTACATGTATATGCTTGCAATGTATTATTCCCTGCAAACAGAATCATAACAGGCACAGTCGGGTGAGGTAATGTTATGTGGAATATGAAATAAGTACTTTTCAAAATGCATACCGGTAGTCTATGGGGGCAAGCTTGTCCTGCACACTTTATTTTTCGTATAGTAATTGATTTTAATCACATGAAGGACACATGATAGGTGCAATTAGAAGAACAGTACAGTTTTAAATGGTCAGTTAAAATGAACGTGTTAAGGCCACGCACACCTTACGATCGGTCTGCGATCCGATAAATCGCTATGGCATTAAATATTGGCATTTTAACAAATGAAATCTACCCTATTCAGGTTCTGAAATGTAATATGAAAAGTAAACATAGGGTTTTGGTGAGCTGTCAGCTTTCTACAGGGAATAAGGGCGAAATTAGTTTCAAATTGTAGGCAGTCGTCCGTTTTTGTGACGTCACTACGACTCTGAGCCAATTTAGCCATTCCACCGACTAGAAAACTCAGCGAAGGCCATATTATCAATTTACTATCTGTATGACTATTCAGACTCTCAATCAAAAATATTTTTCGTTTTTAAATGATTTGTCAAATAATATTACATTTTCTTCTAAAATTGGATCGCACACCGATCGTAAGGTGTGCGGTGGCCTTTAGTGTTCTTGAGTAATGGTATGATCCTTACAAATGGAAATTTGAAGAGGATACCTTGACTTGTTAGTTGTGGTTTATTTCTAATGAAAAGTAGGAAGAATTATAAATCAGTTGCATTATTGATGATTTGCAATTGTTATATCATTTCTTTGACTTTCACTTGCTTTCATATCCTGAATATTGCTTAATTTACATGCATTGTACTTTGCAATTATTCATTTTGAATTGCAAAAGTATTTTGTGATATTATTTCAGTACATATATGATACATGTAGGATACTCTAGACCTCTACATGTTTTGGTGATGCTGCCACCAGTGTTCCATCTTTTATAGGGTCAAAGGTCTTATTTTAGTGGATGTCTTGTGTGCGCTCTGCAGGTCACATTTCTTGACAGATTTCTTTCAAATTTTGTATAGAGATGCATTATACTCTAATCTACACACATTGTTTTGGCGATGCTGCTCCTCGTGTTGACAATAGTCCGGGCCGCTGGTGGCAATGTCTACGCCATCCTTTTGTTTGAGGGGAGGGGGGAGGTTCTTTGTCCCTCCGAACAAAAGGATGAAGCAAAAATCGCTGCCAGTGCTGGGGGATATATTCTCATTGCGCAACAATGACATTTCTAGTTTTATAGGAGAAATTTATGCAAAATATATTATGTTCATATATTTCATATTGAAACTGATCATTAAAATATGAATACACCCTACTAACCTATCTTTTTCATGGTTTAATTTGTTGAGGTTTAATAAGTTGTACATTATAACTAGTTTGTATCCTTTCTCCCTTTTATCCTTGTGTTTTTCTCTATACTCGCCGACTTTATCAGCCTCCATCAATTTTAATCTTTCTTTTCTTCCATTCTCTCCTCTTCTCTCTCTCCCCTTTCTTTTTTCTACTCTCTTGCCATCTCTTTCTGTATATTATCCAGCCATCTTGCTCCTTCCTCTTTCTATCTCCTTCTCTCTATCTCTTTCTCCCCTTTCTCTTTCTCCCCTTTCTTTTTTCTCTATATTATCCAGCCATCTTGCTCCTTCCTCTATCTCTCCATCCTCCTCTCTCTTCTCTCTTTCTCTCACTTCTGTCTCTTTGTGTTCATCTTCATCATGTTCCTCTTCTGTCATTTTCTTTTTCCATCTCACTCTTCGCTCTCTTTCTCTCTCAATCTTTCTCCCCTTTGCCTTTTCTACTCTCTTGCTATCTCTTTCTCTATATTATCCAGCCATCTTGCTCCTTCCTCTATCTCTTCATCTTTCTCTCGCTTCTTTCTATTCTCTTTCTATTCATCTCCATATTGTTCCTCTTCTCTCTCATTTTCTTTCTCCATCTCACTCCACTCTCTCCTCTCTCTCCTCTCTCTCTCTCTCCTTTTCCCCCATTCTTTAGCTCATAGCATCGGTGAAGGCATAATTATGATTCAGGGGAGTACACTGAAGTTGATACACAGAGGGAGTGGAGATGAAAGGTTATTTGGAAAATTCATGATTTTCTCTTAAAAAGGCATCTTTTTGTAATTCACTTATAATTAATTTTACATGATGAGGGGAGAAGGTGGTCAAAAAGTAACCTGTACTTCACGTAAAAAGTATTGTTTGCACTGTTTTGTTCATTGTGCAATCAATATTTTAACGATATTTTTTCGTGACGCACGGAAGTCCATACAAGTTACTGACTCGTTCCTAACGTCAGTAAATGACGCTCCGTGTGAGCCAGGCTTGATTGAAAATCAAAGGGGGTGGGGCATATGATAAAGAGAGAAAGTTCAAGATAATATGTAACTGAGAAAAGGGGTAAAAAGGGAAGAGAAAATTGCAAATGTCTGCATGTAGATAATGTTATGTAAATCATGATGTAAATACATGTACTGACGTATAAGGAATTGTTTTTTTGGTTCCATGAACAATGTCATTTTTCATGATATCATTGTACATACTGGAGGCTTTGATAGGATTCGTGCAAAATGGTAATAATTAGGTGGTCTGTCGGTATCGACAGATCACCTCTTAATTTCGTCAGAATTTTCTTTATTAGGTGGTCTGTCGGTATCGACAGATCACCTCTTAATTTCGTCAGAATTTTCTTTATTATTTATTATTATTATTTATTCTTTATTTTCAACTTATTTCTTGTGACCGTGAATTCTCAAAATCAACTCGATCAATTTTCTTCAGATTTTCGTCAATTATCAGGCCATAGCAGATCAAGTGCCCCTATCATTATCAAGGTCATCAGGTCATCGTGACGTCATCCAGGCGCCATTTTGTGAAATCACATTATCAATCATATCTTCATAACGAGTCATCCAAAATGAACCATAATTGACACACATGAACTTCAGGTCAAGGGTCAACATAAAATGTCATCAAAATCCGCGCGCGCATCATGACGCGCACGTACGCGCGCGTCAAAATTTAGAAATGCTTAAAATCACTTTTTAATCAAATTAGAGTATTGTCCAGGACATTTTAAGCATTTTGAATTTTTCTGTCCGTGCGCGTCCGTGCGCGCGTTATGCGCGCACACAGCGCGTAGAGAACGTAAAAACGCTGTTGTTCGCATATTTTGTCTTCCTGACACTATTGACAATTTCCAACTATTTACAGTCAATCTCGACCTTCCATAATGTCGTACGCGCGCGTCAAACTTTCAAATTCGTGCGCACGTCAATGGGCATTCTAATGTAAAAAGTGGTAAAAACATGCCTATCTAGAATCCGCCATAGCTCGTCAGAACGCGAGGAAACCCCCAAATTTCTGTACATATTATGAAAGCCTGTGAGTTGTAGATTGGAATTCATGCAGAATTTTTGCCGATCGCATGTTCTAACGTCATCATATTTGCATATGAACTCAAAAAAATGATTTTGAAAAAATGACGTCATCATTTTTGTATTCATTTGTTAATATTTCAGTAATAGGTGATCAATTTTCTTCCAAATTTTGATATGTTATAGCTGAGACAATTCTCTACAAGATCAGTCACCACCATTTTTCATTTTGATGACGTCATCACACTGAAATCTTCAATTAAAGACGACATGTCAGATTTTTCCCTATTTGCGTGTTATGTCTATGGAAGATGATTTTTTTTCGAATCATGAATCTACATGACATCGTTCTCTGAGCAGTATCTCAGTTATTTTTGGTCTATTTCCTTCCAGATTTTAATATGTTGTAGCTGAGACTATAAGCTTTTACAAATGTGGTCTCCAATTTTTGATCAGATGTCGGGATCATGCCCAATTTTCAACTACAAAATGTGATTTGAGAATCCCGTTTTTCGTTTACGTGTTATCTCTATGGGAAATATTTTGGTATATTGGTCAAAGCACTTGCCTCCCATTCAGGTGACCCAGGTTCGATCCCCGGTGGGTGCATTAATTTTTATTTTTTTTTTGCTTCTTTTTGCCTTTCATTTTACCATCCTCTTGGACTATTAAAGCATAAACAATCACAAACTATGTAATAAAATGCCTTATTTTACGTGTTATGTCTATTGGAAAGTAGTGTGCAGTAGTTTGTGTACAACCCTATGGAAATTTTGATTCCCTGTCGTGTATTAGAACTATGGGGTTAATCTCCCAAGTATCCTGTATCATCATCATTATTATTATCATCACCGTCATGATCATCATCGCTATTATTATATTATCACCATCATCATTATATCATTATAATCATAACCATCATCATCATAATCATCACCAATATCATCATCATCGTCATAACCGTTACACATTTTGCTACATTCCTGTCCTCAAGAAGAATTTCCATTCATGGCATTCTCGACATGCTATCTTCAGTTTAGTATTTCCCCATTATTATGATCATCCTGATTACAATCATTGTACAAATTGAAAGACAGACCACCTAATTCGTCCTCATGACGAATTAAATTCTAGTTATTTATTATTAGGTGGTCTGTCGGTATCGACAGATCACCTCTTAATTTCGTCAGAATTTTCTTTATTATTATTTATTATTATTATTTATTCTTTATTTTCAACTTATTTCTTGTGACCGTGAATTCTCAAAATCAACTCGATCAATTTTCTTCAGATTTTCGTCAATTTTCAGGCCATAGCAGATCAAGTGCTCCTATCATTATCAAGGTCATCAGGTCATCGTGACGTCATCCAGGCGCCATTTTGTGAAATCACATTATCAATCATATCTTCATAACGAGTCATCAAACATGAACCATATTTGACATACATTAACTTCAGGTCAAGGGTCGACATAAAATGTCATCAAAATCCGCGCGCGCATCATGACGCGCACGTACGCGCGCGTCAAAATTTAAAAATGCTCCAAATGACTTTTTAATCAAATTAGGGTATGGTTCAGGACATTTTACGCATTTTAATATTTTCTGTCCGTGCGCGTCCGCGCGCGCGTTATGCGCGCGCACAGCGCGTAGAGAACGTAAAAACGCCATTTTTTCGCATGTTTCATCTTCCTGATGCTATTATTGACAATTTCCAACTATTTACAGTCATTCTCGACCTTCCATAATGTCGTACGCGCGCATCAAACTTTCAAATTCGTGCGCACGTCAATGGGCATTCTAATGAAAAAAGTGGTAAAAACATGCCCATCTACAATTCGCCATAGCTCCTCAGAATGCGAGGAAACCCCCCAATTCCTTTACATATTCTGAAAGCCTGGGAGTTGTAGATTTGAATTCATGTAGAATTTTTGCCGATCTCATGTTCTAACATCATCATATTTGCATATGAACTCAAAAAAATGATTTTGAAAAAATGACGTCATCATTTTTGTATTCATTTGCTAATATTTCAGTAATAGGTGATCGATTTTCTTCCAAATTTTTATATGTTATAGCTGAGACAATTCTCTACCAGATCAGTTACCACCATTTTTCATTTTGATGGCGTCATCACACTGAAATTTTCAATGCAAGATGCCATGTCATAATTTTCCCTATTTGCGTGTTATGTCTATGGAAGATGATTTTTTTTCGAATCATGAATCTACATGACATCGTTCTCTGAGCAGTATCTCAGTTATTTTTGGTCTATTTTCTTCCAGATTTTAATATGTTGTAGCTGAGACTATAAGCTTTCATTAGTAAGCCCTCCAATTTTTGATCAGATGTCGGGATCATGCCCAATTTTTCAGTACAAAATGTGATTTGAGAATCCCGTTTTCGTTTACGTGCTATCTCTATGGGAAATATTCTGGTCTATCGGTAAAGCACATGACTACCATGGTCAAGGTACCCGGTTCGATCCCCGGGGCCGATTTTTTTTTTTTTTTTTTTTTTGCTTCTTTTTGCCTGTCATTTTACCATCCTCTTCGACTATTGTAACATAAAAAATCACAAATCATGTAATAAACTGCCTTATTTTCCATATTATGTCGATTAGAAAGTAGTGTGCAGTAGTTTTGTGTTCAACCCTATGGAATTTGTGATTTCCTGTCCTGTATTAGAGCTAAGGGGTTAATCTGCCAAGTATCCTGTATCATCATTATTACCATCACCGCCATGATCATCATCGCTATTATTATATCATCGCCATCAGATATTATTATAATCATCATAATCACCATTATCATCATCACCATAATCATTTTAACTATGACTGTTACACATTTTGCTACATTCCCGTTCTCAAGAAGCATCTCCATTCATGGCATTCTTGACATCCTCAGTTTAGCATTTCCCCATTATTATGATCATCCTGATTACAATCATGATCGTACAAATTGAAAGACAGACCACCTAATTCGTCCTCATGACGAATTAAATTCTAGTTATTATTTATTCTTTATTTTCAACTTATTTCTTGTGACCGTGAATTCTCAAAATCAACTCGATCAATTTTCTTCAGATTTTCGTCAATTATCAGGCCATAGCAGATCAAGTGCCCCTATCATTATCAAGGTCATTCGGTCATCGTGACGTCATCCAGGCGCCATTTTGTGAAATCACATTATCAATCATATCTTCATAACGAGTCATCAAAAATGAACCATATTTGACACACATGAACTTCAGGTCAAGGGTCAACATAAAATGTCATCAAAATCCGCGCGCGCATCATGACGCGCACGTACGCGCGCGTCAAAATTTAGAAATGCTCAAAATCACTTTTTAATCAAATTAGAGTATTGTCCAGGACATTTTAAGCATTTTGAATTTTTCTGTCCGTGCGCGTCCGTGCGCGCGTTATGCGCGCACACAGCGCGTAGAGAACGTAAAAACGCCGTTTTTCGCATATTTTGTCTTCCTGACACTATTCTTGACAATTTCCAACTATTTACAGTCAATCTCGACCTTCCATAATGTCGTACGCGCGCGTCAAACTTTCAAATTCGTGCGCACGTCAATGGGCATTCTAATGTAAAAAGTGGTAAAAACATGCCTATCTAGAATCCGCCATAGCTCGTCAGAACGCGAGGAAACCCCCAAATTTCTGTACATATTATGAAAGCCTGTGAGTTGTAGATTGGAATTCATGCAGAATTTTTGCCGATCGCATGTTCTAACGTCATCATATTTGCATATGAACTCAAAAAAATGATTTTGAAAAAATGACGTCATCATTATTGTATTCATTTGCTAATATTTCAGTAATAGGTAGTCGATTTTCTTCCACATTTTGATATGTTATACCTGAGACAATTCTCTACAAGTTTAGTCTCAACCATTTTTCACTTTGATGACGTCATCACACTGAAATCTTCAATTAAAGACGACATGTCAGATTTTTCCCTATTTGCGTGTTATGTCTATGGAAGATGATTTTTTTTCGAATCATGAATCTACATGACATCGTTCTCTGAGCAGTATCTCAGTTATTTTTGGTCGTTTTCCTTCCAGATTTTAATATGTTGTAGCTGAGACTATAAGCTTTTACAAATGTGGTCTCCAATTTTTGATCAGATGTCGGGATCATGCCCAATTTTTCAGTACAAAATGTGATTTGAGAATCCCGTTTTGGTTTACGTGTTATCTCTATGGGAAATATTTTGGTCTATTGGTCAAAGCACTTGCCTCCCATTCCGGTGACCCAGGTTCGATCCCCGGTGGGTCCATAACAAATTTTTTTTTTTTGCTTCTTTTTGCCTGTCATTTTACCATCCTCTTCGACTAGTATAACATAAAAAATCACAAATAATGTAATAAACTGCCTTATTTTCCGTATTATGTCTATTAGAAAGTAGTGTGCAGTAGTTTGTGTACAACCCTATGGAAATTGTGATTTCTTGTCCTGTATTAGAGCTATGGGGCTAATCTCCGAAGTATCCTGTATCATCATCATTATTATCATCACCGTCATGATCATCATCGCTATTATTATATCATCGCCATCATCATTATATCATTATAATCATCATAATCATCATCACCATAATCATTTTACAATGACCGTTACACATTTTGTTACATTCCTGTACTCAAGAAGCATCTCCATTCATGGCATTCTTGACATCCTATCTTCAGTTTAGTATTTCCCCATTATTATGATCATCCTGATTACAATCATGATCGTACAAATTGAAAGACAGACCACCTAATTCGTCCTCATGACGAATTAAATTCTAGTTATTATTTATTCTTTATTTTCAACTTATTTCTTGTGACCGTGAATTCTCAAAATCAACTCGATCAATTTTCTTCAAATTTTCGTCAATTATCAGGCCATAGCAGATCAAGTGCCCCTATCATTATCAAGGTCATCAGGTCATCGTGACGTCATCCAGGCGCCATTTTGTGAAATCACATTATCAATCATATCTTCATAACGAGTCATCAAAAAAGAACCATATTTGACATACATTAACTTCAGGTCAAGTGTCAACATAAAATGTCATCAAAATCCGCGCGCACATAATGACGCGCACGTACGCGCGCGTCAAAATTTAAAAATGCTCAAAATCACTTTTTAATCAAATTAGAGTGTTGTTCAGGACATTTTAAGCATTTTAAATTTTTCTGTCCGTGCGCGTCCGTGCGCGCGTTATGCGCGCACACAGCGCGTGGAGAACGTAAAAACGCCGTTTTTTCGCATATTTTGTCTTCCTGACACTATTCTTGACAATTTCCAACTATTTACAGTCAATCTCGACCTTCCATAATGTCGTACGCGCGCGTCAAACTTTCAAATTCGTGCGCGCGTCAATGGGCATTCTAATGTAAAAAGTGGTAAAAACATGCCTATCTAGAATCCGCCATAGCTCGTCAGAACGCGAGGAAACCCCCAAATTTCTGTACATATTATGAAAGCCTGTGAGTTGTAGATTGGAATTCATGCAGAATTTTTTCCGATCGCATGTTCTAACGTCATCATATTTGCATATGAACTCAAAAAAATGATTTTGAAAAAATGACGTCATCATTTTTGTATTCATTTGCTAATATTTCAGTAATAGGTGATCGATTTTCTTCCAAATTTTGATATGTTATAGCTGAGACAATTCTCTACCAGATCAGTTACCACCATTTTTCATTTTGATGACGTCATCACACTGAAATTTTCAATTAAAGATGCCATGTCAGAATTTTCCCTATTTGCGTGTTATGTCTATGGAAGATGATTTTTTTTCGAATCATGAATCTACATGACATCGTTCTCTGAGCAGTATCTCAGTTATTTTTGGTCTATTTTCTTCCAGATTTTAATATGTTGTAGCTGAGACTATAAGCTTTTACAAGTGTGGTCTCCAATTTTTGATCAGATGTCGGGATCATGCCCAATTTTTCAGTACAAAATGTGATTTGAGAATCCCGTTTTCGATCCCCGGTGGGTCCATAACAAATTTTTTTTTTTGCTTCTTTTTGCCTGTCATTTTACCATCCTCTTCGACTAGTATAACATAAAAAATCACAAATCATGTAATAAACTGCCTTATTTTCCGTATTATGTCTATTAGAAAGTAGTGTGCAGTAGTTTGTGTACGACCCTATGGAAATTGTGATTTCCTGTCCTGTATTAGAGCTATGGGGTTAATCTCCCAAGTATCCTGTATGATCATCATTATTATCATCACCGTCATGATCATCATCGCTATTATTATATCATCGCCATCATCATTATATCATTATAATCATCATAATCACCATTATCATCATCACCATAATCATTTTACAATGACCGTTACACATTTTGCTACATTCCCGTCCTCAAGAAGCATCTCCATTCATGGTATTCTTGACATCCTATCTTCAGTTTAGTATTTCCCCATTATTATGATCATCCTGATTACAATCATGATCGTACAAATTGAAAGACAGACCACCTAATTCGTCCTCATGACGAATTAAATTCTAGTATTCTCTTTTCTTTCTCTCTCTCTCTCTCTTTGCCTTCCTGCCTTCCTGTCTGTCTGTCTGCCTCTCTCTTTATCGGTACGCGTTTTATAAATTGCCCATGCGGGTGTGATAATTTTGATAGTGTATTATTATGGCTTTATTAATAACGCGTCTTAACATCCTACTTCCGAACAAACGGCGTCCTAATGTCCAAACGTTTCAATTTCCAATATCAATAAAAATGTATATTTCCATGGTTACCGAGTAGTTTTAAGTATTGCGAAAAATGAGTTATTGTTAGAAGATTACTAATATAGCACTTTGTCATATCGAGGGTATGGGCATTATCCGTTCCTTCGCCTCTCCATTTTGGGTAGACGTATATACGTATAATTTGTTTTCATCCTTTGTTTTGTAAGGAGAGTAGGTAATATTTATTATCGAGATATAGAAATTAGATGGATATTACTGAGAAATGATAAAACATTTCTAGGTCATGACGCTATATGGCAGATATTCCTGTTGTAATGTATCTGATTCTAAATCTTTGTTTGATAATAGCGTTGAATAACCGACAGCTTGATAGCCTATCTGACCTGAACATTGACAGGGGCGTTATGAGGTCATTATGATTAGCCTAGAGCGGGGTGTCGCAACAAATTTACCGACATGTTAACCGAAAATTTTCCAACAAGTAAAATATATATAGGTTTGGATTTTTTCTATGGGAACAAGGCTCTGAAAATGCAAGATTCGACGAAGGCAACATTTTTTTCATGGAGGGGTCATTCATTCATTCTTCCTCTCATGGGTTGGAACACCCTACACTGTAAATAAAAAGTAATGTAAAATTACAGAAATCTGATGTCAGCAGAGTCGCCAGAAATTTGCTGTAAAAATACATGCTGTATGTAATTTTAGCATACATTTCAGATCTGTAATGCAGATAACGGGTTCTTATGTAATTGCGTTGGAACCAGAGTCCTACAATACATTAAAGTAAAAAAAATTAAACTGTAAAATTACAAAAAAAAACTGTATAAAAACCCTATTTTGCCTTAAAATCACAAGTTTCTGATGTAACTCAGTTTCGCAATTACAAATGAGGTACTTTTACGGGAAAAATATAAAAATAACCTCACAACTGCTGTATTTATAATAAACAAAACAAATCTGTATTTTTGCCCAGGTAAAAATACAAATATTTTTACAGTGTACAGCAAAAGCTGGTTTCCATACAGGGTCCAACAGCATAAAAACAGCAATATCCTCAACCCCCCCCCCCCCCCTCCCAGCAATGCCCCTAACTTTAGACTGACCAGCGGGTGTCACACAAACCTTGGGAGCCTCACCTCGGCGGAAATAGTAACAGAGAAAGCACGAATATTGGACGTTTCATTCATTTGTTCTGATTGGATGATTTCTGCGTCAGCAATATGTTTTGAAGATTGCAGTAAAACAGCCTCCTTCCCCCGCCCCCGTAACTATTGTAGTCCAAAAATACAGAACGAAACTTGATAAAGAGATGTAGTTATTCTGTCATTCTCATTTGCATATTATGTGTGTACTTGTGTGTATTTGAAATTTTGGGCAATTAAACTCTAATCCCTTTTTATGCGCACGTTACTTTTTAATTCGCAGTTCTTTAGTCAACCCTTCAAATCAACAGTTCAGGTGTATTTATCCCGGCAGCACACTTCTCTGATCAAGTTAACAGATACCCTAGCAGTAATAACTTTATAATAGTTGATAACCGTTTGAAACCGGAAAGAAATGGATGAATTCAATTCTACCGAGTCAGCTTTGATCGGCAGCACACTTACTGATCATGAAATTCTGGCAGCCTACATCGATTCCATCTTGACGCAGATCAAATGGGTCATCACCGTTCCCGCCCTTTTGATGTCTTTCGTCACGGTTCTGGTGTTTATCTTCAACAAGAAACTTCGACAGCAACACAACATCTTTCCTTTCAACATAGCTTTGGCTGATATGATGGCCATCTTGAACTACGCCTTACTCCTAGGCGGTGCCATATACCACAGGGTAGGTAGAATATGAATGTTTAATTATATTTATTATTGAAATTAATGTTATGTTTATTCTCCAGGAACATAAAGTGTGGCAGTAACAAAAGTATGGTAATGACATTATTTCAAGTATTAACATGAAAAATCAACCGAGGCCTAAGAATTGTTATAACGTCTTAACGTATTAAGACTCTAGTCGTTGTAAAAACACAAAGAGAAAGATACAAATAATATAGCTGAATGCACAACCGCACGGATCTAGAGAAGGGACACTGCGAAAACTATTTCTATCTCGTTAGAACAACATCTCGTTTTCATGACATATTATATGCAGGGACTTCGCGAGAATATTTTGAATGGGGGGGGGGTGACTCCCAAATTTAATACGAAATGCTGCACGGCGCTAATTTCTCTCCCCCACAAATAAAAGAAAATCGCAGACGTAGAGATCTTTCAATTTTTATTATTTTGCGAGCGAGCGAAGCTAGCGAGCAAAATTACGTAATTATCTGGGAACCTTGCTGCCCGAACATGAAGTGGTGGTTGGCCGAATATTGTAACTTTGAAAATCCTCTAGTGTGGAGGGGGGAGGGGCTGCACCCCACTGCCGAAGGGGGACGCCTTTTGCCCTAATATAAACTTTTCAATTTCTAAACAAAAATTTACAGAAGTTATACATAATTACATCTAGGGACCTCGCTGCCCAAACATGTGGATATTCTAGCACCTCCCGAATATGAAATTGTAGTAGCCCGAATATCGGAACTTTGAAAATCATCGCGAATGGAAGGGGGGCTGCAGCCCTTTGCCGAAGAGGGACGCCTTTTGTATTTAAATTAAATATTAAATTCCAAGTGTTTGGGCACAAAATAGCCAGTATTTCCTTCTTTTTCTTTCCTTTCTTTCTTTTCTCTTTGTTGTGTTTTTTCTCCTTTCATTTGCATTAAATTCTCCCTTGTCTTTTTGTCTTCCCCCTTTCTCTTCTCTCTTTTCCTCTTCCCTTTCCCTTTTCACCCTCAGTTTTCTTTTTTGCCGATAAAGGTGGCTCACTTGCATCCGACATCAATTTTGAGGGTTTATGCACGCTTGGGCTAAAATCACTTGGTCTAATTTCCAGATGGGCTACCTTCATTCGGGCTAAACCCTTTTGGTCCACTCTTCATTTGGTCTAATTTGCACTTGGTCTAATAACCAGAAGGTCTAATGACCACTTGGGCTAATTATCACTTGGTCTAATTACCATTTGGTCTCATTACCATTTCGTCTACTTTATTTTGTTGTCACTTGGTCTACTACCAGTTCGTCTAATGTCAGTTTGTCTAATTCCCAGTCAGTCTAAAACTAGTTGGTCTACAGGCATTTCGTCTAAAATCCACTTGGTCCAGTATCCTTTTGGTCTACGTAGCATTTATATGGTCTAATGTGCAGTTGGTCTAACTTTCATTTAGTCCATTTTCCATTTAGTCTAATTGTCAGTTGGTCTAAATGCCAGTTTGTCTAAACATCACTTTGTCTAATTATCACTAAGGCTAATTGCCTGTTGGGCTATTCCCTTTTCGTCTACGCACCTACCAACACTATGCGTCACCTATAAGTACGATCTTTTGTAAAAAAATTGTTATGTTGATGATGAATAAAGGAACCCCGTGGAAGGGTAAAAAAATAAACAAATAAATAAAAATTGCTGCTCGGTCGCTTCGCTTCCTTGCATAACATAATTGGAGGGGGGTGCGCCAATTCACTGTTTGTCCAGGGCGTCATAATACCTAGATACGCCACTGCTTTAAAAGAAGAAAGTCTAAGGCAGTGAACATGTATTAAAAGCGGCATTTTGTGGGTGCTAAAGGTGGGGGGCATTGTGCCCCCCTGCCAACGAGCGAGTTAATTTACGCTTTAGATGAACAAATAATAATAATAATAATAATAGTTGGATACTCTTCTTTATTCTTCTTCTCTACTGTCCTTCTCTCTCTCTATCTCTCTCTCAATTCTCTCTCTTTGGTCACTTGGAAAATCATTGGGGGAAATCGCGCCCTGTAGCGCCGCCCCTGAAAAAAAAACAGTTTGCATAGCTCCAAAGAATCTGAGAAGCTTAATGGTAGAATATTTAGCTCTTGATATGACAACAGTGTGACACCTTTAAGCAGGAACTTATCGAGAGCTGAAGACACAGTGCCCAAATGTTTAATAATATTGCAGCAATTAAGAGATCCCCCGCCCAAAGCTTGCTCGGTACGCTCACTCGCACTCATCGTAACTCATGTCAGTAACATAAAGTCCTATATATCTCATTTATTGAGAGACTGTGCTTGAAACGCATGTATAATGCAAGTTTCGTGCATGACCTTCCACAAGAACATAGTATTTTTGGTCGCTCGTTTGCAAGTAAGGAGTAGAGCAGAATTGCCTATTGTGCAAAGATTAGAAAATATATCCTTAAAATTTACACAAAATGTGTGTTAAATACAATGTAGGGGTTCAGCAACGTATCAAAACGCCAGTTTCCATTCTTGTATTCACCCTTTATAAATTCCCCCTTTTTCAAAAAAGGTACCCAGTTCGTTGAATCCCCAAGTCTGTGGGTCGATCTTCTTGCCCCTCCTATGGAAATACCCTGGCACCGCCCCTAGCTTTTATTGACTACTTGCACAAACATTTGTACATCGGATATCAACTAAGAAACATTATTATCAACAGAAACACATTATCAACCAAACAAACATAATTTGAAGTGCAATACAAAATCAGGTTCATCTATTCAAGTCATGAAAGGAAGAGGAGACCTGTGAATGTTTTAATTACGAAAAAATAATACCAAATAATTGATTTTAATAAATTAAATCATGAATATAATGTCGGGATTTCGATTGATCTTGGTATAAGCAGCAACAAGGTGAATAACTCTTTTAATGCACATTTACTTAGATGACTTCTTTGAAGTCATCCCTGTTTCCCTGTCCTTTCTCAACTTGCTACTAAATGGCCAGAAGAATAGTAATTAGACCAAATGGCCATTAGACTACATGTATATGAAAATTAGACCAAATGATAAGTAGCCTAACTGGTTATTAGACGAATTGGATATTAGACCAAATGGTCATTAGACCATATGACAGTTAGACTGAATGATAAGTAGCCCAACTGGTTATTAGACTAAATGGAATTGGACCAAATGATAAGTAGACCATATGGTATTAGCCAAAGTAGGTGTAGCCCAAATGGATATTAGACTATGTGGCTTGTAGACAAAATGACTGATAGACTATTTGGAAATAGACGAAGTGAAAATTAGCCGAACTGAAAATTAGCCCAAATGGGTTTTAGACTAAATGGGGTTAGCCAAACTGGGTATTAGGCGAATTGGTATTTAGGCCAAATGGAAATTAGACGAAATGGTAAGTAGACAAACTGGTTGTAGACAAAATGAAGTTAGACCACGTGGAGTTCGACGAACTGATAATTGGACCAAGTGGTGGTAGACCAAGCGACGGTGTACCAATTTCTGGGTGAGTGGGGGCGTGACATGCTTTTTAACGGGAATTAACCCTTTCATGGAAAATTAACTTGGATGAAAGCAGAAAAATCAGACAAACGTATTAGTGAAAGTTTGAGAAAAATCGAGCAGAATAAGGAAGTCATGAGTTTTTAAAAGTTGACATCACCAATGTTATGGAGATCTCCTACTTTCGCATTTGTTTTGTACTTAAATTAATCTAAGTATCGCTTTTTCAACGCTTATGGTGAAACAGAGTATTTTTCATGGAAGGATACATATGTAAGTATAGGTACATATCATGGACAAAAATGTCTATTTTATCATTAAAATTTAGAAAGGGAGTATTTTGGATATTGTACACACCAAATAGAAGAGTTTTCAGTGTGATGTATGACATCACACATGACCGCATTGCAAATAAAATATCCCCAGTACACTGTAAAAAATATATGTATTTTTACAGATACACGTTAGTTCTGTATTTACTCATAACAGCTAATTATTTGTACATCATTTTCATAGGAAAAAGTAACAACTAATCTGTAATTTTGCATCAGAAGTTATGGCGACTCTGCTGACACCAGATTTGCTGTCAAATTACAGACATTTTTTTTACAGTGTATCATTCGTGATCTCAGGTTTCAAACATCCATTACTGAATAGATGACAAAGGGAACTACCAACTCAAGAACTCCTAATCCCACGAATTTGATATAGAAAGCCGTAAAGCTTTACTTTTGGTTGAATAGATGACAAAGGGAACTACCAACTCAAGAACTCCTAATCCCACGAATTTGATATAGAAAGCCGTAAAGCTTTACTTTTCAAATTCGTGGGATTAGGAGTTCTTGAGTTGGTAGTTCCCTTTGTCATCTATTCAACCATTCGAATTTCTGTGGCAGGATTAGTTCATAACTCACCATGTTCAAGAGACCATTCAAGTCACAAACTAATCCTGCCACAGAAATACGCTGAAGCAAGTGGGGAGATCCTCCGATATGGACAACAGTCATATGCTCGCTTTGATTGAGAGGAAGCTTTGCTCAGATGATCGGAAGGTGTGGTATCGATTTCTACAAAGTGAAAAGTCGCACGCTTCGTTCGAAATGATGCTCAGTTGGATGAGTGCCATGTTGCAGAGAACATCACACTGAAGAAGTTGGACTACAAATGTTGGATCTGCAAAACATCGGACCACTGGGTGGATAAGTGTAAGGATCTTATATCTAAGACACAGGAAGAGCGTTACAAGATAATGAAGGACAATAAGGCATGTTTTAGCTGCCTCAAGAGGGCTGGAAAAGATCATAACCAGAGGACATGCAAAAGAAGGAAGAGGTGTAATGAGAAAATTAATGCTAGTGAACAGTGTTCCTCGTTTCATCATCCGTTGCTCCATAGACCGATCCCGAGCGTAAGTGGGAACATCGCCAGTGTGACAGGAACGGCTAACCTTCTACCTGTACTGAGAGTTAAGATGATGGGTCTGAAGTCGGGATACCGCGAAGGAAATTGTCTTCTAGATTCAGGAGCACAGATGAGTCTCATACGGAATGCTGTAGCGGAAAGTTTAGGTTTGAAAGGGAAGCCAATAGTCGTTGATGTGACAAAGGTCGGAGATGATACTGAAGAATTCAACAGTATGTTGTATAAGATGAAGGTACGAGGAATGGACTCAAGCAGGACATACAACATAACAGCCGTAGGACTTGAAGTCATCAACTCTAACATCAGTGAGGTTCGAGTCGAGGAACTCGCCAAGACGTTCCGACTGAGAAGGGAGGAGATCCATCGCCAAGGCGGATCCATTGACTTATTGATTGGAATCGACCATCCTGAGCATCACATTGGTACTGAAAGAGTACAGGGGAAACTTGTTGCTAGACAATCTGCACTCGGCTGGGTGGTATTTGGGAAAACCACGGCGGACCGTAAAGATGACACAGCCATACTACACATAGCAATAAGCAAACCTGTGGATCTGCAGCAGTTCTGGACTACGACCAGATGACTTCTCATATAAAGTCAAGTTGGACAAGAGTCTGCAGGATTCTCAGATGAATGGAAAGATGACGAAGAGAAGGATCTTGTCCCAGGTCGCTCGTATTTTTGATCCGATTGGGTTTGCAGCAGCAATAGTTATACGAGCTAAGATTGGTTTGCAGCGGTTATGGGAAGAAGGCCTTGACTGGGACTCCGAGCTGTCTGAACAAAGTCAAGCCGAATGGAAAAGGTTGTTCAGAGAGATGGAAGAACTGAAGGAGATCAAGTTTGAAAGATGTTTAACGCCACCAAACGTCATTGGGAAGCCGATCCTGTGCATATTCTGTGATGCATCAATGGATGCATTTGGGACATGTGCATATCTCCGATGGGAAACGAATGAAGGAAACTTTGATGTACGGTTTGTAGCAGCAAAGAGTAGAGTTGCCCCTCTGAAACAGTTGACAGTCCCACGGCTTGAGCTTCAAGCAGCGGTACTAGCAAGTCGTTTGTATCAGACACTGAAGGATGAGATGACCATTGAATGGAGCGAAGTGATCTTGATGACAGATAGCATGATAGCATTATCATGGATTAAGAGCAGAGCCAGGAGTTTCAAGGTGTTCGTATCTACCCGAGTTGGAGAGATTCAAACTCTGACTGATCCCAGTGAATGGCGTCATATCCCTGGCGACGTTAATGTTGCAGATGATCTGACTAGAGGATTGAAGGTAAACCAATTGAAGGACAGATGGTGTTATGGACCAGACTTCTTACGAAAGCCAAAGTCAGATTGGCCAGAAGATACTAAGGTGGAGGACAAGATGTCAGAAGGGGAAAAGAAGAAACGGAAGGAGCAATCGATTCTGATAGCCACAACCAAGATGGAAGAGGATGTTATTGACTGCACCAAGTTCTCAAGCTGGAGAAAACTGGTTCGGGTAACATATGTTCTGAAGTTTGTGAGGAAGTTGAAGTCTAAGTGCAGAAAGGAGACAGATGGAAATGATGGTAATGGAGCTCTAACACCCAATGAACTTCATCTGGGAGAGAGATATCTCATCAAAGGAGCTCAATCGTCACTGAGTGCCAGAATTGACAAGGGAGAACTTAAAGTCCCTTAGTCCATATAAAGACGATAAAGGAATTTTCAGAGTGGGAGGCAGAGTAGACCGAGCAAAGATGAACTTCGACATGAAACACCCAGCTCTGCTTCCATATGGACATTGGATATCGACACTAATCACCCGATACGTCCATGAAAGCGGCCATAATGGAGTGGCAGCAACTACTGCTAAAACAAGAAGGAAGTATTGGATACTGAGAGGGCACAACATTGCAAAGACCGTGAAACAGAGATGTACTGTATGCAGAGCCTTCGAACACAAAGTAGAATCTCAGGAAATGGCGGAACTGCCCACAGAAAGACTGACTCCAGATTCCCCGCCATTTCACATCACGTCATGCGACTACTTTGGGCCAATCCAAGTGAAAGTTGGGCGGAATAAGGTGGATAAGCATTACGGAGTAATATTCACCTGTCTGAACACCCGAGCAGTCCATTTGGAACTTGCAGTAAACTGCTCCACAATGGAATTCATGCAAGTGCTAAGGAGATTCTTCGCCATAAGAGGCCAACCGGCAAAGATTCTAAGTGATAACGGAACGCAGTTTGTGGGAGCAGAACGCGAGCTCAGAGACATGATAAAAGGCTGGTCTAAAGATGAACTCAAAGATTTCTGTGCAGAGAGAAACACGGAATGGAAATTCACCACCCCAGCAGCTCCACATCATAACGGTTGTGCAGAGGCCTTAGTGAAAAGCTGCAAGTATGCTCTCAAGAAGGCCATTAGAGAGCAAACTCTGACCCCGTTTGAACTATACACATATCTTCTCGATGTGGCTAATCTTGTCAATCAACGACCAATTGGAAGAATCCCAACAGATCCAGACGATGGAAGTTATCTGTGTCCCAACGACATGTTATTGGGGCGCGCATCCAGCGATGTACCGCAAGGTCCTTTTCGGGAAACCAGGAATCCCCGTCATCGTGTTGAACTCGTCCAGCGGATCGTTGACGGGTTCTGGAAGTCTTGGACTAGGGACGTTCTTCCGCTCTTGGCACCTCGCCGGAAATGGAACGTCGATCGCCGAAATGTACGAGTAGATGATGTCGTGATGATGGCTGATGCAAATTCGGTACGAGGGAAGTGGACGATAGCTCGCGTTATAGAAGTATATCCGGGACCTGATAGTAAAGTCCGTAACGTCAAATTGAAAACTCCCACATCGGAAATCAAGCGTCCAATCACGAAGATAGCTGTTATTTATCCAGTGGAGGGTTACTTAGATTGAATCGCGTGATTATTTGTTAGTTGCCATGAGGAAATAAATCCCTCATTGGGTGGGGAGGATGGTTTGCGGAGCGAAAGTTAGGTTAAACTTAAATTTATGTGATAAAATTTCCTTTACGATTCTTTTTCTCTTTTTCGCGACACCGTTTTTGGACATGCGCAGTGAAATTTAAATGTACAAGCTTGTCCGTTTTTTTCGCCATGATGGTCAGTTAGCCACATGACACGACCATCGATGTCACGTAAAATTCTAACCGCTGTTTGCTGAACAGGACAATTGACGTTCATAACTCACCATGTTCAAGAGACCATTCAAGTCACAAACTAATCCTGCCACAGAAATTCGAATGGTTGAATAGATGACAAAGGGAACTACCAACTCAAGAACTCCTAATCCCACGAATTTGATATAGAAAGCCGTAAAGCTTTACTTTTGGTTGAATAGATGACAAAGGGAACTACCAACTCAAGAACTCCTAATCCCACGAATTTGATATAGAAAGCCGTAAAGCTTCACTTTTCAAATTCGTGGGATTAGGAGTTCTTGAGTTGGTAGTTCCCTTTGTCATCTATTCAACCATTCGAATTTCTGTGGCAGGATTAGTTTTTGACTTGAATGGTCTCTTGAACATGGTGAGTTATGAACTAATCCTGCCACAGAAATTCGAATGGTTGAATAGATGACAAAGGGAACTACCAACTCAAGAACTCCTAATCCCACGAATTTGAAAAGTAAAGCTTTACGGCTTTCTATATCAAATTCGTGGGATTAGGAGTTCTTGAGTTGGTAGTTCCCTTTGTCATCTATTCAACCAAAAGTAAAGCTTTACGGCTTTCTATATCAAATTCGTGGGATTAGGAGTTCTTGAGTTGGTAGTTCCCTTTGTCATCTATTCAACCATTCGAATTTCTGTGGCAGGATTAGTTTGTGACTTGAATGGTCTCTTGAACATGGTGAGTTATGAAGGTCAATTGTCCTGTTCAGCAAACAGCGGTTAGAATTTTACGTGACATCGATGGTCGTGTCATGTGGCTAACTGACCATCATGGCGAAAAAAACTGACAAGCTTGTACATTTAAATTTCACTGCGCATGTCCAAAAACGGTGTCGCGAAAAAGAGAAAAAGAATCGTAAAGGAAATTTTATCACATAAATTTAAGTTTAACCTAACTTTCGCTCCGCAAACCAATTACTTTTCTATTGTTTTGCCCTATTTTTCTCAAACTTTCACTATTCCCCTTCTTCGATTTTCTGCTTCTACTCAAATCCAACACTAAAAGAATTTGCCCTTTTTTCACGGAAATTTCCTGGCTGTCAGGATGCCGGGAATGCCCGTTTTTCCATAAAATAACATAGGTAAAATAACAGGTTTCCCTAACACGAAACTGTTAGCATGCAGTCATATCTATGTAAATTCAAACGGAACCATGGAAACGATTTGTAATTTAACAAGGTAACTTGTTAAAATATGAGAAAATGGTTTTTAAACAGTGTTTTATGTCGGGCGATTGGAAATGTATGCTGATTTCCGGTAAACCAACAATCTTGCTGTTGTTTTACAGGAAAAAGACTATAAAATTGAAATAACGGCAATAACTTGTAATTTCAAGGGCCAAAATACGTGTAGTTTACAGTGATTTTTTACAGTGAAGTGTCCATGGAGGGTGAAGTCCCCTTTAAACATAAAGCCATTTTTTGTCATTCAGACAACTTTTCACTGAACAGCGACTCGGATCCGATTTGGCCTTTCCTCCGACTAGAAGGCCTACAATAATTTATATACCATGAATTTAAGTTTCAATTTTACTATTCACTCAACCAAAAAGAAATATGAAATAAGATAATTTTACGTGTCCTTTTATTTTTCATATAAGCCTATACATGTACCGGTATATCTAAATGTTAATGCAATTTGTTTTTGTAATGACCGCACCGCAGTCGAATCTGATGTGGCGTGTGCGGTAAGCGTTTATCATCAATTTCAAAACCATACTTTAACATTTCCATTTAACATTTAGGGAATTAACATGACTCTAAACTAATTCATCTCATCCAGCATATACCCCTATATAGGACAATTATTACCCTCATCACTGATAATGTTCTTGGGGATATTCATCTGGGTGAAATGCTACGAGAGAGATCTATTACGGTGTATAACTGTCCGGGTGCAGATGTCTTGAGGTGCTATTTGGGTAGCTGTCTTAGAATCCTACTCCAGAAGTTCCTTGACGAATTTCTGAAGGTTTTTTTTATATTTATGTAATTATGTCTTGTCCGGTAATCTTATGACAGCTAATTGCGATACCAACATTAACCTGTCATTTGCTAAAGGGTATGTCGTAATTACTTTTCAGAAAGATCTTGAGTTGACCCAATGATAGCGTAAAGATTTCATATATAGATCGCGATTCGTATTTACGCCAAGGGCTAGGGGAAATCGATTGGAGACATCAGAGAGCGGAAAAGTTTTCTTCATTTTGAAGAGGTTCCTAATTCAGTTTCATCAGCGATGGATGATTAAAGCGCAGATTTTATAAAAAAGGCCTTGTGCATTAGCAGGTGGCATGCTATAGAAAATTTGTTTCCGAACAGTCTATTAACAAGTCTCATATAATTATAGATAGTATCGCGTGATGTTTTTTCTGGTTTGATCTACCTTGATGTAACAAACGTATTTACCCCTCTGCATCTTCTTGTGTGATATTCCATATGATGTTACAGTTGTCACATGCACGTAGGACAGGTACAAGTAAACAAAAATAAAACCGGCTCAAAGCAGTCAATTTTCTACTTCAATGCCCTTTTCCAAGTTTGGCCAAGGACCTTCTTGGTTTGACCATTACATAAGATTTTTTACATGCTGGGAAAAGTCTCTTTGCCTTATTCTTGAGTTGGAAATATTTTTGATCTATACTGCATTTTGGTTTGATTTTTCGAAAGTCATAGGCCAATCGCACATAATGCGATCGACAGCGAACCGATTTTGGAAATGAATCGCAATAACATTACATATGGATATTTTAAAACAAGATAAAATCTTTTTGATTCAGTTTTTGAACAATAACATGAATCCTAAACATATAAGAATTTATTGCGTTATCTGCCTTCTACCGGAATAAATGCCAAATAAGCTTCAAATCGTAGACAATCGTAGGACTGATCTGATGTCACTACGATTCGGAGCCGATTAAGCCTTTTCTCCGACCAGAAGGCTCACAATAGGCCGTGATTTCGATTTCGTTATCTATATGACTATTCAGGGCGTCAGTCATTTTTTTACGTGTTTAAATGTTTGTATAAATGCTATTATTTCTTCCGAAATCGGATCGCAGACGGATCGTAAAGTGTGCGATGGGCTTCAGAGATATAGTTTCGTCATCGAATTTTATAAGGGCAGATAATAATAAGATTTTATATGATGGTTGCAAGAGTTTTAAAGAAATCAGAACTCGGTCCTCCTTTCCTCTCCCTCCCCACCCCGATTTGTACGCCTAGAACGACACGATACTTAGGCCTACTCAATATTTCAAACAATTAGTCATGGCCGGACGGAAACATTACTCTTTATTCCATATCAATCAATCTCTCTCTCTCTCTCTTCTCCTCTTCTCCCAGCACCGAATAAAAGGGTACTATTGCGGTGACCAATTCCACATGGGTTTATCGATTCTAGGACAACTACCCTCTGGACAACTACCCCCATAAAATGACGATTACCCCGATACCCTCCCCCCGGAAATGTATTTAGCCCCCCTCCCCCAGGACAACTACCCCCAGGCCCGGACAACTACCCCAGAATCCGGGGGTAGTTTTCCAGCGGGTAATTGTCCAGAGGGTACTTGTCCGGGGGTAGTTGTCCTGGGGGTAACTGTCGTGGGGTAATTGTCCTAGGGGGTAGTTGTCCAAGGGGTAGTTGTCCGGGGGGTAGTTGTTCGGGGGTAATTGTCCAGGAGGTAGTTGTCCGGATATGGTTTATCTCATGTCTCTAATATTAAAAGGTGTTTATATCCTACATCATCAGATCATAAACTCTTCTCTTTATCTATCTGTTTCACGTATAACTGTCAGGAAACAAACACAACGATATGTTCCAGGTGACAAGTAACGTCCGAACCTTTCTTGTCTTATTCTCCTTTTTCAGGACATGCTGGCATATGCTTTACAATGTACATATATGTTGGTCTCCTACGAAAGCATCGTTCTGGTTGCTCTTTATCGCTACTTCAACATCGTAGTCGACCCCTTCAGTAATCGTCAGCTTGTCACCACCACACGATGTGCCGTGGTGGGTGTAGGATCTTGGGTTATCACCGCCGGAGTGGTAGCCGTTTCGACGCCGTTCTTGACAGAAGCCGGTTTTGTCATCATGGTATCCTCCTTTTTCCTTTTCTTCGCTATCCTGGCTGGACTGTTCAATCTCCTGGTCTATCGCGGTATCTCAACGTTCAGTACGCTTCGTTGTGACGGAGTAGATAATGCTCAACGCTTGAAGGAGAACAAGCGCGTCTTGAAGACATTCCTCATCATATATGTGACCACCACTGCCGGCTGGTTAGGTGGATCCATTGTCGCCTTGAGAGTGTTCCTGAAAGATGACGTCCTCTTGGCGTTTCTCTATCTCGTCAGTGAGTTGTGTTTCCTCTTGAGTTGGATCTCCGATGTACTGATCTATTGGGTTCGCCTAGAGGAATTCCGTTCTCTGGTGTCGAAGGTAGCGTCATGCAAGCGCAGAAGACTCTATCCAGTGAATACATGAAGTTACAACCTGTTAATGTTCCCAAATGTTGATGTTTGATAAAGGCGCTGTAAAGCTATTGAGCCATCTGCCTTTGATGCAGTAACACAAGCACAAGCACAAGCACAAGCACAAGCGATGAACCCGTCGTCTTAATATATGTTTCACCATCACCATTGAGCACAATGTTCATGGGATAAGTTGGAGAGAAAATATAAGAATGTATTTCTTAGCTAAAACGGCACGCATTTCTTTTATTTTCAATCAATGTTGCATAACCATGATTAGATCGGATAATTCGATTGTAAATGCGTTGACTGAGGACCAGTATTATGCCGAACTTTATAGACTTTATTGTATTCTTGTTTTGAATAAAATTATATACGTACACTCATTTCGACCAGAGGAGTCTCTGGAGGGGACTGTAAGATATGAGCCCCCCCCCCCCCCCCCACCCACACCCCGTCCCATCTGGAACTTTCTGCAGGCAAAGTGACATTTTTGAACGCTATTCGATAAATGATTTGGGTGCTCGTTGTAAATTATAGTCTGGATCTTATGTCGGCAAATATGAAAATTTGACGATTGGTTTTCCCCTGGTTGACAAATCTGAAAATCTAAGTTTTTCCCCATTCTGCTTGTTGAAACAAATTTGGCTAATCCCCCCCCCCCCCCCCCCCCATCATCAATGATTTACCCACGCCCCTGAATCACATGAAGCAAACTATATATTCAAGACTGATTTATGACGTGTTTCTATATCATCATAAACGCACATAGTACTGCTAAAGAAATCGTCGTGCTAAAAGTCATTTTGAAAGCCTCTTTTTTTCGTTGAAACATATTTTAATATGAATGTTTCCAACAGGATTTGTGCTTCAGATGAGTTTAATAGATGATATTATTTCTCGTGATGAAAAGTACTTTACAGGTTTCTCAGGTTTGATAACATTGTTTGGGGAAAAGGACTATTGTGGGTTTATGGATAACACGTTCCAAGCCCCAGGCTTTGGAATAATTAGAGTTATGTATCGAACGTTTCAATCGTCATCGCGAATGAAAATTGTATTGCCATGGTAACTAGATAGTTTAATGTTTCCGCGAGTTTTTAATCTATTATATTATATCATAGTTACTCTGTTCTTAGGCTGAAAACGAATCATTATCCGTCTCTTTACTTCTTGTTTCATGCTTTTTTCCTTATGTAATATTGACGCCTATAATATAGGCAGTAAATAATGTTAATACGCAATGTGAATAATGATACCTAAACGATTATGTGCACATGAACGTGTCGCATGTTAATGCACATTCATGATTAAACTGTTTTGGAGAGCGTTAATGGGATTCATGGAGTCCGGGATAATGGTCGCTTCCAGCATCTCCATCTGATTACTTAACAACGTGAAATAAATCGTTGTCAGATAATAAAAATCACAGGACTTTGGGGACTTTTTACTCAATCCGGTTCTTATTGAACGATGTTTCGCGGTATCTAATGTCCTGACAAAGATATCAAAACCAATATACTCGAGTTTTTCTTGAATCTTGAATCTTTGTTCAGAAGGCCAACTCGAAAATAAACAGAGACGTATAGGGTTACCACTTTTATTGCAGTTTAAAATGATATTTTGTTGGCATTAAACATTCTTCTGGGCATCGTCAAGATTTAAATAAAATATTCATGAATAGAAACTATATAAAATTCGTTGGCAAGCTGAGAAATCATGGATGAAACCAATTCTACCGAGTCAGCTTTGATCGGCGACACACTTACTGATCATAAAATTCTGGCAGCCTACATCGATTCCATTTTGACGCAGATCACATGGGCCATCACCGTTCCCGCCCTTTTAATATCTTTCCTTTCAACATAGCTTTGGCTAATATGATGGCCATCTTGAACTACGCCTTACTCCTAGGTGGTGCCATATACCACAGGGTAGGTAGAATAGTTTCGTTTACTGGAAGCTAAAAAAATGTATACTTGGGCCGAGTGGGGGGGGGGGGGAACACTTGACACTTTTGATCGTTAATAACTCAAAAGTTAAAACTCGTATCAGACTGAGTATTCACATTGTAAACTTGGAGGATGTCAAAATTATTCGGAGCAAGATTTATGAATTTCCTTAATTATTATTCGTAAAATAATGCTCTGAATTTTTAATTAAATTTTTACTTTTTGAAAAATCAAGGCAACAAAATCTGTGTGTATCAGTAACTGATTGAAACACAACAAGCATTGTACATCGCACCTGTAATTTCTGAAAACATTTTGCTATCCAGTGCCATTAATAATTCATGATCTAGGTTAAAAGAGGTGCTCTGGAATTTCAGCCGCAATGCACAGTGATACACGTAAATATGATATCCTTCAACTATTCAATATGAAAATCTCAGTCTGATACGAGTTATAACTTTTGAGTTATTTACGATCAAAATTGTCATTCTTAAACACCTATTACATGTGTGTCAATCCTTGTTGGAAGCACGCCATACAAAATTATTATCACTGATGTACCCTAAATGGTTAAAAATTTGCTTGCGATCAATGTGACCCCTTTCTCAATATACTAAGATGGATCTATACTTCTTGGAATACACTGCAAAAACCAGGGTGTTAATTTAACACCATCTCGGTATCTATATTGGGCTACACCAGATAAGTGTTAAAACAACACCAGTTAGTGTTAAAACAACACCAGTTTGATATTGGTCTACACCAGATAAGTGTCAAAACAACACCAGTTACTGTTAAAACAACGCCAGTTTGATTCTAACTGGTGTAGCCCAATATAGATACCGAGATGGTGTTAAATTAACACCCTGGTTTTTGCAGTGTAGAGTGTCTCCAGATTAAACCAAATGTATTGCAGGAAGTATACAAATAGGGCGGTCACCCCTTCCCCCAAACATAATGATAGTAATAATAGTAATGATAAAGATCTATCAGAATTATAAGTAAAGGGAAGTACAGGTTGTATTTGAATATTTCTAGGTTTGTTCACCTTACTTGAAAGCAAAAGCAAGGAAACTAAGACCTTGTTCCGTGTGACCATAAAAATCTTATCTAAAGCCCTAAAGAGAGAGAAAGAGAGTGGGCGAGGTGAGAGAGGACTTGGAGACTTTTCTCCATAAATTATGGATTCAATTAAATACATAATTCATTAACATGCAGGAAAACAAAAATTGTACAGTAGCTCCTCAACAAGTTTAGCTTCTTTCGTTCCTCCAGATTCTTGAAAACTGTGTAAATATTAACGTGATCCGACACGTGCTCTAATGGTGTAAATCGGGTCTAACATAATTTATCTGCCCCGGGATTTATTTCGTCAAAGATAGTTATGTTAATGTTGCTATTGGGGTTTTGTTTTGTGTAGGGTGAGGTTTCGGGTTATAGGCATATTAAGATCTAGGTTTGAAGTTAGGAGTTTTGTTGGTGCTAGATATTGATGTTGGAGCAATCGTCGCCGGAGATGGTGCCATGGAACCTTTCAGACAGACATATTCACGAACAGAGACGGGTATCGGCATTACTGAATTTGTTGTTAGAGCGTAAAAAGAAAACAAACAAAAAATAAGATTTAACTGTTACGATCATACCAAAAGAAATCAGTCCAGTTGATGAGCCGTATATATATGAAAGCAATTTTGCAGGCCTTATGAAATAGTAATATTTGACAGAACTACCTAACACAAAAGTATTAATAACTAGATAGATGGATTGAAATTGTTTTCATCTATATTCGCCCATGCATGTACGTTTACATTTTTGACGGGAGGGCTGACGTATCTTGCACGAACATTAACTTTCCAGTATTCAAAAATTTTGACACTTAATTATAGTGAGGATGCAATTTCGTCATAAAGAGAAAAAAAAGCCATAGAGAATGGCAAATAGAATATCGTACCTCGCTTCCCGAATATGAGGCAGAGCCGCGATGTCTTCCCAAATAATTATTAGTAAAAAGTTGTCGGGATGGGCGGAAGACCGCCCCCCCCCCCCGTACGCCTATGTACCCATGTTATAAACCATTTGGTGTCCTTTTCAATTCTTCGATAACAAAATACTCTCGTTTAAAATGAGAAAAATCCATTTATATATGAGAGTCGATCAGCGCAGTCAAAGCTTTGTCGGGCACAATATACCTTCCGTCTCCATATTGAAAGTTGTCCATACGATAGCTTGGACCCCGCGATTAACTCTGCTTAATATGAACAACCCACTCGTTTCGCCGTATCGCCTTTGGCTGTTTGGAGCAATAACCATTTTCATTAACTTTCGTAATCCTTCAATCAACGAGAAGTATGCCTGCTAATTTGATCGAGTAAACATTATTCAAATAATCATGAGGAATATATTTATTCCCTGATGACCTTTATAATTATGAGAGCAATAATTAGGTCATGAGGATTCGGAGACTGTCGCATTTGAAGACAATTTTCATGTATTCTGCTTTCTCCCCTTTTTTCTTTATTGCTATTATTTTGTTTATTACATTTTGCGGTAGGAATTCATGAAACAGTTATTCAGGTGAAAGGTTAAGCTAAAAGTTGTGCTAGTGCTTATCATGCAAATACGCATCCTCGGGGATATAAATCTTCCTCTTTGTAAATATGCATGGTGGTTGAGTGTCAAACTTATTCTTCGCTTGTCGAGAAAAGAAAGATTTTAACGCTTTCAGTGTTTCTGAATTTGTTCAGGGCGGGAGGCGGTGTAAAGCGTTTTTGCCATTCTGACAAACCTGCCATTTCTTTCTCTCTCTCTCTCTCTCTCTCTCATTCTCTTTTCCCTCCCACTCGTTACTAGCCATTGATCCTCAATGCCATAAACTATAGTTTAAGAGTGGTACCAATCCCTGGAATTATCTGTTAGTGGCCTTCGGGTAGAATTCGCAATGAATTGACAAGTTAGTTGTTACAATGAAAATAAAAGTGGTATTAACGGAAGTGTCAACCCGTGTACTGCTTATGTTTTATCCTCCTTCTCTTTCTCTTTTTGTTCTAGGACAGGCTGGCATATGTACAATGTACGTACATGTTGGTCTCCTTCGAGAGCATCTTTCTTGTGACTCTTTATCGCTTCTTCAACATTATAGTCGACCCCTTTGGAAATCGTCAGTGCGTCACCACCACACGCTGTGTCGTGGTTGGCGTTGGATCATGGGTTATCAACGCCGGAATGGTAGCCGTTTCGACGCCGTTCTTGACAGAAGCCGGTCTTGTCATCATAGTGTCCTCCTTCTCCCTCTTATTTGCGATTCTGACGGGATTGTTAAATTTCTTGATCTATCTGTGTATCTCGACGTTCAGGTCACTCCGTTGTGACGGGTAGACATGGCTCAACGCTCGAAGGAGAACAAGCCCGTCTTGAAGATATTTCTCATCATAATTTATATGTGACCACCACTGCCTGCTGGTTAGGTGGATCCATTGTCGCCTTGAGAGTTTTCTTGCAAGGAGATTCTGTCCTCTTGGCGTTTCTCTATCTCGTAAGTGAGTTGTTTTTCCTCTTTAGTTGGATCTCTGATGTGCTCATCTATTGGGTTCGCCTAGAAGAATTCCGTTCCCTACTGTCGAAGGTAGCGTCATGCAAGCGCAGACGACTCTTTCCAGTGAATACATGAATAGGGGATCTATGTACCGTATACTATAGCTTAGGGACATAAGATGTTAAGAGTAGACCGACATCCCACAAGTGTCGTTTCTGTGAAGCTGTCCGTCTCGTACACTCGCAGAAAGTCTGCGAGACAAATATCGTCGGTCTCGTGGGCTGTCGGTCTTATGGGTTGTGGCCGCATCGCCTACATCTCACTCGCTATCAACGCTCATGAAATGAAATTTAAGCACTTATGTTTTTGCCAAATGTATTGCTGGGAAATATAGTGGGATTTGCCTTTATTTTTTGAATTAATTTATTGTAATTATGTGACAAAGATACTTTCATAAACATTTTACTTTACGTTCTTAAACATAAACATAATTGAAGGGACACTGAGACATAACTTGTGCATGCATTATTGGCATTAAGTGACTGTGAATTTATCTATTTAAACTAGAGACATATTTGACTGTTCTCGAAATTTGTGAATATTGGGATTGTTGATAATTGTGCATTAATATTTTGCTCAAATTATTTGCGTAAAAATTGTTCAGTTGTTATTGTTCATTGACAATGTTCCCAACGTCTGCACAAATAAATTATACCTACATAACACGAGGCTTTGATAATTAGCATTCTCTGATATATATCGTAATACGTGTGCAATGTACTGATTCAAACTGTATGTTATAAAATTTCGTTATCATCGGTCCGATGATAACGAAATTTTATCCGATCATTAAGTTGACTGAGGTTGAACTTTCTAAAGGAGATATAGGTTTAGCATTTCTTCCTGACCTTAACTGAATGACTAACCCCTAAATTACCACTCCTGAAGGCCCTGACCACAGTTCCCTTGTAAGTATTGTATTTTGCTGTGGAGGGGGCGCACTTGTGCCCTCCCAAGATTTTGCACCATTAGATAGTGGCTTATCCCAATAATCGTAAACTGGAGGGGGCAAAGGTGGAATCCTCCTCAGACTGGGGGTAAAATATCTTTTTCCTTGGTCTTCAAAATTGTGCGGGGGGCTACCCCATTCCTAGCTGGATACGCCACTGATCAAACTTGTGCTACAGTGAACACCTATAACATGCACCATTTGAAAAGATTTAATAGAGCACATTCGAGGGAGGAAAGTGTTAGAAAAGTGTAAGAAATGCATCGCCATGGTGTGTCCAATTGCAACCCTAAAGTCCTTTTTGCTATTTGACATTTTACAATTAAAATATGAACTTTGAACTAAAGTTTGGAACTGAATTTTAACTAATCTTATTGTGTAACGTTCCTGACCATAAGTCTTATTGTACCATGTATGTAATGTTTATGAATCACGATTTGTATATATTTCTACTTGTGTGGACTGTATAATACGTGCTTTGGAAATCATGCACTATACTTGCTGACTAACTGAAGATTAAATTCTATCTAATTGTATTTGTGTTCCTGTCGTAATGGATGATGATGACAATACAAGAACGTGTTAAGAATTGAAGCACCAGGGGAGCGTTTCATCAAGCGTTTTGTCAGTGATATTTGCCGACAACTGTTATAAGCTACTGAAATCCTTGCATCTGATTGGTTGAGAGCAAATTTGTCATTAAAAATCACTGGCAAAACGCTTCATGAAACGCTCCCCAGAAGTGAGAAGGCGTAGATTATGACCAGCCAATTGGCACAGATGACGCAAAATCCGAAAAATAAAGGGAGAAAAGAGGAAGGTGCTATGAGAAGAATATAAGGTTACGGGAGGGAAGGTGATATATGTTTAAGAGAGAGAGAGAGAGAGAGCGACAGACAGAGAGAGAGAGGAGGAGAGAAATGAAAGTTTTAGGAGCACATAAGATTGAAAGAGTGCGATCGAGAGAGACTCACGATATAATGTACAAGCTATCTTTTATCCATATACAAACACCTGACGTTTTGCATTATTTTCAACTATAAGCAGCTTATTTTTACCTTCACCGCTTTCCATCGGCTTTATAACGTTTCCCGATGTCCTTTATAGCCATTAAACACGAACTTGGCAAATTATAAGGAAAGCTACATTATGATAATGTATCTATAGACATTTGAAGAAGCTATATTCAACTGAGCTGAATGAATAACACAATATAGAATACTTCACATTTGGAGATGTAAGTTCTTATGTTCGGAATGATCCATTTGAAGAAAAAAAAGTAGGTCACAGGATCAAAAAATATTAAAAACCTATGTTATTCCTTACAGACTTTATATAAACACGATATATTCATATGTTTTAGTTTCGGTTCGGTGTAAAAATGCCAGAGAAAAAAATGCCAGAGGTAAAAATGCCAGAGGAAAAAATGCCAGAGGAAAAAATGCCAGAGGAAAAAATGCCAGTGGTAAAAATGCCAGAGGAAAAAATGCCAGAGGTAAAAATGCCAGAGGAAAAAATGCCAGTGGTAAAAATGCCAGAGGTAAAAATGCCAGAGGAAAAAATGCCAGAGGTAAAAATGCCAGAGGAAAAAATGCCAGTGGTAAAAATGCCAGAGGAAAAAATGCCAGAGGTAAAAATGGCAGAGGAAAAAATGCCAGTGGTAAAAATGCCAGAGGAAAAAATGCCAGAGGAAAAAATGCCAGTGGTAAAAATGCCAGAGGAAAAAATGCCAGAGGAAAAAATGCCAGAGGTAAAAATGCCAGAGGAAAAAATGCCAGTGGTAAAAATGCCAGAGGAAAAAATGCCAGAGGTAAAAATGCCAGAGGAAAAAATGCCAGTGGTAAAAATGCCAGAGGTAAAAATGCCAGAGGAAAAAATGCCAGAGGTAAAAATGCCAGAGGAAAATATGCCAGTGGTAAAAATGCCAGAGGAAAAAATGCCAGAGGTAAAAATGCCAGAGGAAAAAATGCCAGTGGTAAAAATGCCAGAGGAAAAAATGCCAGAGGTAAAAATGCCAGAGGAAAAAATGCCAGTGGTAAAAATGCCAGAGGAAAAAATGCCAGAGGAAAAAATGCCAGTGGTAAAAATGCCAGAGGAAAAAATGCCAGAGGTAAAAATGCCAGAGGTAAAAATGCCAGTGGTAAAAATGCCAGAGGAAAAAATGCCAGTGGTAAAAATGCCAGAGGAAAAAATGCCAGAGGTAAAAATGCCAGAGGAAAAAATGCCAGTGGTAAAAATGCCAGAGGAAAAAATGCCAGAGGAAAAAATGCCAGTGGTAAAAATGCCAGAGGAAAAAATGCCAGAGGTAAAAATGCCAGAGGTAAAAATGCCAGAGGAAAAAATGCCAGAGGTAAAAATGCCAGAGGAAAATATGCCAGTGGTAAAAATGCCAGAGGAAAAAATGCCAGAGGTAAAAATGCCAGAGGAAAAAATGCCAGTGGTAAAAATGCCAGAGGAAAAAATGCCAGAGGTAAAAATGCCAGAGGAAAAAATGCCAGTGGTAAAAATGCCAGAGGAAAAAATGCCAGAGGAAAAAATGCCAGTGGTAAAAATGCCAGAGGAAAAAATGCCAGAGGTAAAAATGCCAGAGGTAAAAATGCCAGTGGTAAAAATGCCAGAGGAAAAAATGCCAGTGGTAAAAATGCCAGAGGAAAAAATGCCAGAGGTAAAAATGCCAGAGGAAAAAATGCCAGTGGTAAAAATGCCAGAGGAAAAAATGCCAGAGGAAAAAATGCCAGTGGTAAAAATGCCAGAGGAAAAAATGCCAGAGGTAAAAATGCCAGAGGTAAAAATGCCAGTGGTAAAAATGCCAGAGGAAAAAATGGCAGAGGTAAAATGGCAGAGGTAAACATGCCAGAGATAAAATGCCAGAGGTAAAATGGCAGAGATAAACATGTGATGGGTGATGTCAGGAACAAAAAGTAAAAGAGGCAAAATATGCCAGCTGCATACCAGGAGAATATAGATGAAAAATCAAGAGGTGAAAGGTAAAGAAAGTCAAGAAGCAGACCTGACATCTGCTTGTATTTTACTTTATAGACTATTTGGTTTGACCGCGTTTTTCTTGTCGAACTGTGGACTCTGGACTCCAGATCGTAGACCCGGCTTTTTTTTTAATTGACGTACGATTTCATTATCCCGAATGGAATTTGGAACGAGAAGGAAGTCTGCAACTGAATTTTTGGTTTAGAGAAGGGAAAGGAGGTATGCAAAAATGACATCACCCTAATGTGGGACAGACCTTTTGTGGTTAAATATGAACCTTTGGATAAACGAGCCTTCGGAATAACGAACCTTCGGAATAATGAAACAAGTGTTCGGAATTTTGAACCCCCAGGCATGGGAAATTAGTGTTTCGGAAATACGAACCTTCGGAAAAACGAGATGCCCCCGCATCATCATACTAACTGTATAACTTAAGGACACAATACCTGTACCTGTAGTAAAATAACTTGTACCAAATGTTCTTGACTATAGTTTGTTTTTCGTTATCTGTACTTGTACCTGCACTTTTTTTTCTTTTTCAGTTCTCCCTTCTTCAGCAAATGTACAGGCCGTCACACAAACATCGAGCATTACATCGTCAACAATAATAGGGGGGGGGGGAGGTAAAAATGCCAGTGGTAAAAATGCCAGAGGTAAAAATGCCAGAGGAAAAAATGCCAGAGGTAAAAATGCCAGAGGAAAAAATGCCAGTGGTAAAAATGCCAGAGGAAAAAATGCCAGAGGAAAAAATGCCAGTGGTAAAAATGCCAGAGGTAAAAATGCCAGAGGAAAAAATGCCAGTGGTAAAAATGCCAGAGGAAAAAATGCCAGAGGTAAAAATGCCAGAGGAAAAAATGCCAGTGGTAAAAATGCCAGAGGAAAAAATGCCAGAGGAAAAAATACCAGAGGAAAAAATGCCAGAGGAAAAAATGCCAGAGGTAAAAAATGCTAGTGGTAAATGTAAAAGGAAAAAGTTGTCAGAAAAGAAAATCTGAGATGAAATTTGAGCTAAGATTGAGTACATTGTGTGATTTGTTATTCTTGTACATGGGCTACATGGGTGGAAATCCTGCGGACGGGGGCGTATCCTTTCTAAGTTTTGGGAAGAAAAATGTTAAAGTATGTTTGCCCCTCCTCAAAACTATTAATTGTGGAGGACGGGAGGCATAACGTAGAAAATGTGATTTTTTTCTATTCACAGACCCGAAGCGTCCCCAACTTTGTTGACATTGTATCATCCCCAGCATTTTTCAAATGGAGTTCCGTCCATGTCTCTCTGATTGTTAAGTGCAAATAAATGAACAATCCCTTTCATTTTGTTTTCATCATGTGAAGATAACAAAGGGGTTCACATCTGAAAAGAAATTTCTAAATTAATGTGAATACGAAAGTGCATTAAAGGAAATGTCTTAGCCATGCAATGGTAAAACCCAATACAAAAATAAAATCTCCCACAGAAATTTACCTGAAGAAATTATACGTCACTCGTGATCAGATCCATCTTTCGTATCACCCTACTCTGTACATCAAATACAGAAATGTACTAGCACAAATGGACAAAGAACAAAAGTCGCATTAAAAAAATGGCGTTCATATATCAATGAAACTTTAATGAACACTTTCTTTGCAAATTTACTAGTTATAAAGTAGAGCAAAACGGGAATTCTGCAAATAACAAATATCAACACAATTTTGTTTGTTTTAAAATGCTAAAGCTAAATTAAAACTGGTCGCATTGTACTATGCTGCGTGGCCTGTAAAGCCGAAAATATGCAGTCATATTTAGTTTCCTACTTTTTCATTTGCATATAGGCCTCTATCTATTATGATGTGGACAAAGGACACTTGTTTTTTTTTATTTTAATGAGCTTTTTGTATCATGAGTGCATTTAATGTCAAATCCCCGAATTTGTTATGAGTACCCCCCCCCCCCCCGGGGGGGGGGCCGGCTATAGCATGCATGTATATTGTTTGCCACTCGCTTTCAGTTGACCACCCCGTTAAACACTTCAATATTATATTCTCTTTTTCACTTTTAATTCAGTCTGAATATATCTGCATCTTGTTTATAACTTAATGTACATGAGCCCCCCCCCCCCCCTATTATTGTTGACGATGTAATGCCCGATGTTTGTGTGACGGCCTGTACATTTGCTGAAGAAGGGAGAACTGAAAAAGAAAAAAAAAGTGCAGGTACAAGTACAGATAACGAAAAGCAAACTATAGTCAAGAACATTTGGTACAAGTTATTTTACTACAGGTACAGGTATTGTGTCCTTAAGTTATACAGTTAGTATGATGATGCGGGGGCATCTCGTTTTTCCGAAGGTTCGTATTTCCGAAACACTTATTTCCCATGCCTGGGGGTTCAAAATTCCGAACACTTGTTTCATTATTCCGAAGGTTCGTTATTCCGAAGGTTCGTTTATCCAAAGGTTCATATTTAACCACAAAAGGTCTGTCCCATATTAGGGTGATGTCATTTTTGCATACCTCCTTTCCCTTCTCTAAACCAAAAATTCAGTTGCAGACTTCCTTCTCGTTCCAAATTCCATTCGGGATAATGAAATCGTACGTCAATTAAAAAAAAAAGCCGGGTCTACGATCTGGAGTCCAGAGTCCACAGTTCGACAAGAAAAACGCGGTCAAACCAAATAGTCTATAAAGTAAAATACAAGCAGATGTCAGGTCTGCTTCTTGACTTTCTTTACCTTTCACCTCTTGATTTTTCATCTATATTCTCCTAGTATGCAGCTGGCATATTTTGCCTCTTTTACTTTTTGTTCCTGACATCACCCATCGCATGTTTATCTCTGCCATTTTACCTCTGGCATTTTATCTCTGCCATTTTTACCTCTGCCATTTTACCTCTGCCATTTTTTCCTCTGGCATTTTTACCTCTGGCATTTTTACCTCTGGCATTTTTTCCTCTGGCATTTTTACCTCTGGCATTTTTTCCTCTGGCATTTTTACCTGGCACCTTTATTTCAAGGTCGTATAACAAAATTGTTTTCTTCTGTGTATACATCTCTCCAAATCTTGATAACATTTTACTTCCTAATATTTTGTACACATAGCCTTTTATAAGAAAATAAAAGTAGTCTTTTTATTCCTTAACACAAAAGTTTTAACTTTCAACTAAATGAAAAAGTAACGTTTGTAAATTTGACCCTAAATCTTCCTAAATTTTATATGACTCGTCAAGAATCATTAATTGTTAAATTATGACGACAATTACAGAACACTTTTATTTAACTTTTTTGTCCGAGTTATTTACCCAACATTTTCAAATCGTACTATGAATTGTATGATGTATGTTTTCTTAATTATTTGACCTCAAATTTTGTAAAGTGAAACCTGTATATAAAGACCATTCAAGGGAGACAAGAAAAGCGGTCTTTATGAGCAGGTGGTCTTTATGGACATGTTCCTTTAATACACATTTCAATGAGAAACGTTGTTCAAGGGAAACGAAAATTGTGGTCTTTATAGACAGGTGGTCTTTCTATAAAGGCGGTCGCTAAAGCAGGTTTGACTGTAATTACTCGAATAACTCGACATAAACTTGTATTTGTCGTAGTAACCATTATTTCACCCTTTGGGAATGTATACGGTCATTTAAATATTGATGAAAAGGATTTACTTTCGCATTTTAAAAAAGTTCTATCACTATAAATGATTTGTCTAAATATTCCATATAACTGAAATTGAAGTTATGGCTTTGCGTTATGATAATGCCCAAGCCTTCCTTATTACTGCCTTATTTCAAGTGCTAAAAGAAGTGAAAATACATATTTAATCTCTTTTTATTCATAAATTTAATTTCTCTCTCTGTCTAACTCTCTCTCTCTACCTTTCTATCTCTCTTCCCTTGTTAAGGGGTTTATTGCATAATTTTCTTGACTCGAACATGCAGCATCAGAGAGCATGCACAGGTTTTGTTTTTTTTACATGTGAGGAAAAGTATTTATTTAAAAAAAATGATACATGTCGATCATACATAGTTTGCCCCCCTTCGGAGGGCATACAAGTATGATCGAATCTCTTTGATTACAGAACTTGAGTGCGCCCTCTAACTAAATATACATTATAGTCTGTCAGTTGAATAAATCACATACTAGTAAACACACTGAAAAAACTCTGTGTAAAATTATAACAGAAACGGGGTAAAATTCACCAGACCTCCGTGTTCCCGGGGGAGCAACAACGATGATGTTAAATTTACCCCATTTCTTGGTTATTTGAAATTCAAATTCACCAGTTAGACAAGTAAATTTGACCAGGAATTCGGCTTTCGCAAGCGAGATCACCACATTCTTGGTAATCTGACCAAATATTACACGGAAATAAAATTACACAGAAAATTTTTACCAAGAGTTTTTTCAGTGCAGGATACGGGGGGGGGGGCTCAAATACTGAGTCCAAAATATCTGACAAGCCCTACACCCCCCCCCCCACCACCACCACCATTTAAAAAACAAAAAACAACTGTGGTCGGTATCACATTTTCTCAAGTCATGATTAGCTTTAAAAACTTTAAAAACATCTCTGACAGGCAGTAAAAATAACAACATCAACGAAAACAAAAGACATTTACAAATTCGTAGCCGTCTTAAAAACTCTGACAAGCAAAATATTAAGATGGAGGTGTTGGAAAGGATTGAGCCAATAGTAATTGTTAACCACTCATACTGTCATAATATTTTGGAGTTCTTTAGTAAATGAAACTCACCGTCAAGCTTGCAATGTTCAAGGATCATGTCAAGTTTCCTCGTTATTGGGAAAGACGATTTTTACGAATTTGGGTCTACTGCAAACCTGACTAATAAAGTGACTAAAAATTGACTCTGTGAAGCACCTGTCAAGTTTCCTCGTTATTGGGAAAGATGATTTTTAAGAATTTAAGTCTACTGCAAAGCTGACTAATAAAGTGACTAAAAATTGACTCTGTGAAGCCCCTGTCAAGTTTCCTCGTTATTGGGAAAGACGATTTTTACGCATTTGGGTCTACTGCAAACCCGACTAATAAAGTGACTAAAAATTGACTCTGTGAAGCACCTGTCAAGTTTCCTCGTTATTGGGAAAGACGATTTTTAGGAATTTCAAAATTCCAGTCTACAGCAATGTGCATCTTGAAGGCTACTTAGCAAAAAAGGGGGAGAATACTGATTTGTATTATGACAAGATGCTTATGTAAAAAAATTGTTGGTTCTGCTTGCTCATAAAGCAAAATTGACCTCTCAGCTCTCCTCAAATAAGAAATTTTCTATACAACATTGCTTTTTATGCTTACTCATTTCTGTTCCTCCCATGCATTATTTTTTTAATGCAATGCCATTAACATGTATGCACAATAAGAGGTGTATGTATACATGTAGTTGACCTCTGGCATTTTTTCCTATGACATTTTTACCTCTGGCATTTTTACACGGAACCTAACATTCATGCACTATGACCCGTCCTACTATAAATAAATGAAAAAAATCCTCTCAGGCTTGATTACTTTTCCAGGTTTCAAGTTTAAGTTCATGTTTCAAAAAAATATACCATCGGATCTTGATTGTTTATACTTAAATAAACGTAATTCAAATATTGTATACAATTATTAAATAATCAACAATTAACAATCAGCTTAGATTAGAGTAAATTTAAAACTAACCCAGGACGAAAATCCCATAGCAAAACCAGTAGAAAGTTTCTACTGGTTTCTACTGGTCAATTATCTATTGGTTTGTACTGTTCAATATCTACTGGTTTGAATATGGAAAGTGGACCCCCTAACCAGTAGAAACCAGTAGAATTATTTTTAATGGCTCCATTAGAAAACCAGTAGAAATCTCTACTGGGACCATTGCAAACCAGTAGAAAACCAGTATACTGGAACCAATAAAAATAGTAGAAAAACCTACTAGGACCATTCGGAGACCAGAAGGAATCGCTTCTAAAACCATTAGGATTCCAGTAGAAATTTCTAATGGTTTAAAAGAAATTTCTAATGGTTTCAATAGAAATTTCTAATGGTATCATCCAGGAATTCTACTGTAAACCTACTAGAACCATTAGGAGACCAGTAGGAATCACTTCTAAAACCATTAGGATTCCAGTAGAAATTTCTAATGGTTTCAGCCAGGATTTCTACTGGATTCTTACTTATCTCATAATGGTTCCAGTAGAAAATCCTACTGGTCAGCTATTGGTTTCAATACAATTTCCTACTGGTTTGTACTATTTTTTACTGGTTTGACTTAGTTTTTTTAACACCCTGCTGAAACCAATAGACTTGACTGGTTTCTAATGGTATTTAATGGTCTTCACAACGATTAGACTTTACTGCTTTCTAGTGGTTTATACTGGTTTGACTTGACCAACTTGCTGAAAACCATTAAATGCAACTGGTTTTTATTGGTCTTTACTTGTCTCCTCAACCAATTGACTCTAGATCTAATGGCTTTTAACAGTTTTTACTGGTTCACCAATAGTCTCTACTGGTCTTTAAAAACACAATATAAACTATTGGACGGTCACTACTGGTTTTTACTGGTTTCTATGGGAATTTCGACTTGGGAAATGAGAGAGCATCTTTTTTTGAGGAAGCTAAATGTATCGCATATTTATTTCTTCCTATAGACTTATTCTTTTGATATGAACATTGAATAATGGTAGTGATACCGGAAAGAACCAGTCAGTCGATACCGAATCTATGATCATCGGATTTTTTTTCTTCATTATTTTGCTTGTAGATGAATCCATGAAAAACACCTGTATCGTGTGGATAGGTCTACATTTTACGAAATCACTCAGGTGCAGTGGATTTTATTATGTTTGAGTGCAAATAATAAAAAGTTAACACAGATATTCCAGTTCGGACTGCACATTTAATATGGCGATTTTTTTTTTGTTTTGAATTTTTGATTTAATTTGTTTTTTTGTTTTCGAATCAGATCTACAATAAGGTGACTACGCCCTCTGTCGGCATGACATGTACAGTTTGGATTGCAAACACAACAGATTTCACGTTATCGAAAGTGATGGGTGATCATGGGTATACTAAGCCATTGGCGGATCCAGGGGGGACTTCCGGCACGTATCCCCCTTGATTGTGCCCCCATTTTACTTTTAGAATGAGGATTTTTTTTTTTGCTTGTCAGAGAATTATGGAGGGAAACTGGACCCCCATAATCCCCCTCCCCGCCCACTGAGCGAATTTTGGAGGTCTGGTGAAAGAAAATTTTTTCGCCACCCCCCCCCCCCCCCCCTCACTGAGAAGCTGTGTGCCCCCCTTATACTTAATCCTGGATCTGCCCCTGCACTAAGCTACTGCATGAGCCCCTCCTGTCTGAAGGCCCCGAAAGAAATCAGGGCAAGTTAATAGACCGCTTCGGTAATGTATGCAAATTTTATGCATACCTTTCAAACAAAGCTTGCCGGATTAAGTGGGATCACAGGGGTCCTGGCACTCCCCCCCCCCCCCGCCTTGAAATAGGTTTTTGTGTACTGGATCCCCCTTTTCGCCTGATCCCTCCTCTCTATTTAACTGATCAACATCTTTTTAATTATTATCATAATTTTTAGGGAACTGCATGGATCTCGCTTTTGCAAAATCATGGGGCCTCCCCTGCGTGTGATGATAGTGACTGAGGCCCTGAGGTCATAAGGACCGCTATTCATAAGGACCACTTATTCATAAGGACCGCTATCCATAACGCGTGACTAATGAATAGCGGTTTTGTATGAATAATAGCAGTCCTTCTAAATGGCGAGCAAACCATAGACAAAGTACCTCACTATTCATAAGGACCGCTATTCATAACACGTGTTAAATGAATAGCGGTCCTTATGATAGCGAGCGGACCCCCCTGAAGTAGGTAGCCTCGAAAAGCCCCAATCGTAGCTTTTATCATTTTTATTAGTATACTACAAGCTACCATAACATTCCTCGTTCTGAGAACAATTGAAATAGCTGCTGGCTTCAATGATTAAGTGTATTCAATTCACACACATAGTCGATTGTGCACAGCAGCCAAACATATACCGCTAATAGTATGTAGAGTAAACAAAATTTATGACCTCTTCTCGTTGATTGAAGCCGCTCAAGACAGGATACGGGAGCAACATACATACCAAAGCCTTTGGAAGAGGACGAGAAAGTAAGTTATTATGTCAGAATGCATTATTTTTTGTTATCTGTGTGTTTGATCTTTGATTATCGTGCTTGATTGTGATTTTAATATTTTAATATTTATCGTGTTTGGCGTGATGTAGATTGTAAGTTAGGCATAAGCATGATAAGCCTAGTGTTAGGCCTAGTTGATAATATTAATGGATTGGAAACCGCGGTGTTCATTTTTTTCGTTCGGTGCCCAGGCTCCCGTTCTTTCACACTCAAACATATGCGAGGTTATTGTAGATCACCTCCTCTTGTTCTTAGTATTTAGTCATACCAAGTCTTATATAGTATTCACTGATTCACTGGCAATGCCACTGCACTGCCAGTGAATCAGAGTTTAATCTCAGACTCGGTCAGAGTGCAATTCACTGTTAACTGTGGCAGGGCATATGAAGTCGAAGAGCTGAAGAGTCAGACTAATTTGGCAGAATAAATTGACAATTAATCATGTTAATAAAAATAATAGCATTGCCCGCAGGCATGGCAGGAGTACAGAGGAGAGGTCTCAGTCTCTGAATTTTGTTTCACCAGGGACATGAGGGATAGACCAGAAATTCTGTCTCTCGTTCGTTAGCCTCTTGTATTGGTAGGGTCACTTAGCATGCTTGGAAAATGTGATAAATTCATTACAAACTCGTAGCTCGTGCACATTGCTTTCCATCAATCCATGCATTTCCTTTTTGATAGTCTACATTGAATATTTTTATTTTAGTGCTCAAAAATGAAGACTGAATCTAAAGAAATTAACCGTTTTGAAATCAATACGAGTTCTTAATGAATTTATCACATTTTTCCTTCATAATCATTTTCCCTTGTACGTAGACTAGAACGAAAACGAAATTGGTAGCGAAATTCAGATGCGCAGTACGAGACAGTTTGAATACGGCTGCAATATTTTCAAACGGAAATATCTTGGACCCTGAATTACCTGAAAAAGGAGCATGACGTGGATTATTCAGTCAAATTGCCAGATTCCTGAACTATTAGAGCCTAGGCCTAACCAATTCAATCATAACATTAACATCTAGATCTCGATATATGAGGAAATATCAAATTATGTCAATTATTCCAACTACACGTCGGCGTGTAGTCGGTTTGCACAGCAGAGTGATAGGCCCGTTTCTCTAAGTGAATAGCTAACCCTACCAATACAAGAGGCTAATGAACGAGAGACAGAACTTTTGGTCTACACCAGGGGTAGTGGAAAAAAAATATATTACCAGTGCAATGGGGAGATTTTTTTCCTTCCCTTTTGATCCACTCCCAGGCATGCCAGGTTATATTGAACATTGAACTTTTTATTTGGTATCTCCCCCCCCCCTTCCATTTTTGACCACCTTGATCCAAGATGAAAAAAAAAGATGGTTGAAAGTGATAAGTTGATGAACATTTTTTAAATTTTTTAATGGTACCCCAAAGTTAATTTTTTTAAACCCAATCCATTCCGATAAAGAAAATTGTAGAGTGCCATGTTGCAGCACAGCGATTGACCAGAGCACAATGACGAGACCAGAGCACAATGACGAGACCAGAGCACAATGAGTTCTGTACTAGAAAATTTAATTGTTACATTTAGGGCGTACATGTACTTGTAGATGGAGTCTACTTCTCAGGAATAATGCAGTGGTGAAACAAAAGCATTTTCCCTTTTTCGTCATATGAACAGAGAGTTTAATGGAAAACTTCAAGAATGTGATAAATTATTCTCCATGTCTTTTTCATGTTTCCAGCAGCTTCTTCAAAAATTTCCATTAAAATACTCCCTTTTTCCTTTCCTCTTTTAGTAACTGTTTTTTAAGCTCTTTATTAGTTATATCTATGTTTTATTCTTCATGTACATTTTAAAAATAAAATAGGTATTTTTTATCATATGTTGATGATGGAATAGATTTGTTTCATACGGATTTTGTGTAAAAAACATCGGCAGTGATACGGTAATATCTAGTGTGTATATGATTGGATGGTTTCTTAAGAGAAAACTTGAAATTTAGGGTGCATGGGCTAAGGTCACACCAAAATTAAAACAAAATAATTATGTCCTGTGCAGGAAATTGGAGGGTATTATGGTTCAAATTGTTGATTTAGCAGTGGCTTCTTGGCAATTTTCTTTGGTTCATTTCATGTGATTATAAGTTTACATAGATGACTTTACATTGAACAATCAAAATAATATATTATGGGGGAATGACATGTTCGCCCCCCTTAGTTTCTTGCTGTAAGAAATTGTCCCCTTGTCCCCCCCTGATCGCCACCATTCCTCTCAATGGAACTACAACAAAATCATCATAATCACCACTATCACCATCATAATCATAAATATTTCTGTCATGGTCACCGTAACTGGCGACAATCTGTGCAGTTAGGATTTAATTTCACGGCATGTACTGTCACCAGCGGGGAGAAAAATGGGACACAGCACAAGCAGCACAGATTGATGCCGACGACAATCTGTGTAAGCGGCGACAATCTGTGTAGCGTGTTTTGAAAAATTCTGCACAGATTGTCGCGGGTGACAATCTGTGCTGCAACAGTGCCAATATCAAGCTGCCTAATCAAGGCGCTGATGGGAGAGACAAATTACAATGTGTGTAGTTCATGATTCATCCATCAAGGACTGAGGTAGTGGCTAGTTGTATGCAATGTGGAAAAGGTACATGTATGTATGTCTTAAGCTGAGTTTTGAAAGTAGACAGCAGTTGACAAGAGTTTTATTAACCATCCATTCCCTTCCTCTCCTCGTACTCTTCCTTCCCCTTCCCCCTCCTCCTTTCGTCCTTCCCTCCTTCCCTCCATCCTACCCTTCTAGTATGCTGAGAAGGTTTTAAGGGATAATTTCTTCTGTCATTAACTACGTGCATCTCTTCCCAGCAGCATTGCTAGAGGGGAGGGGTGTCACACCCCCCCCCCACTCAAAATTGCTGTGGCCAAATGCGCAACCTCTGTGGGCAAAAAAAAAAGAGGAGTAAAAAAGGGAGAGGGAAGAGGAAAGAGAAAAGGAAAAGGGGAAAAGAGCAAAGAGAAGAAAAAATGAAAAGGGAAAGGAAAACAAAAACCGAAAGAAAAGAAGGGAAGGAAAGAAGAAGGAGGAAAATCTGGCCAATTTTTCTGAAAGTTAATATTCCGGAAAAGGCGTCTCACTTCGGCAGTGGGCTGCAGCCCCCCCGCCCCCCCCCCCCGAGGATTTTCAAATTTCTGATATTGGAGCAACCACCACTTCATATTCTGGCAGCGAGGTGCCAGAATATCCACATATTTGGGCAGCGAGGTTCCCTGATATTTATGTTACTTCTGTAAATTTTCACTACGAAAAGTAAAAAAAAATACATTAAAACATTGTAGCAATGCTTAGGCCTTGGTTGATTTTTCATGTTAATACTTGAAATAATGTCATTATCATACTATTGTTACTGCCACACTTTATGTTCCTGGAGAATAAACATTGCTCGCTCGCAAAACTTTAGAAATTGATATTTGGGCAAAAGACGTCAGCCCCCCCACTCCTTCCTCCTTGCGTAAAATGAGCCTGCATGATCTCTACATCTGCGATTTTCTTTTATTATTATTTGTTGTGGGGGGGGGGGGAGGGGGTAGATTAGGGTGCAGCTTTTTTTCAGCAAATTTGGAAGTCACGTCCTAAAAATTTGTCTGCAAATTTGAGTGTCACACCACACCCCACCCCCTATCTCTTCCTTTAATCATAAGAACACTTCATCATGCAACAACCCTTCCCCTTCCCCTTCCCCTTCCCCTCCTCCCCTCCTCCCCTCCTCCCTTCCTCCCCTCCTCCCTTCCTCCTCTCCCCCCTCTACCCTTCTACCCCCCTCCCCTTCCCCTTCCCCATCCCCTCCCCCTCCACCCTTCCTCCTGTCTGTCTGCACTGTAAGCATGCTGAGAAGTTTTAAGGGATCATTTCCTCTGTCAATGAGTACATGCATCTCTTTCTTTTATCACAGGACGCTACATCATGCAGCAACCACCCCCTCCCCCGCAGCAGAGGAAGAGGAAAGCCGGGTAAGTTACATCACAGTTTCCAGTTTACAGCTGTCAAGCTATATGACAGACTATCTGCACATGTACTTTCATAGAATTTTGTCAAACTTTTAGACTGACTACGGTTTTATAGTTGCCAAGCTTTTTAGGTGGACTATACAGTTATACATGTACATGTAGGGTGCTAAGGGTTGTCAAGGCTTTTAGACTATAACAGAGTAAACAGACTATCTAGATACACTTATAGTTGTCATGGCTTTTCGATGCTAACATGTACTTTTTATAGTGAATCTTATTAGACTGACTACACTTTTATAGTGGCTTTGAGACTATAACAGACTACATGTATTTGCCCTTGTACTCTTTTTTAGTCTTTTTGTTGTCAGAGTTATTTTTAAGACTTTATATATACTCTTTTATAATTGTCGAGCTACATAACTACATGTATAACATAGTAAATGTTTCATTTGCTCATGTGCTTTCTTGTATTGTGAAATCTGCTCATTTTTTTTTTTCCTATGAAGATTCATGGAGAATCCTTAAAGGAGAATTAACCCCTGATTACAAATTTACTTATATTGGAAGGTGTAATTTATATTCCTACTTATTGGCCTAAATCATTTTCTAATAAGATCAGAAAAGGGTATAAATAAAGATATTCCAACACCCGGTATCGTCTCCTACTCATTTACATGGGGGCTGCCATTTTCTTGCTGATTTGGAGTTGTACATGAACCATTGAGAAATGTTCCAGTCAGGAAGATATTTTGAATCCAAATCCTAAATTGATTTTCTTCATTACCTAAAATCCCATATGTGACGAAAAATATAAAGTGGGTGTTTACATGTATCATAAAAATTAAATCTTTATAATGATACTTTTAAATTGTCTGGTTTTGCTTAACAAAAATCTATTTTCTTGGGTTTGCCAAACAGAGCAGAACATAATATATGCAGCATGCATTCTGACTTTTCAAGTCCATTATCCGAAAGCAGGTGAATGCATAGTTTGCCGCTATAGATGCTCAGGGAAGAAGCATCCATAAAATTTGAATTAATTTGCTCCGTCCCATACGTCCAGTATCGAGAAAATAGATTTCTATTAAGCGAATATTGATTTTCAACAGAAATATATAAGGAAATCCTCAGTTTAAAAATAAATTGACATATCTATTCTTTATTTTTAATCTCAAATGGGTTTTTAATTTTGAAAAAGGCAATTGAGCATTTGGATTAAGAAAATCTTCTTGTACACATAAACAAAATGGCAGCCCCCATGTGCTGCTAGCAGACGATACATATTGCTAGCAGATGGTAAATTTTGCTCAGAAAATCTTGATTCGTATCGATCTCGTATATTTTTACGCGAAGCCATATAGTCTAACAAGTACGAATAAATAACACCTTTGAACACTATCATCTTTATTTTTGAGCGTAATTCTCCTTTAATTAAGTCAATAAAGATGTCACCTTTTAATCTAATTTTTGTTATGTGTATGTTCAATGCAATTTTTTAAATCCATAAAGCCATTATCATAGGCATGGTTTCATTTTCTACACTATTTCTTCTGTTTGTTTTACTAGCTTATAGGGACATTCTACAAGATGATATTGAAGATCATAGTCAAGTTTTCAGTGTCAGCAAATGTGTAAAATTACACCAACAAACAAAAAGGTTTTCCACTATTCACTGATATGATACATGAAGAAAAAGAAATGTCTGTAGAAGCTTCTTGCATCAACTTAAAGTCTTAAACTGAAAAAAATAATTTGTATACAGGTAGAAAGTATAAAATCAACCTAAAAGAACTTTATCTGGCATTCTATAGGCCAACAGTTCAGGAGTATGAAGGAAATAAAAAATAATATGAAGGTGCCAGATTCCGAGTTTGGTTCCGTCGAGTAGTCTACTCATGAGTCGCTTTTATGCTTGTAGAGAGTGTAATTAAACTTACACTATATCTTTATAGAAGTAATAGTTGAAGCCCATATTTTGAATATTATTACAACATGGAACCTCTAACATACAGAACAAACTATTTTTTGGTGATCAGGACCCTTTAAATGTTCTGTAAAAATTTGCTTGTCTAAAAAACAGTGAACATGGGATTGGGTGTGAAATAATATAGTGATGAGACCCCACTTACATGTATACAGCATTAGGTATTTGGTATATTGCTGAGCAGAGAGAGTATTATTTCATAAGTATACATGTACAATGTACAGTATGCTATTTTAATAATATAATTATTTTGCTTTCAGCCTGTAAAAGGAATTATGATTTATCTGCTTCAACAGACATTTTTGTACATTTTTTTAAAAACTTCTTTAAACATATAATAATAATGATGATAATAATTATGATAATAATTACTCTTATTGTGACATTAGGGCGATTCATTTTATCTCAGCCTATTGTTATCATTCGCCTAACGAACGGTTGCTTTCGCCTCACGTAACGTTGAATTTATATTGTGACGGAATAAACCGCACTGATAGGATTCGCCCTAACATAGGAAATACTGTTGTAATAATAATAAACAATAATAAACAATAAAAATTCTATGATAAATAATCAATAATAATGATAAATACTACCCCAATACTTGAGAACTTCCACTGGCTCCCTATAGAACAACAAATCAAATATAAAATGTTACTTCTTATTTACCATTCGCTTCATAATCTTGCCCCTTCATATATTTCCTCTCTCCTTCATTCCCCTTCAACTGCTTGTACAGGTCTCTGTTCCTCCGCCTCCATAAAGTTTAAGGAATTACGAACAAAGAGAAGCTGGGGTGACAGAGCATTTACTGCTGCTGCATCCCGGCTTTGGAACTCTCTACCCCACTCAGTTAGAATATTACCCACTCAAAAACTGTTTCAAAACACTTGAAAACATATCTCATGTCAGAGTATTGTGGTTGATTTTTATAATTTCACAGTGTTACCTATTCAATATTACTTTCTCTGTCCTATGTAATTTTCTTATCTTTCTTGTATAATTATTATGTATGTTAATTTGTTAAGCCCCTTGAGCATCCCTTGGGTTGGATATGTGCGCATTATAAATGATGCTATTATTATTGTATCCCCCAAACTAGTGTTCGGGGATACTATGGATTTGGCATCGTCGTGCCGCGTCGGCCGCAGAAATTTTCTTGTGAGTGCTCTAACTTCAAACAGACTGATCACCGCACAATATGCATGCTCATGGCCTGAGCTCTAACTCTCGTGCGAGATTCAGTCAGCTTCGTGCAGTCCGAAATGTAATCCCCAGCAGTCCGACGGACATGTTCCACGCACAAACTTTGTGTGCGAGTGAATGGGGTTTACGCAATCCTGACTTTCCCCACGGCCGCCTTGTGGTGTATCCCTTTAATGTAATGACAAAATACAGACTCTCTTTTACTTTATATTGATTATTTCTCATCTTCCAGTCAACCACACATTACTGTAAACGCTGTTATTTTCGCGTGATTAAATTTTCGCGCTGAGCTACCCCAAAACATATTCGCTGGTTCTTGAATTTGCGCTGCACAATTACTCACTCGCAAAAATGCGACTCCATTTATTGTTTCACACACACGCGGTCCATTCAAATGCATGCTACAGGCTACAGACACAACTACACACACGCACTCTAAAATGAATTGGATTCAAACATGTATTATTCAGATGAAGCGTGCAATGCAGCGTCCATTAAAAAAAAGCATAAAAAATCGTGCTAATATTTTCGCGTGTTCTAGGATTTGCGCCCTCCGAAAATAGCGCGAAATCTGCGAAAATTAATGTAACGCGAATATTTCTGCAATTACAGTATTCCCTTGAATTGACATTACACTTGCTTGCAGTCTTAAGCCAATTAATAGGAGCGTGTAGAGCATTATGACTCAATAATCTGCTTCTAATAGAGTTAAAGGAGAATCAACCCTTAATTACAAATGTACTTATTTTGGAAGGTGTAATATATTCCTACTTATTGGCCTAAATCATTTTCTAATAAGATATCAGAAAAAGGGAAAAATAAAGATATTCCAACAGCCGGTATCGTCTCCTACTCATTTCCATGGGGGCTGCCATTTTCTTGCTGATTTGGAGTTGTACATGAACCATTGAGAAATGTTCCAGTCAAGAAGATATATTGAATCCAATACCTAAATTGCTTTTCTTCATTACCTAAAATCCCATATGTGACGAAAAATATAAAGTGGGTGTTTACATGTATTATAAAAATTAAATCTTTATAATGATATTTTTAAATTGTCTGGTTTTGCTTAACAAAAATCTATTTTCTTGGGTTTGCCAAACAGAGCAGAACATAATATATGCAACATGCATTCTGACTTTTCAAATCCATTATCCGAAAGCAGGTGAATGCATAGCTTACCGCTATAGATGCTCAGGGATGAAACATCCATAAATTTGAATTAATTTGCTCCGTCCCATACGTCACAGTATCGAGAAAATAGATTTCTATTAAGCGAATATCGATTTTCAACAGAAATATATAAGGAAATCTTCAGTTTAAAAATAAATTGACATATCTATTCAATATGTTTAATCTAAAACTGGTTTTTAATTTTGAAAAAGGCAATTGGGCATTTGGATTAAGGAAATCTTCATGTACACATAAAAAAAATGGCAGCCCCCATGTACTGCTAGCAGACGATACATATTGGGAGCAGATGATAAATTTTGCTCAGAAAATCTTGATTCGTATCGATCTCGTATATTTTGACGCGAAGCCATATAGTCCAACAAGTAGGAATAAATAACACCTTTGAACACTATCGTCTGTATTTTTGAGCGTAATTCTCCTTTAAAGGGAAATTAACCTCAGCGTATGAATTAGCTTATTTTGAATGGTGTAGTATATGCCTCTTATTTGATACATGCAATTTCATGTAAAAACACAGGATATAGATATAAATCACTATTTTCCAGCCAAGTTATCGTCTGCTAGCAATAATAAGGGGGCTGCCATTACTTTATGTGTACACGAACATATTTTTCATCCCAAGTAAAATTTCCTTCATCGTTAACTTGTAATTGATTTTTAGAGGACAAATATATATTAGATAAAGTCACATATTCTGAAATGTAAGTTTAGTTTTATATATTTTTTAAAAGGTCTTAATTTGTTCATAAAAAATATACTTCATAAAAAATATACGTCAAGGACGGAGAATTGACGTCAAGGACGGAGACAATCGTAACAATACCAAAACAAAGCGAGGAATCTGCTTTACAGGATGGCTATTAGAACTCATGGGTCGTCAATTATCTAGGCCCATGGCCAATAACAATCGTAATACAATCAGAACAAAGCGACGTATCTGTTGTAAAGGTAGGCTATTATCAATGCATATGGTACCTAATGATCCGTGTCATGCACAAAATGGCAGCCTCCATGGAAAGACGTAGCAGACAATAGGTGCATCTAGAATATCACGTGGGGTTAATTGTCCTTTAAGCTTGACTTCAAGCAGGTGATTACAAACCATAACCACAGATGGGTAAACTATTAAAGACTTGAGTGAGTAGAAATACGGGTGTACATGTACATGTACAGGTCTAGTAGAAGACATAGAAATAGTTTTCCGGGCAGTTTTATGAAATATAGTTGAAAAATTTAACATGTGTTTAGAGGTAGTAATTTCTGTGGTGGTGGTGGTAGTGGTAGTGGTAGTGGTAGTGGTTGTGGTTGTAGTAGTAGTAGTAGTAGTAGTACTAGTAGACAGTTTTATGAAATACAGATTAAGAATTAGCATGTTAGTGGTAGTAGTAGGATTTGTCATATAATTAATATTCAACATATAATACACATACACTGTAGTATTATTTTTGTCAGACTATGTTATAAACTAAATTGTTAGTTTGATAATTTGTACATTCAAAATACGTTGATTTGCATGAAAGTGAAAACCTTAATTTGTTTTCCATAGTAATGATTTTCTCGAAAGCTGGAAACTGAACATTTTGCAAAGGAGAGAGATGGGAGGGAGAGGTTGGTAGAAAGATAGAAAACAGAGAGAGAGAGAGAGAGAGAGAGAGGTAAAGGGGCAGAGAAACAAAGGGGAAATGGGGCTATTATTAGTATTTTATGATTTGTATCCATATTTCAATTGATACTGTCTTGGTTTTCTGACAGATTGTTGCATTGTTTGAGAAGCCTCTCCTTCTCTTATATTCATCCTATTCCCTTTCGCTTCCAGATGTGGCTTTTCTTAGCTCTGACCTCTCAGTGCTATTCCTTATTCATCAATTTTATATAGGCTTGCAGTCGATTCATTATCATAAATCTAAATGGTCCAATCCGTTATGGCACATTGATCACACACGTGTGTCCACTTTGCCGACTGCATACATGTACATGTACAAGGTGGAAAGGGCTTGTTTACATTTTGTAAATTATCTTAAAAATTGTCAATTTATATAGAATAAAGTGTACATTGTGGCCCGAATTCACAAAGGAGGTTTGGTTTAAACCATGGTTTAAACCCCCTCATTGTGGTACGCGGGCGCACGAATCCGATCCAATCATATATTTTCTTTGAGTGCGCGCATGGGTAATGTGCGCTTATTTACGCGTATTTGAGTACGCTTACGGAGGTTTAAACCATGGTTTAGGTTTAAACCTCCTTTGTGAATTCGGACCTGTACATGTACAATGTATGTCTAGTGTGCATATTAGTATAATTTTACATGTATTTTTGAAAATTGGTGATACTGATGTTGATAACAATTTATATGACAATCCTATATTGATACTAATTGTTGAAAATATAAGTGATATAAAAAACTGGAAGTGAATATTGATTGTAGGCATAATTGGAGATGTTGTATGTCAACATAACCCTACATTTTTTAGTATTACAACCCATTTTATTGCGAGGCCTATTTTAACTCAAATTACACTGCAACATGCATTAATCTATAAATATCATACTAGTAATGCATCTAATCAAAAGTTCAAAAATAATTTTGTCTCTGCACAGATGTTGAATTTAATTATTTTTTTACATTTACCCAATAGACCGCTTCGGTAATATATGCAAATTTATGCACGCAAATTTATGCACATATATTCTCTGAGCACCTAGTGACGAGCTATTCCATGAACCTGCTTTTTATACGAGCCTCAATGCTTGGAATCCAGTTTGCATACATTAGCTTTCAGGTTGTCAAGAACAACCTTTATTTGAAAGGTATGCATAAAATTTGCTTACATTACCGAAGCGGTCTATTGGTTACTATACATGTACATGTATGTCTGAGGTATGTTGAAACCCTTTGGAAAGACAAATGAGAATTACTGTAAAAACTTTTGCAACATAAAATTTTCACGAATCATTAATGACAGCCAATTTTGCAGCAAGAAACTTTCGCGAATGGCAGTAATTTTATGTTGTTTCAATTGTGATTTAATTAATTTGTGGCATGGAACTTTTGCGAATCTTGACCCACTTGCGAAATTTCTGGTTTTACTGTAAATCATATCCCATCAGTTCACAACATGAACATGTGTCAATCACAATTCCAAACCAACTCCAGAATGACCGATAGGTTGTCCATTCGGGGTACTAGTAATACAAAGTTTTGATTGGGTCAGAGTATGTAAGGTGTCTGGCCTGATCGGTGTGTTGTTGTATCAAGGAGTTCTGTGATAAGTCCTTGGTTGTATTATACGCGACATGACTGTGAATACAAAGCCACCATAGCAAGGATTGTATTGATTTCAACACCTGCAATGTTGGGTTAATCCCCAAACTCTGTCCTTTCCATTCTCATCCTCTTATATACTATACTTCTCCTATTATCATCATGATCTTTCTTTGTTACATCATGGTTGTCATCAGATATAATTAAACTGGATAAGTCACTGTGTCTCCCATACATGTAGGTCCATGCAGTGTCAGGGACAAAAAATACAATAACATGTCATGATATTAATGTATGATGAAAATGCAGTTTCATATAGCTAAAAAACATTTACTTATTTCTAATTCTGAATCATTTAATTAAACATCATTCACAGCGTTAAAATTATTTCCCTGTAGAAGTAGCACAATACCAAAAAAAGTAATCAATCACTATCAACTGCTATGAACATTTAAACAAACAAACATGTCTATGTGTACTGCTGTCTATTGAGGGGGATATACATGTACATGTACATGTGTTCATATTCTGGTGTACTTTGTTTATGGTGTACACATGATACAGAGTTTAACGCGATAGTAAAAACCTATTTCATAATTCTGCGATAGTAAAATTTCATAATTTCACAATAGGGTATATAGTGTAAATACACCTTTCCTGTTTCTCTCCCCTCACCCCATCCCTCTCTCTCTCTCTCTCTCTCTCTCTCTCTCTTTCTCTTTCTCTCCTTTCCTGCCTTCCTATTCTGCCTGCTCTCTTTCCTTCCATTAACTCCATCTCCATGTAGCATAATGGGAAGCTCCCCTAGCAAGCCTGCACCGCCGCCAAGGGGGGCAAACAAAGGCTTGAACGTGCTGCTTGTATGCGCAGGCACGTAGCGATGATCTCAGAGCTGTGCCAGGCTCATGGTGCAGGCACTCATGACATGAATAGAAATCAACTTTAAAGGGCTAATCCACCTTAAAGGTCACCTATTCATGTACTTACCTAAAAATACATCCAAGGAAACATTCGTCTTGTTTAATTGCTCATCCTTGGAATAATACAAGTCTGCAGGAAGAGAATGGTGCTGCTGTTTTTTTCTTGCTGGGGGTGGGGATTATGTAACTAAAAAAAGTGAAAAATTGAAACATTAAATATTAATCCACCTTTCCATACACTTAGCTAAAAATATATCTAGGGAAACACTCATTTTGATTGCTAATCCTTTGAATAATACAAGTCTGCAAATAACAGTTTGTGGTTATTCTTTCTTGAATTAGATGGATTATGTAACTAAAAAAAGTGAAAATTGAAACATTAAATATTAATCCGCCTTACCATACACTTAGCTAAAAATATATCTAGGGAAACACTCATTTTGATTTGCTAATCCTTTGAATAATACAAATCTGCAAAAAGCAGCATGTGGTTGTTTTTTTCTTGAAGGGCAGGGGTTTTGTAACTAAAAAGTGAAAAATTGAAACATTGGATATTAATCCACCTGTTCCTACACTTAGCTAAAAAACATATTCAGGGAATTGTTTGATATTGTTTTGCTAATCCTTGGAATAATACAAGTCTGCAGGAAGAGAAAGGTGTTTTTTTAATCTCTTGAAAGAGATAGATTAAATAATTGAAAAATTTACAAACCTACCCACAAATATTCAGTACATGTAACAATCTTTATGTTTTCAATCATAACCTGGGGAGCGTTTCATCAAGCGTTTTGTCGGTCATTTTTACCGACAACTGTTATAAGCTACTGAAATCCTTGCATCTGATTGGCTGAGAGCAAATTTTTCAGTAAAAATCACCGACAAAACGCTTGATGAAACACTCCCCTGATCACTCATTGTGGTATATTTGTACTGGAATATTAATCCACCTTTTCTCACACTTAGCAAAACACATTTCTGGAAACATTTGTCTTGTTTTGCTAAGTACTCCGTGGAATAATACAAGTCTGCAAATAAGAGTCTGTGGTTATTCTTTCTTGAAGGGGAGAGATTAAATAATTTATATAACAGCCAATTCTCACTTACATTTAGTACATGCAACAATCTATATTTTAATTGTGATCACTTCGAATGTTGCATGTATGTTTACATTGTAAGTAATTTTCTGTATCCAGATATGCATACATGTACGTGCTATTTTTTGTTACTTGGTCCATATTTTAGTCACTGTTGTGTACATGTACGTTGTCAGATCGCAACTACTGCTTTTGAGCATGACTAGACAAAGAATTAAACTTGTCTCTTGCTGTAAAAGCAAAACAGATATGCATACTGGGTTAAGAAAAATTTGTTAAAGATGATTTCTCTTAAGATGAACAAAACAAAAGAGTATATTTATGATGAACGTATGAATGATCTTGAATATGCGGAAGAAAGATTCAAAGAAACAGACCATAAAATTTTTACATTCTTTGATCTGAGAATGTACTTTTGCATTGTAATTAAGCAAACATTTTGCAAACATGCAAAAATTATTTCTAATGTCTGATGCACGCTATACGATGGACTGCGATCCAATTTTGGAAATAAATCACAATAGCATTAAATATGGGCATTTTAAGAAATAAAATCAACCTGATTCAGGTTACGTTGAGGTTCTGAACAATATGAATACTAAACATGGGGTTTTAGTGCGCTGTCTGCCTTATACCCTGAAGAAGGGCCAAATTAGTTTCAAATAGTAGACAGTCGTAGGACTGCTTTGACATCGCTACGACTCAGAGCCTACTTGGCCTTTCTTCCGACTAGAAAGCTTGCAATAGGCCATTTTTTCGATTTCATTATCTATAATACTTTTAAGAACCTCAATCAAAAATATTTTATATGTGTAAATGTTTATCAAATGCATTTACATTTTCTTCTGAATCAGATCCCAGACCGATTATATTGTGTGCGGTAGAATATATTCATGCATCAGAAATTCAGAGACGGGGGGGGGGGGGGGGGGCCAAAACAGCAACAAATACTTGACTGCAATCAACAATTTTGTCTGAGGAGCCACCTGTGGAACATGTTATCTTTAAATATTTCATTGATGAAATGTACTTTGCTTTGTATAAAAAGCGCTTTATAAATCCAGTTATTATTACAATCAAACCTGCTTTAGCGACCACCTGTATAGAAAGACCACCTGTCTATAAACACCACAATTTTTGTTTCCCTTGAACAATGTTTCTCATTGAAATGTGTATTAAAGGAACCTGTCCATAAAGACCACCTGCTCATAAAGACCACTTTTCTTCTCTCCCTTGAGTGGTCTTTATAGACAGGTTTCACTGTATTAAGTACTATTAAGTCCATTTAATACTTCTTTTATTTTGTCTTCCCCTCCCTTATCTTTTCTTCTTTTAAATCTCATTGTCTTGCTCACTGTCTTTCTGTCTCACCTTATACATCTACCATCCCTGTATTTCTCTACCTCTGCCTCTCTCCACCCAGGAGTGATGATGGAGAGGATGATGACTCTACATCAGCCAAGCTCTCAAGGTGAGTATGAAGTGCCACATGGACCCAGTTCAAACGGTAACATTACATTATACAGGGCTTGTAACTAACGGGGCTCCGGTGCATATGAGTCCCCAAATTTTGAAATTCATGCATTGGACCCCTTTGCATACGGACCTTAAAAATTATTCTAGACCCCCTGTGTTAAAAGTTAGTATGGAGCTCTGCATTATAGATGAAGTCTCTTTGCAGAAAATTACAGGAAATTGTTTTGCTAGTTTGACAGCATATTTCTCCAAAACATACTCGGCAAACTTACCATAAATATGTGAGACATTTAATTCTTGGAATTTGATTTCCTTAATTTTGCCAGTTGGACCACAAATTTCCTGAAACATAATGGCAAAACTTTCCATTCCCAGTTAAATGGAGAAATATTATTCCTAGAGTTTTTGTAAGTTCCAAAGTTTGGTCGGCGACTGGGACCACTCCTGCTGGAAGCTATGAGCAAATCTAATCAGTGTGAGTTTATTTTGTGTGCAGAAGCAATGAAAAATTCCTGTAGTAGGCATTTCCATCATTTCCATAATTTGATGTTCAAGCTCACTATAGACTCGTTGAAATAATCAGGAATAGACCAGTTCGTAGTTAGCGCATGGTACAAATGACCCAAAATATCCACAGATATTTTAGACATGGAGGGTCCCTTTATGTGCACTTCAGAAAAATAACGCTGGGAGTGATAGAGGTGCCTCATGAATAGCTTTTGTTTCCCCCTTTAAAAAGAATACTTCCACCTGGATATCATGGAATGCACCATTAGTGCATAATTTAATAATGATTACATGACATTCATGAGCACATATCAAATATTAGTGTCAGTGGGTTTTAGAATTTGGTACAGATGACCTTTATCTGCTCATGCTCAGATTGCATCTACGAACTGGCTTATTAAATATCATTAAAATTGACTTTGTGGCTGTATCTTTTTTGTAATATTTCATAGACACTTTACATGTATTGATAGTCTGTAAATGTAGAACAAATTGGACAAAACTAAAGACTATCATCTCTGTGATAATAATGTGACTTAATCCTATCCACCACGAGGTAAAATATTCATGGCTTTTTTTTGCCAGCACAGTTCATTTTTCATTACTTTACTAATCATACATTGTGCTCATTCAATAGTTTGCATGAAGGCTTAATACATCCCTGTAGGCAGTATTTGACAAATAATCAAAGAAATTTTGGTGTAAGTCTCCAGAGACTTTGAAGTGGTTTGATGGTAGAGGGTCACTTTTTTTTTACCAAGGAGGTGTAATGCAAGTCATTGTGTTATATATGATCTCTTTTATGAACTTTGTTTACCTTGCTGCCATTCAAAAAATTGTATAGCACAACCATCCTTTCCCAATAAGAAGAAAATCTGGTGAGAACTGGCAAAATCTCCGAGTACAAATTTTAAATGATGACATGAAATCTAAAGGTATGATGTTTAATGGCCATATATCTTAAACCGATAATGTTGATATGATTTGTTTAACTGTTGAACAGTGAAACCTGTATATAAGACCACTCAAGGGAGACAAGAAAGGCGGTCTTTATGAGCAGGTGGTCTTTATGGACAGGTTCTTTTAATACACAATTCAATGGGAAATGCTTTTCAAGGGAAACAAAAATTGTGGTCTTTATAGACAGGTGGTCTTTCTATACAGGTGGTCGCTAAAGTAGGTTTGACTGTAATATGTTGTAGGGGATAATGAAACCAAGAATACGGGATCAGAAAGAAAATTTGGATAAGACAATTTATTTTTTACTCTTATTTCTTATTGTTAGGACCGATGATGACAAGCCTGACAAGGAACGCTTTGCTCGGTAAGAGTGGAAAAAGATTGGCTTGATTTCAATTCCAAACTTTTAAACTCTTGATCTAGTTCTGTTGTTCTGTACAGCTTGTCTTTTATACAATAACATAAGTAAGAGAATTTTTAGGGGGAAATGTCATAAAGTTCAAGTTAGTATAGATGTATTAAGCATAAAGGTAAACAAGTGAGAGACAAGTTCAGGGTCAAAGAAGGGCTCATTGACTATGAGAAAGAAAGAAAGGGGTGATGCTGTATGTCAAAAGATTTCACTTAAATATCCCCTTTTTCTTTTTTGAAATGCCAGTTTTTACCAGATTCTAATCTTCGAAAGAATCCTCAGTTCTTCACTCCAGGAATAGTGCTTGAAGATTCTTTGATATCTTTCCTGGGGAGTGTTTCATGAAGGAAGTTGTCGGATATTTTATCTGACAACTGTTATAAGCTTCTGAAATCCTTGCATCTGATTGGCTGAGAGCAAATTTGTCGGATAAAATAACTGTAGCTAAATGTGGAATTCTGTCACTTTTGTTTGTATTTCCCTTACAGAGAGAATCACAGTGAGATTGAGCGCCGGAGAAGAAATAAGATGACGGCTTACATCACCGAGCTATCGGACATGGTTCCATCCTGCAGCGCCCTCGCTCGCAAGCCAGATAAACTGACCATCCTCCGTATGGCCGTCTCACACATGAAGTCTCTTAGAGGTATAAAACACAAGAGTTACCACTGACTATAAAAGAAAAAGTGAATAATCCTAATACCAAAACTCTGTGTTGTAACATTTTAGTTTATATATAATGTGAAAGAAATTGCGAGAATAACATTGCGTAGCTCAATCAAAGTTCCCCAGCGCTGTCCTCCCTTTTTGAAATTTTTGCAAAGGCTGAAAAAATGTCTCCGCCGGGAATCGAACCCGGGTCGTTGGCTTAGAACGCCAATGCCTTAACCACTAGACCACGGAGACGGGTTAGTGGTTTCGGCGACCCCAGATTCAATTGACCGACAGATTGACAAATCCTCAACCTTATTAAAGGGGTACTCCGGCCTGAAATTAATATGAATTGAATAAATAGAGTAAAATTAAACAAACAAATCACTGGAAATTTCATTGAAATCGGATGAAAAATAATGAAGTTATGGAATTTTTAAGTTTTGCATTATTTTGGTAAAACAGTGATATGCATGTCATCATGAATATGCAGTGAGTGAGCTGATGATGTCATATCCCCACTTTTTCTTTTGTATTTTATTATATGAAATTGCAATTATTCAAGTTTCTGCTCCAAGCTTATAACTAAAATGACTGACTCCTTATTTAATGTGTAAGTTTATCATTGCTGTAACTTATTTTGTTACAAGGGAGTTATTTTTTTATAGACATGTATGAAAAAATGAAATAATGAAGATTTTATATAATATAGTTAAAAAAGGAAAGTGGAGACATGACATCATCAGCTCACTCATTATATATTCATGATTACATGCATAGAACTGTTTCCCAAAATAATGCAAAATTCCCCTTGTCGAGGGCAGATGATTTTTTTTTTTTTTTTTTTTTTTTTTTTTTTTTGAACAAGACAAGCCGCTAGTGCCTCAGCTGGATCCAAGCGAATGCTTTGAATACATGTATACATTAGAATAAATTATTCTTAATAACATTATTGTAAGGAAATAACATATACAACAGCTTTGGCAAATCTCGTGGAAATAAATACAATGTGAAAGAAATTGCGAGAATAACGTTGCGTAGCTCAATCAAAGTTCCCCAGCGCTGTCCTCCCTTTTTGAAATTTTTGCAAAGGCTGAAAAAATGTCTCCGCCGGGAATCGAACCCGGGTCGTTGGCTTAGAACGCCAATGCCTTAACCACTAGACCACGGAGACGGGTTAGTGGTTTCGGCGACACCAGATTCAATTGACCGACAGATTGACAAATCCTCAACCTTATTAATTAATTCCCCTTGTCGGGGGCAGATGAGTTTTTTTAATATATATATATATATAATTTCAAAAAGGGAGGACAGCTCTGGGGACCTTTGATTTAAGTTACGCAACCATTATTCTCTCATTTCCTTTCGCATTGTATATATTTCCCAGAGAGTTGCCAAAGCTGTTGTATATATTTCCTCACAATATATATATATATATAATATGAACAATTTCTAAAAGGATTTTCTGGACTTGCTTTTTCCTATTTCTCAATTATGTGTGAAGTATGAAATTACACCTGTCACAACCTTTTAGATAATCAAGAAATTTGTATGGTTTTTCTTAGCCGTTCTCTTGTACAGTAAAGATATCATGAGACTCGCTAAGAATAAAAATTGCAGGTTCCAAGAATCACATTTTCGTTTTTATATCCACACCTCTTAATATTTTTTTCTTTGACAATGTATTCATCCAGCAAAATAGCATAAGAGGAAAGTGTATATCTATACAAAGTAGCACAGAGATTGTCAATTCAATCAAGAAAATGATAATTTGGCAGTTTGTAATCTAATGTCATAAGAGTTTTAATGCTTATTTTCTAACAAATGATCTATTTAAAACGTTCACACTTCCTACTGCAGTAGAAATAGGCTCAAATTTTGCATTGATTCTAGCTTTGATTTACCATTTTTCGTCATGCTTCTTGGGTAAAATTTAGTATTCTAAATCAAAAGATACAGAACCTAACATAGGTAATCTGTTCACCAAAGGATGATGAACATTTTGGACCTTATTGTTTTGTGTATTTGTGCATGAGACATTTAACTAAGCCTGCACAGAATACGATTTCATTCAGTTCAGAAATTTTATGGTTTCTCAGTCTTTACGTTTGTGAGAGAAATTGTAGAATTTACCCTTCACAAAGTAATATGAATCAATCAAGAATTTTAATGGTTTCACAGCTCGCCTTGTCATAAAAATGGGTCATTTTGAATGGATTACACATTTATTTGTAAGGATTCACACCAGATAGATCATGAAATATACAGGATTTTCAATCTACATGTATATCCAGAGGGTGCAGACATGGTGTGTATTTGATTTGATTTGATTTATTCACCAACAATAACATGTGTACAAGATTTGTCACACAGTAAATATTGTTACAGGATTGAAACTTAAATGATAATAGCTGGTAAATGGGACCAGAAAATAGCACTAAATGGGACCAGAAAATAGTGCTAGTCGAGCCTGGCCCCTCTACAAAATTTACATAGTAAGATATTAATTCCATTACAAACATAACAATTACAACCACATACATAGATAACATGGTGTTACATGTACATGTACATGTATATAGAGAGTAAAACATTATACTTCATTACTTAAAGATGTTCTTTTAATGATTTCCTAAAACTACTTCTGGATGATTTCAATTTAATATCAGTTGGTATTCTATTCCATATATCACTTCCTAAAAAAGAAAGAGAAAATTGTCCTTGGGTAGTCCTTAATTTTGGTAAATGTACCTGTCGACCTGTTTTTTGTCTCGTTAAATAATTGTGCTGTATTGTATCACAATAGTCTATTAAAGAGTGGGGTAAGTTGTTATTACCCAGGTCATACATGAAGGTTCCTACACATAAATAGTGCATATCAAACACATTGAGGATCTTTAATTCTCGAAATAATGGGCGAGTATGAGCTCGCCAGTGACTAAATGTGATGGCTACTCTTGTATGTACTCCCCCATACCTCGATTCCATAGGTTAGATGTGGCTCTATAAAGGCCTTATATAATAAGACCAATGTATATTTGGGTACAACATGTCGCAGGCGGAATAAAATTCCAACTCTTTTCCGTATACATGAATTAATAGCTCGGATATGATTGTGCCAAGTCAAATGTTTATCAATCGTTATACCTACAAAAGTTGCTTCATCAGCCTCTTCAATTACTTCTCCACCTATTTCTAGTAATTTCTGATAATGTGACTTTTCTCCTCCTGCTGCTAATTAACATAAATTTTGTCTTCAGAGAGTTGATAGTAAGCTTATTTGCAATGCACCATTCGTGTATTTTCTTTATATTGATATTTATTTCATTGGCATCAATCTCCTTTTGATTTGCTGGAAATGTGTGAAACAAGTTAGAATCGTCTGCAAATAGTCTGAAATTGAAAAAGTTAGAAACTGACGGTAAGTCATTGATATAAAGTAAAAACAGTGTTGGTCCTAAAACTGTTATGATCTATAGTATCAAAAGCTTTTTTGAAGTCAATAAAAATCCCAAGTGTAGCTCTACCCTCATCCATTGATTTCAAAATAGTGTTAGACAAGTTTATCAATGATAGTTTTGTACTATATTTTTTTCTAAATCCATATTGATGATGGTAAAAGGTATTGTTTGATTCTAAAAATTGTATCAGCCGACCATTTGTTATTTTTTCAAAGACTTTACTTAACACTGGTAAAACCGAAATTGGTCTGTAATTTCCAGGTTCCTCTTTTGGTCCCTTTTTGTGAATAGGTGAAACTTTTGCTATTTTCATTTCATCTGGCATCCTCCCACACTCTAAGGATAGATTAAAATATATGTAAGGACACGTGCTATGTAGGCAGCACCATCTCTTAACAATCGTCCAGGTATATTGTCATAACCACAAGCCTTTTTGACATCTAGATTTAAGAGATGATTAAAAACCTCAGCCTCAGTAACAGGCTTCCAAAATAAAGAATTATCAGCTTGTACCCCTAAGTAAGGTATATGTGACATACTTCTATTTGGTAAGGTATCCGCTAAGTTCGGACCAATATTGACAAAGAAATTATTGAATTCATTTACAATATCATACATAGATGTAATGAGTGTATTTCTTCCATTGACCTTTTTGATAAGCCTGTCTATCTCAGCGACTTGCGACATTTTTTTCTTTCCGACTAATAATTCATTAATGATACTCCATGTCTTACTAGTATTCCACCGGTTTACATGTAATAAATTGCTATAATATGCTCTCTTATCCCTTTCGTAATCCATGGCTTCCTTTTGATATCTTTCTTTTCCCCAATTCGTTTAGTTATCAGTGGTGCATGTTTATTACAGATATTTGAGAAAATTGTACAAAAAGTAGAGTATGCAACATTCACATCGTGGCAATTGAATACCTCCTCCCAGTTCGAGATAGAAAGGTCTTCTGTAAATTGTTCAATATTGTATTTCTTATAGCACCGATACGTAATATTTTTCGGATTCGAGCATTCCTTGGCTATGTCCTTGAAAATTACAAACACGGCAAAATGATCGGAGATGTCAGTTTGGATGACCCCTGAATGGCATTCAACCATATCAATGTTTGTATAAATGTGGTCTAATAATGTAGATGATTCTTTGGTTACTCTTGTCGGCGATTTAATTAATTGTCCTAGTCCCACACATTGTAGAGATGAGGTGAAATCATCCACTATTTCTTCTACACTTAACATATTCACATTAAAATCACCTAGGAGTATACATTTATGTTTATCAATTTTGAGTTGTTCCAGTGTATCTAACAAACTGTCTCGGAACTCTTTAAAAGAAGACACCACTGACAAATTTTAGCACTTTTACAATTTTTAATGTTATAAAACTAGTCAGATTGACCAAAAAACTCATCGCTCAGGTCGATAAAATCATAGATCTCGATTTTAAAAAAATAAATATTACAATATCTACTAGTACGAGCCGCAAAAATCCGTTACGTCACTGCAGCACTACTGGTTTTACCATGGCAAATCACGGTAATGCCGATTTGGAGCAATACACAGATCGCTTTCACAGCGCCTATAAAAATGCTATTTGTGAGACAATTATGTATGACAAAAAGAAAATGTTATTAATTTTTCAGTTTTTGGTATTTTTTGAATATTATCTGCTGAAAAAATAAAGTGCTTTAGCAAATTTTTTTCACAATTTATCGAATTAATAAAATTAAAATTGGCACTACTGTTTGTGATCGTTCGTACGTGCTTCCCATTAACGCGTGTACTTTAAGGCACGCGCGGAAAGCTAATGCAGCAAGCTGCATTGTTTACGTTCTTACGTTCGCGATATAGATAGCAAGTACGACAACATAAATTCCTGGTTAATCTGCAAGTAAAATCTGATCACATTCTTCAATAAGCTTGTAATCTAAGCTAAGGAGATGAATGAGGGATTTTCTGGGCGAAGAAAGATTGCTTGCTTGTAAAGATTTTGTGGGAGAATATGGTTGGTACAGCGTCTGGCTTTAGCAGCTTCCTGGGTTTGTATCCCAGGCACACGGCTTGTAGGTTGGTCTCGAACGCCAAAACGTCAAAATGGTCTTCACAGACCACTCGAAAACGGGAATAAATGTACGTTTTGACGTTGAATTTAGTTGTTCCAATGTTCCTTATCCGTACAGCACACCTTTCTCTATCCTTCTTCGGATCAGGGATGGCAAAAAAAGATTTTACGGGACAATTTCACGACGATTCGAACAGTAAATTGCTTGGCACAACGGCATTTTTGCAACTCCACGAATATGTATGCATGCTATGCGCTATCGTCTGCTTTTACGGACGCGTAACGCACACGCATTGTGGTGGAAACTCAAAGTGCTGCAATGACGTGACAGCTTTGGCCGACACGAGCCAATTTGCGTATCGACAGTGGCAAAATCATACTTTTTATATCAAAATATACGCACTTGTAGGCTGTTCAAAAATTACAATTTCGATACTGATTAGTTCCTAGGGACATGCAGAACAACATATTTTTTCAAAATTTGCCAGTGGTGTCTTCTTTTAACATTTGTACTAGGTTTTCTATACAGTACAGCCACGATTATTGTAAGTGCATTAGTGATGTTAACTTGTAACCAAAGAGATTCTGCATGGGCAATATCGCAATTTAAGCAGGTGTACTTTAGGTCTGATTTGATATAAGCTCCAACCCCTCCTCCTCTCAAATCATTTTTCCGACAGTCTACTTCAAGAGTATAGCCTTGTAAACCTAAAACAGAAGTACATGTATTAGTTACATCCCAGACTTCAGATAAACCAATAATGTCAAATTTAGTATGGATACAATCTGTATGATCCCCACCCCCACTTCCTTGACCCAAATCTGCAGATATTTATTTCTGCGCTTTGCAAATCTGATTTTAAAAAAATAGTTGTCAGAGATTTTGGACATGTACTTTTGATCCCCTCCCTCTCCCATCAAATAATCCTGGACCAGCCACCTCATACCTCCATTATTTGCATACACAAGTACAACAAAGCTGTTTCTACTTTTAAAGATAAAGTTGAGTTCTGGTCATGGGATTACATTGTGAACGAAACTGTCTGGAAGCAATTGGGAAAGGCTGATCATGTCTAAATAAGGATTGATGTATAGTATGAAGTTTTGGATTTATCAAAATGATAAGAAATCAACCAAAACTCAATCAAAAGCACAGGCACCACACACATAAATGAGTATATGGGACTGCACATAGATGTGGCATGACTGTTTGGCCCAAACACTTCAGCTATTTTTTGTCATATTTTGAATATTAGGGCCTTTGATGAGAAATAATTTTCAGGGGACATTTCTACTATGATTTTCTTCCAAACTGACATAAAAGGAATGAGAAAAGCTCACAAATTATTTTTCACCTTTCCCAGAACTCAAGATCCATTTAACCTCTGACCTCACATACAGCTTGGGGAATACCCGTATGAGAATACCAGTGATTGGGATGTCATTTCCGGTATGGGATGACAGACATTTGAATCTTGAAAATGCCACAAAGACCCGGGTTTCTCTGAAATCACTGTCTGCTATTGTAACACACAATATGTAGTTTCAGTTTGTCTGGATAGAGTGAGGAAATGTTTTTCTTTACTCTCATGTAATGGACAGGAGGTAAAACTCAATAATCCAGGATATATTGACAATGCACATAAAAGTCCCTTTTAGAAGTATATTCAGGAAAATAAAGAAATACATACATTGTAATACTTTTTATGTTATAAAACTGTCTAGATTAAAATTGACATGATGTAATAGACCGCTTCTGTAATGTATACAAATTTATGCACATATATTCTCTGAGCACCTAGTGACAAGCTATTCCATGAACCTGCTTTTTATAAATGAGCGTCAATGCTTGGAATCCAGTTTGCATACATTGTTTGTAGCTATGTCCGGCAAGCTGTCAGGTTGTCAAGAACAACCTTTGTTTGAAAGGTATGCATGAAATTCGCATGCATTACTGAAGCGGTCTATTTGCTGTAGGATATTCTTTGTAATACATGTAAATATGTTTGAAATCAGGTTTATTTATTTATTTCATTTAAAAAATAGTATCATGATTTTAATATCACTGATATTTTCAAGACAATAAGGCCTATGATTTGAAGTAGTGAACTAAATTAGCATTGATTTTAATCCCCAACCCTGTTTAAAATCTAAGGATTTTGCAATTGCTTGATACCGAAAGGGATTTGCAAAGCTTATACACTGCAAGAATTTTGTCATGTACGTGTACATGTAGTTGCATGATGATGAACAGAGAGTGTAGATTTGATGTTTCCTGTATTGTCTGTAGCTGCAACTACATATACACCAAGGGGAGCATTTCATCAAGCGTTTTGTCAGTGATTTTTACCAACAACTGTTATAAGCTACTGAAATCTTTGCATCTGATTGGCTGAGAGCAAATTTGTCAGTAAAAATCACTGACAAGACACTTGATGAAATGCTCCCTTGCTTTATGTTTGTAACCCCAGAAGGTCATGTAATGTTTTTAAAGTCCTTATGTTATGATATTGCTTGCTGAGAGCCAGAAGGGCGTTGGTTAACTTAGCTTTAGCTCAAACTGTAAAACCAGAAACTTTCGCGACATCAGACTTTCGTGAATAGTTCATGACAGCCAATTTTGCAGCAAGACACTTTCGCGAATGGCAGTAACTTAATGTTGTTTCAATTGAGATTTAATTATTTTGCAGCATGAAACTTTCGCAAATCTTGACCACTTGCAAAATTTGCTATGGTTTAATGCATGCGAAAATTCTGGTTTAGAGTATCTACTGTATACCATAGAGTTAATGTCCTTCTGGCTCTAAATATATAGTGTGCATCTATATACCTATGATGCACGGAGCCCTCTGCATTGAATACATGGGACATGATGCCAATTTTTAATCATCTGTTTACCCCATCAATGAAAAGTACCATGTTTTATGCTATTTTTATGTATTTCGTAGATGTTGAATGCTAAAAATTACACTAAGAATTTCTAACTCTAGTCCAATAGGCCTGTTGACTAATGTATTTCAATTTATGCATGTTTCTCCCCAGAACCCTTAGTTACCAACTATTTAGTGCGCCTGCTATCCACAATGGCATCTCTATGGATGGAATCCATTTTGCATACATTATTTGTTGCTATGTCGGGCAAGCCTCTGGCAAGCTTTACAGTCAAGAGAAACTTTTGTTCAAGAAAAATCCTAACTGCAATCCTAACTGTAGTCTTAACTCTAAACCTAACCTGAAACCTAAATTCTCTACCAAGCCTTAACCTTATATATTTGACCAAAAAAAGCCAGGAGCATATGTTGCCAGAGCAAGTTTCTGATCTCCTTATTTTATGCATATAATAAATATTAAATACAATTCAGATTGAAGAGTTCATGTTAGAGTGTCTTTAAACCATGCCACATGCATAACCTATGAAAGATAACATTTTATATGGGTTTATATCTTGTACAGGTACAGGCAACACAAGTACAGAGGGTACCTACAAACCATCCTTTCTTACAGATCAAGAACTCAAGCATCTTATTCTAGAGGTACGTCAGTCGTCCATAATGTCAGAAGTTTTGGGGTTTAAAGCCTGGAATGAAAGAACACGAATCACAAAATTAGAAACTTGATATTACATAAAGGATTAGTAAATGGCAGTGGCAGAAGACTTGTGCATGGGAAATAATTCTGCTTGACTGCAGTGAGTCTAGGGACATCATGAATCCAGCAGATGGGCCTTCTGAAGGTTTTGATTGCATGTATATATACATATGTTTGTTTACACAACTTGTAATGGTAAAAGGAAGTCCATTGTAAGAGGCCACTTTATTCATACTTCTCTATGTACATGTACTGTTTTTGATTCAATGACAAAAACACTTGTGATTTCCTGAAAAAGAACCCCACTGGCATTTCTTATTCTTAAAAAAAAAACAACTTTAGAGACATGATCGAGACTACCTTTGAAAATATAGACTTAGAGTTACTTTATTTCTTTAGAGTGTCAACCACTGATTGCATCAAAATGCCCTGAGAATATGCTGTTTACAGAAGTACTGAAGATGAGTTGCATGCCCGTTAGACAATCGTGGATATGTTTCTTGATTTTTAATCTTTGCTCTTTTTCATTTCGACAAGGCCGCTGATGGATTCCTCTTTGTGACATCCTGTGAGAGTGGGAGGATCATTTACGTCTCGGACTCAGTCACACCAGTGCTTAATCAGCCTCAGGTAATACATTCTTTTACCAAATAACATCAGATATCTTCAAAGGTTTCAATATGCCATGATTGCTTGATGATTAGTAAGAAGCAACAATTTGACATCAGATTTGGAAAGTAACAGAATATTTATGAGAAAAGGGATTGAAATATGTATTAACGTACTGTTATTTTGTTTAATTGCCATTTTTCAGTGTTTTTGCCCCGTTTCTGTCATTCTTGAGGTTTTTCTGTCTTTTGTCTTTTCTTAAAGTCCTCTATCATTCTATTTTTCTGCTTCTTCACTCTCTCTCTCTCTCTGTCACTATCACTCTCATTCTCTCTTTACTTTCTTGTTTTATATATCTATTTCTCTCCCTCTCTTTCTCTCAATCACCCTCTTCGCTTTATCTCCAAGTCTAGTTGTGACCTTTCCTTATTTCATTTTGAGAATTCTATTCTCATTTTATTTAAGTCTCACTTAAACCTCATATGATGTCTCTCATCTTTCTCTCTCTTACCCAACCCATAGAGCTAATGGATAGGAGGATCTATGTGACCTTGTTCATACCAATATTCTTACTGTGTATAAATCTTACATGTATATCCAGCTATATTTAGAGTTTCACATCATTCCTCTCTGACTTACTTAAGTAGGATTTTATTATTACATTAACAAATTGATACTCATTTCTTTCACATCTGACTTAAGCATCGTGTCATTTCTCTAATCTTTCTCTCATAGAATGACTGGATAGGAGGTTCTATTTATGACCTTGTTCACACCGATGATGCAGACAAGGTCCGGGAACAGCTCTCCACATCAGAACCACATAACAGTGGGCGGATCCTTGACCTCAAGAGTAAGTTAAACTTCAGTCAGGTGTTGACTAAGCCTGAACATATTGCTTTAGAAATACAAGTTATGTGAAAATATATTGCGAATAGTTTCATTCAAGTACATTCACCTTCACAGATAGACGATTGCATAACGTGTCTCTGTTAACAATAGCTTATTGATCTATTTGTAACACTTGTCTAATTCATAACTTTTACCCTGGACCCAACATACCTGACCCAAAACCCATTCACAACCCATGCCATCATCATATATCTTTGACGGAAATAAACCTTCAACCTTCAACCTTCAGCAAATGTTGTGGAGCAAAATTCACACAGACGGAAAATGATTTTTCGATAATGCAAGGATATTTTTATGAAAATAATTACTCATTTTTTAAATTTGCTTAAATTCACAGAGTACATGTCCATGATGATTCATTTTAATTCAAATTCATCACAAAGAAAGTACCATGATATGAAAATTTGAAAAAAAAGCTGTGAGAAATTATTTTCGTTATGTTATTGTGTATTCTATCTTTCCAGCTGGGACTGTAAAGAAGGAAGGTCATCAATGTAAGTATTGAATCTTTTCTTATCTTAATCATTGGGTATTAAATGCAGTAACATCTTTTCTGTAAAAAAAAAAAAAGATCCTGTACTTCACTTTAAAATGTATGTAGTCAGAAAATAAATATTTATTTTATAAAGTTGTGTCAAAGGAATAAGTTTTGACAAACCATAGAGCTCGTGCTGTTAATTTGTGAAAGACAGTGCTCAAACTCATTGTCATTAATTTCCTTGTACATGTATACTCTTGCCAATATTTATGAGAAAAAAGAATAGATTCAAAACTAGCCACAATGCAAGCTTCTCATTTATCATTTGTGGACATACTCATTCTTCTGCAGCATCAATGAGATTCTGCATGGGATCACGGCGTGGCTTCATCTGCCGCATGAAGTATGGTAACGCCCAGGTGGACCCGATGACGATGAGTCGCTTCTGCCATCTGAGGAACAGAAGTAGTTTAGGATCACCCAAAGATACAGAGCAGTATGCTGTGGTCCACTGTACAGGCTACATCAAGAATTGGCCCCCTTCAGCAGGTATGCATTCATCTGGAGTTTAGAATGTATTCAGAATTCAGGAATGCAATCATTTAGTGTTAGGAATGTATGCGTAGTTCAGATACAAGTATACAATCATGTAGAGTTCAAAATAAAGTAAGGATTCAGAGATGTACATCATGGTCCTCTGTACAGGCTACATCAAGAACAGGCCACCCTCAGCAGGTATGCAGTCATATTTAGAATACAGGGGTGCTATTCTGAAAACTGTTATCTTTTGTGTTAAGGAAAACTGTGTCAATTGTCATAACAAATTGAAACTGCGCGCAATAAACACTAATCATTGGTGCTTGCGCAGATGTCTCTGTTAACTTTACGCGGGCACAGCCATCTTTGCGCAATCATTAACCAATGATTTGTCCTGATTTTAATTTGTTATGACAATTAACATCATTGTACTATCATAAAAGATAACACCGTTTTCAGAATACGGCCCCTGGGGTGTAATCATATACAATTTATAATGCACTTTGAATACAGGTATGCAATTATATAATGTGTACATATATATAGTTAAGCCTAGGTGGACTTCAGTGATGCAATCATACTAAGAAGTGATTTAGAGATTAGAATGCAGTTAGAATACCGGAATGCAATCATGTAATACAGTTTAGAATGTGGTTCGTTCGAGTACAGATATGCGATCATGTAGTGTATAATACAGGAATACAATCGTGTAATGGAGTAATGTAGAGTTTAGAATGTGGTTAGAATACAGATATGCGATCATGTAGTGTAGAATACAGGAATGCAATGATGTTGTGTAGGGTGAATAAAGGAATACTATCATCAGTATCATGTAGAGTTTAGAATGACATTATCTAGTATGAAGATGTGTATTATTTTTTCTCCTCTCAGGTATGGTACCAGTAATGGAACAGCAAGAAGGTGACTCTGAAGGTCAAAGTACCAATCATTACTGCCTTGTAGCTATTGGTCGGCTTCAGGTCACCAGTACGCCTAACTGTGCTGACCTTGGTGGGGCAGGCACACCTAACGAATTCATCTCACGGCACAGCATTGATGGCAAGTTCACCTTCGTGGATCAGAGGTGAGTATCATGAGTCTGAGGTTTACAAGATGTGCAATGGAATAGTCATACAAAATACAAAAATTTCATATTCAAGTTACCAAAGGATCTATTTTAAAGGTTACGCGTCATTCACATATCAATATTAAGATGTGTAACAAATTGATAAGAATTATTCCTTTAAATGCGTTGTGCATAATGGTTGCCAGAGCTAAAGCTGGGGTTTTAACATCCTAAGCTTTTTGAAGAATATTATTATTATTATGACTGAAGTAATCTTGAAAAATCAATTGTAGTTTCCACCAAAGTCAAACATACCTTGAAAGTGGTCAACCGCATGTTCAGGAGCTTACAAGCTACCTTGCATGTAAGAAATTGTGTAGCACTTAACCTTTCTCACATTAAAGTTATAAGGAAATATGTTGAATTCTTAGTGTTACTAAAAGGTACCTTTTGCTTTTAAATGTAACTTGGAAGAGAATGTTTGATTTTCCACAGAGTAACTGGAGTGCTTGGTTATCAACCGCAGGAGCTTCTTGGCAAGTCTAGCTTTGAGTTCTATCATCATGAAGATCAGAGTCATCTCAAAGATAGCTTTGAACAAGGTAAAACACTTTGATTTCCTTTCTTGTTCAAAGATAGCTTTGAACAAGGTAAATACTTAAATTTTCCCTCTTGCTCAAAGATAGCTTTGAACAAGGTAAAACACTTTGATTTTCTTTCTTTGTTTTGTCAAGCGTGTTATATTAGAGTTTGAGATGGCGCTCTACGATCTACATGGTTTTGCTATGCCACTTGTCAGTTACAGAAAGATATTCTGCCTGGAGATGTAATAAAGGCAATTCATTATAAAAGAGAGGATTGATTTTGTCTCTCCATCTTGAGAGCATATTAAGTACTGTTTTTCTCCATGTTGATGAGACTTTTTCGAACCACTCTCATTTGACATCGATCCTGGTGATGTGAATCCTTATGAATTCATTTTTTTTTTTGTATTGGTATGTTTGCACGTTTTCAAGTTTATATTGTTATTTGTTCAATATGGGAGGAAAGTCTTCCAGATTTTTGAAAGGTAGTTGTATATTGTGGAGGTGTCATGGTATAGTGGTTCATTCACTTGACTCTCAATCCAAGGGTTGAGGGTTCGAATCTCGGCCTGGCACTAGCGTCTTTTGGCAAGACATTAATCCACATTTGCCACTGTCCACCAAGGTGTTAAATGGGTACCTGGCAGGATTTATTCCTTGAAATGCACTGTGCGCTGATTACGGCTGCCGGAGCTAAAGCCAGGGTAATAATTTCCAAACCCTTTGGAAGCGCATAGGGACGTTATATCATAATGTGATATGCGCTATACAAGAACGGTTTATTATTATTATTATTATTATTATCCTAATATATCATATCATACAAAAGTGTTAGAATGTGTTAAAAAGGAAAGTGATCCTTTGTAAGACTTTATCTCTTAAACCTTTGCCCCCCGGGAAATGGAATGAGCAAATGCAGTAGTCAACAGTTTTAAGATATTAAAGTAGATATTCAAAGAAAATCACAAATATGGCAATTAATGTATCACTAGAAACTGGGAAGCTTACAGATGGCAATCGTATAAGTTTTATGTCAACTGCGTATCTGATGATTATAAAAACAACACAAATAAAAGCTCTTCTCAGCATCTGGAATATCCGAGGATTCGCCAGAAATATAGCGATGTTTTGATGTCGTCACACTCGGGATCGATCCTGCTTAAGCAGACGACTTCCTATAATGAATGAACGTAATTGCAATGCAATTATTTATCAAATTATAAAGAGTTTGGTGTATTTAAACATGACCTTATTTCACACCATTATAAAGGGAAAGTGAAACTGATTCTGATAGCTATAACCGTTTGATTGTAAATACACAGGAGAAGGGTCAATGATCAATGAAATAAACCCCACTTTCAAATTGAAAAGCCCTCCGAATAATAGCAGGATGGTATTCGTTCCCTCTTGAAACGGCGAACATGCCCCGGTGCAAGCAGCTGAAAATACAATGGCGTCTTATTTTGTTTACAAGTGACTGATTCCTTTATTTTTTTAACGCTGCATTTTTCATCAAAATAATACCATACACGAAGTTAAGAGTGAGGCAACAGACTGACATTAAGACTGACGCTAGTGAAGGAAGAGAAATAAGTGAAGAGGAGATGACAAAATAGGCTCTGAAAAATGTGTAAGATGTTATGGGACATCGTCTGCTTAGACAGGACTGGTCCATGGTGTGTCGTCACATATCTCAGCAGCGTTCGAGGAGCTCTTCAGCTGCTATATCGGGGGCTGTATTTTACCGTTTTATAATTGATAATAATCATTACTTCAAATGTTTCCAAGCGTTGAATTTGGATAACCTTGTTTAATTTATGCCATCTAGGCAATAATAAGTATTAAGCCAATATTTCAAATCATTAAAGTTCTACTTTTATCATAAGAATGTTGTATTGTTGGATGAACAAAGTGAAACTATAACAATCCTAAAGGCAAAAAGTCTCCTGTGCTCTCTATTCATGCAGCTGTAAAGTTGAAAGGTCAGATGTTGTCTTTGATGTACCGATTCCAATCCAAGAGTCGAGACTGGGTGTGGCTTCGGACCAGCTGCTTCAGCTTTCAGAATCCTTACACTGATGAGGTGGAGTACATTGTCTGCACTAATACAGCTATCAAGTAAGAAATGTTTCTCATTAAACTATTTAGTTGTATTCAATGACTCTTGATCAGTTTGTACTAAATACAGCTGTCAAGTAAGAACTATCTCACCAGTATTCAATCCGTCAAATATAATATATGTCCAGAAATCTGACATGGCCATTTACATTAGGACCCCCGTGAGTGCGAAATCTGACATGGCCATTTAATGTTATTAGGGTTTCTTAGGTATAAGAATTATTGAAAGCATAAGCAGATCTGTTGTATCAAGATTTTTCAAGACCCTTTGCAAATAAAAAGGTGATGATACAATGACACATAGAACCTACCTTATTGTTTATTGTTTTCTTTCCATCAGGAATATCCAGCAGCCTCATGCAGGTCAGGAGATGGATGGTGCAGTAAGTACCAAGCTGAAGGCTCCTGGTGAACCAGTAGCAACCATGACCGCATATGATGCCTACCCAACCACTGCAACTGCTCCTACAGATACCCTGACAGACAGGCTGCCAGTGCAGGCAGACAAGGCCAGTACCAGCACCAAGGCTGATACAGCTATGACAGGCATACGCATGAGTCAGGAGCCCTCGACTGCAGGGGGTATGTTTGGAGGGGGCAGCGGCCTCCTCGCTGCGCAGCAGACCCCACAGCAGAGCATCTTAGGGGCCGATAAGGCCGGACGGAGTGGCCACGTGGCAGGCACATCAGGATTCTCGTCTGGCTACCACCAGAGAGGGCCTCAGCTCTATGGACGTAGTGGGACTGGAGAAGAGAGTAGCGGTGCCAAGAGTTCTTTGGGAGGGGCGAGTAGCAGTGGAGTGATGGACGATTCGGGGAAGGCATACAGCTCAGGACAGACTAGCTGGTCTACGTCACAATATTCCTCTCAAATGAAAGTAAGTTCCTCTTAAGTGTGTACAGTCCAGAATTGAACTCTTGGTTCTTGAGATTGATAAGTAGTTATTCTTATTGGAATGGATCATGTATACTCTCTTTTGTGATTATTATTATTATGAAAATATAATTTGCCCTGTTCTGCATAAAATGGCAGTGGATCGCATCTTAAAGGGTAACTAAGTTAGAAATGCATGTTTCCTTCTATTGATCTGTAATAATGTATATATATCACAAATCTTTTGACTTTTTAATGTACATTGGTGTCATATATTTTTAAAATATTATTTATATTTTTTTTTTGTTCTGCCTGCTAAGCTCCACCCACAAAAAAACCCTCCAAAGCTAATTTACTTTTCTGACATCATCAATCAATCATCAGTCAGCACGGTGAACATGGACAAAAGACATTGACAGGTCCTTTCCCATCAACTGACCACTTGTTCACAATAGTATTGCAAGTTTTTATACACTGCCAATTAACAAAATTCAATTGTATTTTAAGCAGTTGCTATTTCAGAAATGCCAAGCAACACCATGAAAAGAAGTGCTGTAATGGGCTATTATATGAAAATTTGCAATGCTATTGTGAACAGGTGGTCAGTTGTTAGGAAGGGACCTGCCAATGTCTTTTGTTCATGTTCATCGTGCTCACTGATGATTGACCGATGCTGTCAGAAAAGTAAATTAGCTTTGGAGGGTTTTTTGTGGGTGGAGCTTAGCAGGTAGAACAAAAATATTATAAATAATATTTAAAAATATATGACACCAATGTACATTAAAAAGTCAAAAGATTTGTGATATATACATTAATATTACAGATCAAAAGAAGGGAACATGCATTTCTAACTTAGTTACCCTTTAAGATGCGATCCACTGCCATTTTATGCAGAACAGGGCAAATTATATTTTCATAATAATAATAATCACAAAAGAGAGTATACATGATCCATTCCAATAAGAATAACTACTAATCAATCTCAAGAACCAAGAATTCAATTCTGGACTGTACACACTTAAGAGGAACTGTGCTATTGCGCAATGGCGATATCAATGCCGACCGTGATAGCTTAAGAGAACAATACAGGTGCAGGAGATCGCTGCTGGATGGTGCAAAGATTACGTAAACAAACAATACTAGTACCGTACTCGTGCTTAATTCTTACTAAAAAGACTTTTAATCTCTAATAAGTCGGCAATGTGGTAAAACTTTTAGATCTTCTTGGCCATTGAATCTATTCACGACGTGTGTGTGAGAGTGTGACTGAGCTAGGACTCGGTAAACACATCGCGGCTTTATTATGCCTAACTTTTCATGGCAAAAACTACTTTTTGTGCATGAAGCTACGGCTCGACTCGATATTTGTGGCCGCTGTACGCGGTCAGATATTGACCGAGGGATACATAATCGGTGGCTGCTGGCCGCGTTAGGCAGGTGACCGCTATATGCAGGGTCTACAACACAGTAATATCCTGCGGGGGATTTTTGGGTGGCCGCTATAAGCAGGTGGCCGCTATAGACAGGTTGCCTCTAAGACAGGTTTGACTGTACATTATCATAGATCAATAGAAGTGAACATACATTTCTAACTTAGTTACCCTTTAATCCAACATATAAGTGTTTCCTAATCTCTTGTTTATATTTTCAGAAGAGAAGAAATAGTTATGTCTGCTGAAAGGTATCATTTCAAAATCAGGACAGTAATTATCATGAGAATTATTCATGGATCTGAACTGTAACTTTTAACTTTGACTGTGATGTAGTGAGAGTACACTCCGGAACAGTTTGTAATTTGAGCAAAGAGCAAGATGCTTACATACCTGTACTGAGTGATATGGCATAGTGGAATCATGATTTAAAGTGCTGTCATTTTTGTGTATCTCACTATCATGCATCCATATTTTTATCAAGCAGAATTCCCAGAGTGCTTTGCCAGTAAGCAGCCAGTCAGGTGTTCCCTTCACCTCCCGGGCTAGCGCAGCGATGACATCATCACCGACACCCTCCTACACTCAGCTACAGACTGGAGCAGGGCGGGGCTTTGCATACCAACAAGACAAGACTTTGCAAGGTATTTAGGATGAGTTTTGAAAGGTAGTCTTGAGTTCTGATCATGAAAAAGAATGAAACTTGCACAGAATCCATGCAAATCTACATTAACTGTTTGTATCCATTGGTACCTGTCAATATTGTATAAGCTGAGTGATAAGCCAAATAGAATGTTATCAGTGACCCTCTCCACCCAGGTGTTAAATGGGTACCCAGTAGGATGCGAATGTCACTGTGACTGGAATAGTATATGTGCCCCTGTAAAATGGCAGCCAGACTGGAATGCTCCCTTGTGGAGTGGAGAATGTGCACTATAAGTGCAGAATCGTAATAGGATCCAATAACCGGGGTAATAATACACTACTAACTGGTAAGGCGCCATTTAAATGCAGATTATTATTATTATTATTATTACAGAGAGTAAATGATCATTTATAATAGGATATGACTGATATGTTCAGTACTGAGTCTGGTATATGTAGATCTTTGTTTATAGCAATTTTAATGTAAAGTGATTCAGAAAATTTTCTGAATTACAACTTCACCATGCAAACCTTCAAATCCTATAATGTTAAGTGGTTTTAAACAAGTTTTTGTGACTTTGTGACGTTCTATTGGCCCGGACAACACCTTTAAGATGGTCTTGCTGGTTTTGCTGTTGTGTTCAGGAATATAATTCATTCCTAAAAATCTCTCTGGCAGTGGCAGTACCTTTGAAGATAATAATAATTGTAATAAGAAGTAGAGTAATAGCTACATTTATATTGCACAGTATCCATCCCAGGGGATGCCTCAAGGCACCTATAAAGTATTATTGTATCCCGCGAACTAGTGGTCAGGAATACTATGGATGTGGCATCGTCGTGCCGCGTCCGCCGCAGAGATTTTCTTGTGAGCAGTTTTTGTCGGATCACCTTCAAATTTCGCATGGAGGTGCATTATGATAAGATGAAGACGCCTATTGTTTTTGGTGTGGGCGGAGTCATGGTTGCCATGGTAACCATATTTTTTAAAGAAATGGTAAAGACTTTCTTGTGAGCGCTCTACCGGCTGCAGTTCTTGTCGCATCATCTTAATATTTCGCATGGAGGTGCATTATGGTAAGATGAAGACGCCTATTGTTTTTGGTGTGGGCGGAGTCATGGTTGCCATGGTAACCATATTTTTTAAAGAAATGGTAAAGACTTTCTTGTGAGCGCTCTACCGGCTGCAGTTCTTGTTGCATCATCTTAATATTTCGCATGGAGGTGCATTACGGTAAGATGAAGACGCCTGTTGTTTCTGCTAATGACCTTTAGTGGCATGACGTACACTTCCACACTTGGCAAGTACTGTCAAAACATCTAAAAAATGACAAGTACAAAAAGGTCAAATTTGTCAGCAGTGATACCCGAGGTCCCAAATTGCCACTTTATCCATTTCAGTCACAACATTGATTCAAATGGGGGATGGGTGACAGGTTCGGGGGGATACATGTACTCGGACTGGTCCCCCCTCCGAGTGCTCTAGTTATTACCCTGGCTTTAGCCCAGCTGCCCTAAGTCGCTGAAAGCATTTGATGAATAAATTCCTACCAGGTACCCATTTACTACACCTGAATGAATAGTGAATGGTGCATTGGAGCTGTCTGTTGTTAAACCTAATACACTAGCTATTTGGGGAAGTTAGGAGATGACATGATCTCCTCATCGAAACCTTTTAAAATCTTTCTTTATGATTCTCCTTCTCTATCGCACATTTTCAGGGTCCCAGGCCAGTCAGATGGCATACAGTGGACGCAGTGACGACTCCTCCATGGGGCGGAGAGATCACAGCATGTGGCAGCAACAGCAGCAACAACAGCAGCAACAGCCACAACAGCAGCAATGGCAGCAAGCAACCAGCAGTGCCCCGCCCACAGCCGAGAACCCCAGCGCAGGGGGGCAAGCCCCACCCGTTCAGGAGGAGTTCACAGCAGACATCTATCGGATGCTGGAAGGACAACCCACCACCACCGGGTACCCTGTTAATCAGCAAGTGGAAGAGTTTCAAGATATTTCAATGTTCCCTGCCTTCTCAGAGTAGGAGATAACACCTTCCAGTACATTGAGGCCCGAAGTCACAAAGGAGGTTTGGTTTAAACCGTGGTTTAAACCAAACCTCCTGGGTTTTTTAAGCGTACTTGCGCACGGAATCTGATCCAATCATATATTATCTTTGAGCGTGCGCATGGGCAATGTGCACTTATTTACGTTTATTTTAGTACGCTTTACGGAGGTTTAAACCTTACCCATGGTTTAAACCTCCTTTGTGAATTCGGGCGTCAGGGTTCTCACACTAATCTTTAAATGCCTTGTCAAATCTGCTGTTAGTCACCACATCTATTGAATGGCAACCTGTCTATCAAGACCATATTTTCTGTTCTCCTTGAACTGGTTTTCTCCTTGTAATATGTTCAAAAGTAACCTGTACATAAAGAAGACTGCATATCTTGTCTCCTCTGAGAAGTCTTTATGTACAGGTTTCACTTTCATAGATGATAGACTACTACCATTTAATGCAGCTCAGCCCTGTCTTGTAGAGATTTGCCTTTAAGCTGAATCAGGTGTAAATCCTCAAGCAAGTTGATTAGATTGAGATTTGTAAGGGTCTTATGATTTCTTCAAATCAATAGCAATTCTTTATTCCTCCAGAGATTTATTCATCATTGCTGTGGTATCTAAATTTGGAACTCAGAACTATTTGGCAGCTCCGTACCCAAACTTAATTTCTTGTAGTTGTGGCCTTCCAGTGTTTGAGAACTATGGCTTAGCATATTGACAATCCAAAATCTGGACTTGCAGCTGCAAGTTAAAAAAACACCATATTGTGTAAAATTTACCAAAATGGAGTTTTGCCACCACAGCAAGGATACGTAAATGGAAATGCTATGGCATGATGTGGATAAAACTGACTACTAACGGTAACCCCTCAATAGCCAGGGGTAGAGTTGTTTGACATTCCTTATTTCCAATCCATTTAGTAGATAAAGCTCATATAAAAAGTGCTTGATATCATGCACTTTCAGCACTCAATGATTCCAGGGAGAAAACAGGCCTATAGCTTTCAGCATGAAGTAACATGGAGCTAGTTTTATTTATTTATTTCTTTTTTGTACATGTAGCAACACTCTCGAGAGTGATTTCCAATAAATCACACGGGACAAGTCAATATTTGTAGAAATCATGCTTGATTGCCACATGATATGTAGGTTACAGCTTTGCAAGTGGCATCCATTAAAGGGATACACCACCAGGTCGCCGTGGGGAAAGTCGGGATTCCGTAAGCCCCATTCACTTGTACACAAACTTTGTGTGTCGAACGCGTCCGTTGGACTAAGTGGGATTACATTTCGACTGCACGAAGCCGACCAAATCTCGCACAAGAGCTCGAGCTCAGGGGCGGAGCGTGCATGCTGTGCGGCGACCAGTCTGTCCGAAGTTTGAGCCTTCTCGCGGCATAAAAACGTCCACAATCTGCGGTTGAGTATCCCTTTAATTCTTCTTGTTAACAGGAGCCTTTAATGATTAAGTTGAGTTCTGGTCAAGCGATTATATTGTGAAAGAAACAGTCTCAACGCATTTGGGAAAGGTTATGTCTACATAATAATTGGTGTAAACAGTGTGGTTTTGGAATCATTGATATGGTGAGAAATTGACCCGATGAGAAATTGACCCATTCTCACTGCAGCTCACATACACTGCACACAGAAATGGGTATCTGGGACTATACACACACACATGGCATGAATGTTCGGCCCAAACATTTCAGCTATTTCTCATCATAGTTCGAATATGAGGGCATTTGAAGAGCAGTCCATTTCAGGGAGCTATTTTAATATGATATTCTTGAAAATTGAAATAGAAAGAATGAGAAAGCTCACAAATTTTATTTCAGCTTTCCCAGAACTCTCCTTTCCCTTTAAAGTTGTGCATTGAAACTTTACATGTGTATCATGTAATAATGAATACTTTCACTACCTTTAGCTAATACAAACATCTGTCTGTCAATAAAAGTGTATACGTTACAGTGTGATTTACTGAATGGATTATATATGTTGCACAAACCATGACTTTAATGTCTGTTAAAGAAGCATGTCTACGTGCATTGCTACTTGTGTCATACTGCCAAAGTTTGATTTATTTTCAGAAAAAATGTTGATCGATGTTTCAAGCATCTGTTTCACTCTTGGGAGTCAGTAAGTGGCATAGGTTAATAATAATGCTGAATTGCGCATCAAATTACTAGCCGCTAAGTGATTTAGTTTCGTTGTTTTAGTAGGAAAATTACAAATGTTATTACATTATGATTGTATGCAAAGCTTCGAAGATAATTTTTCATCTTTCTGTTGTGTTTTGCTATCTTTCATTCTCTTTTCTACGTTCTATATCTTGTCATTCTTTTCGATCGTGTCTGTAAACTTTTCGCAAGAATGGGAGAAATGAGTCGGCGTTTGCTTAGGCAAATTCTTTAGATGATTGCAGGAATATAACCATGTTAATGATTTCTCTTAATATTTGCCATTCTTTCACTATGTCTGCAACAAGCAGCGTAAATCTATTTAACAAAAATTCTTTTGATCATGAACATAAAAAATATGTTTGTTTGATTTGTAATTAGATATTTGTATATGATGATTATCTTTTATTTGGTATCCATTTTTTATTTTCCATGTTTCTTGCCATGTTTAGTACATGTCTAATAACGATATGTTAATTGATTGCTATAGCAACATAGTACTGAAGAAAGATTTCACTGACATTGTTAGTTCTGCTGAGGTCTAAACTTTTATGATTTGATTGTGTTCCATGCAATAGTTTTGGAGCAATGTGTACTTCAGCACTTTAAAAAAAAATTAGAATAGTTTGAAATGAACTTGATTTTAATAGTTTCATGTTTTCCTTAATGTTGTATATATTTGTTATTCCATAAGTGACAGTTGTATCAATTTTCTTTGATGTAGTTATAAAAGAAAATAAATGTTATGTACATGTAATTTTAAGTGTAATTAATGTCAGAAATTTAGATATAAGTGTGTTTGTCCATTTAGTTACCAGGTAATGTTTAAACTATTTGTTTTAATAGTTGATATTAAAGTTTTACCTTATTATTATTGTGGAATTGATATTTCATGTATTCATTATTTTTTAAAGATTTAATTTTGTTAATTCATTCTGTCCTGAACACAAACCAGAAGGAAATGATCCTTGAAATCTCATTCACTCATGAGGCGTTAAACTACCTTTAAAAAAAAATAAACCAAAAAATAAAATTTGTGTATGTGTCCAGTATATGAATGGCAAGTGGGGGTGAAAAAAAAAAAGTTTCCTGAGCTTATTAACTATTGTACAGAAATGTGAAGGATACCATGCTTATGTCATTAACTGCAGCATACCTGTTTGAAAGAGGCTATCAAAAAGATGACAAATAACGTTGTCTAGTTCTTGCAGTATCCAATTTTATCAATTGCCAAAAGTAAGGGCGCATGCCATTGATAATCTCTTAACGATGTAAGAAAATTGTTGATCGATGAAATTTTGAAGCTAAGTGCTAAAACTACATGTATATGATGTATTAATTATGTTCGCATAAATGCTTATGTATATAGTTTTTGAATGGTTGATAATGTGTAGTTTGCCTCATTTTGACAGGGGAACGTATTTAAAGAATACTCTATTGAGGAGGCCCCTACAGTGTGCAAGGTTTTCTGGAGTTCTGGGCCCTGAAAAACAAAGGTTTGCGATTGATTGCAAAATGGCAATGACCAATCAAGATCATCGTTGCATGCACATATTGTTAAAAAAAGCTCACCATTAACCAATCAGAATCCTTTTTTCATATTTGCAATTGATCGCAACCCTTTGTGTTATGGGCCCAGGTAGGCTAATGATGGAAAATAGATTTTCGCAGAAACAAGCGAAATTGCAGTGAATTTTCTAGCCTACAAATAAATATCTACCCACTGATTGTGGTAGAAAATATACAATAACAGGGAAGCAAGCAAAGATAGATAAGGAAATGGAGTTAATATTACTGACCACATTCATAAACACAATGTATTGTGTATGTGAAAATGTGAGTTGTTATTTCCAGCAGGTTGTGGTTAATTTGTTTATAGTTTATAACAATTCATCTACTTCATCATAAACAAGTCAGAATACTTTGTATTTTTCCAAGGCAGTTCCCTCAAAATGCAATCTCATTTCCAGAACAGAAGATTAGCTTTAAGCTTACTCTTAAATTCTGAAATTTTCCGAAATACTAGTACTCCTATCATTTGAGACCTAGTTGCATAACATGCCAACTTTTAAATATAAGGGTTTTTTTCATTACAGAAAGGGCTGAATTGATCACCATTTGTTCTTCAAATTGGCAGCAAAAATATTTTTCTTTTAGTGCTACATGGTTCTAATAAAATGTAAAGTCTTTGAAAACAATATTTATGATTAGGAACTTTATTGAAAAGTTGAAAAATGGCAAATTTGGATTAAAAAACAAAAATGATTTTGAACCCTCAATGTGATACCAATTTAAGGATTTGAAGCTTATTCTCCTTTTTAAAATTCCAGGCATCCAATGCAATATGGTCATGCTACAAAAATGGGATTTTTGTCCCTTTCTACTCATACATCTGGTATATTTGTTAGAGCTCTGAATAAAAAGTTATTTTGCCAAGCCAAAATCTGCGGAATGTTGTCACGAAAGGGTTAAAACATCTTTGAAATCTTATCCTGGTCTGAGGTATATTAATATACAGTATGTCAGGTCCTCTTACCAGCTAAGTCCTGGGTATCACTCTCTTAAGCCTTGTATTAAAGAAAAACCTGTAATGGTAAAATCAAATAACACACCGGTAAACGTGGGCTTGATATTTGTGTATTATATAACGCACAGAAACTGAGTATGCTGAGGGGTCCTTGTGACATGCAGCTACTTTTTTCTGACCCCACTCGCCATTCCTTTACATGTAAACTTGTTATATTTTTCAGCGGTGGTTTTTATTGAGGTGGTGTACCACATGTGTGACGGAGGCTTTACCGATAATTTGATAGGATTCTATTTTCACATAACCAACCGTTGAGGTATTTGCTGGTAGCTTTACTGGCTTGTTACCCATTGCATCATGCACTGTGCATGGACACATTTGATATCTTTGGAAGTATCTCTCCCTGGTCTGGAAAGAAATATGCAATAAACAATCATGAATAATCTTGATTTTGTGGTTTTTATGAAAATAATGTATCCAAGTATGTTACTAGTAGGAAGGCATGTCACTGTATTCCAGTGACTATATCTTATACCATTGCATTCTTAAAGTGTGGTAATCTGATCCTTCTGTAGTTATAATTTATACCGAATCAAAGCAAAATTAGTAAATTATTACATGTAGTTTGTAATTGTAGATACAGATGTCCTTTGTTTGTTTTGAATGTTATGAAATGAAATTCTGTAATATGATTTTTGTAAAACTTGTGAAATTGTAAATTTGTTTTTAGTCTAGTTTTTACCCAAAATGATGATAAAATCATGTTGGGATAGCCGATTTTAGCCTTGTGTGTATCATGTAGAAAGAAATGTGACATATTTCTATGAAAATTTGAAATGTGGACAATAATAGAAAAGTGAGTGTACCAGGCCCAGTGCTTGGTAAGTTATGAGCAAATAAATGGTGCTGTTGGAAATTATTACGTTGTCTGTTTGTGCTGATTATTAAAAGCATTGTACATATGATTTATCATTCATGTTTATTTTTGTAAGGAGCAGGAAAAGAGAAGGTGAGAAGGTGAGAAGGAGGGAAATACAGATAGACAGATAGAGAGAGAGAGAGAGAGAGAGGGGTATAGAAGGATGTGTTGTTACATAAATGAATCTTGTTTTTGTTGATTTTGTTGACGGAAAACAAAATGAAGAGAACCACAATACAGAAAGCAGGAAAATGAGCACTAAAGAGAGAATTAGATAGATAGAGGTGAGGTGGAGGTGATTGATAGAAACAGGTGTAGAAGGAAAGAGAGAGAGAGAGAGGGAGGGAGATAGAAAGGGGAGAGAGAGAAAGAAAGGGGGGGGGAGAGAGAGAGAGAGAGAGAGTAAGGGAGAGAGAAAGAAAGTGAAGGCGAGCAGATGGAGAGAACTAGATAGGATAAGAAAGGCAAAGAGATCAGAGAATTGATCCATTTATAAGGCATCACTTTAGAAAAGATGTTATCCATAAAAGAACAGAATGTATTTGTGTAAAAGGATAAAATGAACCTTGTCATGTGAGGAATGTTGATTGGTAGGTCTTCCTTTTTTAGCACCAGTGATCACTCGCGTATCTCAACAACCTCATCATGAATACTAATAACAGTTTCAATTACACTGGGTACATCCAGACCAACCTCTTTTGTCGAAACAAAAACCATGTATACATGAATCTCAAACACACATGGGTGGGTGTAACCCAGCCAAGATCGGATTCCATCCATATTTGGTTGTGTCCGTTGAAATTGATGAAGTGTTCTGCCTGCAAATTGGCAACGCCATGCCGGTCAATCAGGAATCATGTTGGTGAAAGGAATACTCCCGTGCCAATACAATCCACACGGACATGATAGGGAAATAAAGCAGGGATACTATTCAAATAATGAAAAAACACTTGAAGTAGATGAATTGTGCCAAGATCTCACTAAAAACTGCTTGAAAAAAAAAATCAAGTTTCTGGCAAAAGACTTTTCATATCGTGTGTAAAGAGAGAATATTGCCTCTTTTGTATTAATTTTTCTTAAGACTGTTTTGTAAATGTCACTCTAGCACACATTATTAGTACGGTCATGACCTATATTTTGCATCTTTCTCTGTCTTATGATTGAATATATTGAAAATGAGTTTGCGTGTTTATAATAAGCCCAGTTGTATAATTATGTATAAACTACTCTTCTTATAACACGATAAAACTACTTTCGAAAAATAAACTCAAGGGCAATTTCAAAGGGCTATTATACTGCCCATAGAAATCAGGTTCGGATTACGTAATACGCCGTTGTAATGTTCGCACATTTCTAAAGGTGATAGACAGGGCTGTTGAGATTGCCTTCAGTTGATTTTTCGAAAGTAGTTTTTATCGTGTTTAATGTAAAAATAGGAGAAAGAAGATACTTTGTGAGTACTGAAACCATTTAGCTGAGATTCACAGATTGTTTCTGATTCATGAACATTCTAGAGGGCAATTTTGCATCACAGCTTCTCAACAGATTTGCCAATTTGTCTCCAGTAGACAGCGATTTTTATAGCATTAGTCAAACTCAAAAAGCATTTATCTTTATATCTGATTTTCCTCAAACTTATATTGATCTGTTTCTCTGATTTTGTCTGCTCCTATTTCTTATCCTTTACTGTATCGACTTCCTGTAAAAGATGAGCATATAATGTTATAGTCATTTATACCAGTGTTTGAAGCATTTTTATAACCTTCATTAAATGTTATCATTTTAAAGGTTATTAAAGGTCAGGAGACATTAGTAGCAATATAAGTTATGGAATAAGGAAGTGAGTTGCAGTGTAGATAATAGTTTGTTACCGGCTTCCTTGTTAATAATAGAATACAGTGGATGTTCCTTTTCCAATTTAAAGTGACAGTAAATTGAAGCTCCTAATGCCGCCATCTTTCAAAAGGATTTGATAAGTGTCTGTGCCTCTAATTTTCCCATCATGCCCCATTCTAGTTTGTAGAAGCTTAGAATGTATCTGTAGGAAATTTTCCACATGTGCAACGTCAAAAATAATAGTTTGAAATATAAAATGTACCTATTTACCAAACAGCCGTTTGTCGAAATTCAAAATAAAATGCAATTAATTTTCAAATTGTAATCTCAATCTAGCAGTTACTGTAAGGTGGGCTGTTCAAGTTTTGCCAGTTTAATGCCACTTTAAAATAATATTTCCTTGCCTTAGCGATGGTATGTGCTCATGATTGGGATAGATAAGGGGGTGGCTTAATGAGAGGAAAATTCTAGAAATGTTCACTTTGATATGGCTGTTAGACAGGGGTCCGCTCGCTATTCATAAGGACCGCTATTCATTTAACATGCATTATGAATAGCGGTCCTTATTAGTTATGAATAGTGGTCCTTATGAATGGAGGTCCTTATGAATAGCGAGGGAATTGTCTACGGTTTGCTCACTATTTACAAGGATCGACTGGTATTCATACAAAACCGCTATTCATTTAGTCATGCGTTATGGGTAGCAGTCCTTATGAATAGCAGTCCTTATGAATAGCAGTTCTTATGGATAGCAGTCCTTATGAATAGCGGTCCTTATGACTAGCGAGGTTACCCTGTTAGACAGGTATGGGGAATACTGCTGATAGCCACAAAGATGTTAGCCCTATGTTAATGAGTTACCTTCTGGCTCTCGGCTGACCATTTCATCTTTCTTTATTTGAATGTCACTACAACAGGCCTTCCTTCATAAAATCAGAATGATTGACAGTGCTTATGTAGTGTATGTATGAGTACCACAAGGATCTTGTGCAAGGCCAAGTATAGTGAAACCTGTCTATAAAGACCACTCAAGGGAGACAAGAAAAGCGGTCTTTATGAGCAGGTGGTCTTTATGTAAAGGTTCCTTTAAGACACGTTTCAATGACCAACATTTTTCAAGGGAAACAAATATTGTGGTCTTTATAGACAGGTGGTCTTTCTATACAGGTGGTCGCTAAAGCAGGTTTGACTGTATTAGTTTGCCCATTTCTGCATATTACAGTCAAACCTGCTTTAGCGACCACCTGTATAGAAAGACCACCTGTTTAGAGAGACCACAATTTTTGTTTCCCTTGAAAAATGTTTCTCATTGAAACATGTATTAAAGGAACCTGTACATAAAGACCACTTTTCTTGTCTCCCTTGAGCGGTCTTTATATACAGGTTTCACTGTTAATTCTGCAAAATATCTAATTTATTATTTAACTTTATAAACAATTCTTCAAAATTCTGCAGAACAAGTATGGCTCACTTATTAGGCATGCTATCATCGCATGATACAGTACCATTAGCTATGGTTATTAACAACTAACCACAAATTTGGCAACAAAAGTGTATATTTCCCTCCTTTTCCACTGTAGAATTCCCAAGTAAATGCCTAGTGGATGCTAGATTGCTACTCACTAATTTATAGTAATTCTTTTTTTAACCAGATTACTTACAAAGAATGCATGTGCTCTATACAAGACTCCTGCACATGACATGTTCTATATTTAGTCAAAGCAACCTCTCACAATACCTTCATAGCTATGCATTAAATATGGGCCTGAGTATGTTAAATCAACAAGCATTTCTGGAATTGCCATTGCATTAATGCAAATATGTTTTCCAGTTGTTGTCAGTGTCTTGTAACTGATCTATACAACTTGCTATATTATTGCAGTTTACTTTACAAAGGCCCATATTTTTTACTGCATGTAACTGAATGACTTTTCTGCATTAGGACTTCATTCCATATCTCTGCTATCAATAAGTATCCTCACTACTGCAACATTTCAGTGGCTCTAGAATTCAGGGTGGTGTATACCCCTAATGGCTAGGCACAGCAAGTAAGATCTGCTTAGAGATAAACATCAGAGATGTATCTTTCAATGCAACATGAACAGTTGCAGCAGTGTGAATATTCCCTCTTGAAACACTGTACACATCGATCATCCATTACAGTCGTCACAGTTCACTATGGAGAGCACTTCTAGTCCAATTTAAGCATAAAATAATTCCATCAATGTACACAATCATCAAAATGACATTCATAACAGTGACGATCTATCATATTTTAGCTTAGGATATAGCAGCTTTACACACTTACAATGTTTCAGCATATCGGACTTCAACTCTGAAAGGATAAATCGATTCCTCTCTGACCACAAAAGCGCTAAATCTCAATTAATCCAACATCTGAAAATTGTCTAAGCAATTTCACCTTGATCAAACCCTCTCTCTCTCTCAGTCTCGTATCTCAATCTATCTTGTACAGGCAACTGCTTTAGAAAAGTAAGTAGCAGAGCCATTGGCTGGAAGGATAGTGCCACCACAATACCATATTGTCATGTATGATGCTATCATGATCACTAATAATCTACTTATACTGGAATTTAAAAAAAATAACTTGCCATGGTCAATCGGATGTTCTTTGCTGTCAGATAAATGATCCGTTTATTCATCAATGTTGAGGGTACAATGCACAGATTGCACTGCTGCTAGAACTACACACTCTTTATTTCTCGGACTTTTGAAGTACTTTAGCACCAATAAATATTCCATCCCAATTCTTTTTCCTTTTCTGTATTAAAATTCATGTCTTTTTTGTTTCATAGCTGTAATGAAAACCCATCAAAATCTCCTCTCTTTTTTTTGCAGTAGTTTTTTGTTTTCAAGAACACTCCAGTTAAGAACAATAAATTGTTCAGAAGTGATCCCATTGGTTCTGATACGGCAACCTCTCAGAATTTTAACCAGCCACATTTTAATGTGCCTAAATATGTATAAACAGCGAGAGTCGCATATTAGGGTTTCCCGTACCTGAACATTTAAAAAGTAAAAGAAAATAAGTTTCCATGAATTATCAAAGAGATTAGGTGAAGATTAAAAGAGCCGACATGCTGCTAAGATAGAACAAAGCTAAAACTCTTTTCTCTATGCATGCTAAGATGTTGCGCTGTGCTGCTCCAAACATTTCAAGCTTATGTATAAGTTGGGATGACACTGTCGTTCCCCAACTTTGAATGGAGAAGTCAAGTCTGAGATGAGCAAACATGGAGGGTTTTCTTCCTCAATTGCCTCAGAAAACAAGTGTTTGGCAATTGCCTTTTGCTGATACACCTCAATCTAATACTGCCCTCGGAGTATGTCAACTCCCTAAATCTTCATGTAACTCTTTATGATTCGTTTGAAATGTGTCTGAATCGAATTCAGAAATAATTTACAAGAATTGGACAAGTTCAAGTGACTCTAGACACACCTCAAAGCTTTACTTTGAAAGAGAGACGAAACGACAAGAAAAGAGGTTTACATAGGGAGGCTCAAATCAGACCATGGTAAATCATTCTTCTTCACACAGAACAAACTCAGAGGTGTCCAAACACATGTTATCAGAAAAGGGAGACTGGATCAGTTTTAATGCTTAATACAGATCCTGTACAGCAAAGAGTCGGAGTGAGTGAAATAAAGTGGAATAAAGGCCATTTTTCAGTGAGTATGAAGCGCTGTGCTTTAATTACACCATGCAACCCTCCACATAGTCCAAACTGGGTTTGTTTGCGTATCATGATTTTCAATGGTGATTTTACAACCTTTCCATGACAATTTCTCAAATGAAATCATGCAAAAATACACAATGAACATAATATTCAGGACATTGACCATTTTGAGTAACAAATAATGGTTTGTTTCTAGTTGTCAGAAAGAACTGATCATTCTAAAAATAGCACTGATTTAATTCTTCCTTGTCATGTAAGAGTAGATAATAATCATTTTAACAAACATAATACATATGAAGTACCAGTTCATTGATTCATTACAATGAGGAAAAAAAATGCAAATACTCACACGTAAAATCTTTTCACTATATTACAGACTAGATGATAAGCAAATAATGAAATATAAACATTTAAGATACAAAGACTGTCATTTGTAGTTCTGTAAAATAAGATATCTAGTGCATAATCTGACAATACTACAGCTCAAATAATGACAACTGTGTAATCATAAATGATAGGTGTATAAAACATACAAAGGTTTGAAGTCAATTGTTTGTCTAAGAATTTCATATCATCTATATTATTCTCCAGCTAAAATGATAATATATATAATTAGATATTAAATTAGCATTACTTTGTACATGATTTAATTTCTTTTATAACTGTCAAGAAGAGTTTAATATCAGATCATACACACTACACAAACATATATCAGTTATTAAATAGCTTCCCTTTTCCATTAATATTTATGCAAATACAAAGCTAATCTACAGAGCATGACACTTTTTCATTTTTCGCTTGTTTGCTATATCTACATGTACGAGTAAGCAGTGAGCTACAGATTACATTGTGAATATACATCCATGCTGAACTTTTGCCAAAAAATTAGATCAGACATGGAAGCTAAACTGGAAATCGGTAGATGCCTTAATCAGTGTAATTAGAAAATGAGAAACTTTGAAGCAAATAATGAAATAGAAATAAAATTACACTCTTTGTCTCATGCTCACGCTGACAAGTTTCATTCAAAGAAAATATGGAAACAATCAAAACTGAGTTTTCTCCTGATAGAAAAAAAAAATATCAGAACAATCTGCACATGAAAGAAGACAAGATTATACATCAGTTGAGGGGAGGGGATGATAATGTACAGAAGAAATCAATCCTCGTCCGATGTTGAAGCGACTGATCTGACAATCGGGTCACAGTCAAGAGCGCCTAACTTAGCAGTCAAACATCAAACCTTCCTTCAGATAACTTTCAATTCGTACAATTCCAATCGTGCCATAAAAAGTAATACCTCTATAAATTACCTTTGTAATAAAATTTTTTAAAAAGAACAATACTTTCCTTGCCTCCTAAACTAAAGACATACAACTGAAAATTACTTTGTACAATTTCTTCCATTTTCTCTCTTTGTAGTGAGAGAAAAAAAAAATCTCTCCCTCTCTCTTTCTTGGGGTTTGAACATAGAAACATAAAATGCAGGAACATCAAGTCCAGAATCGATGGTGTAGACTCAACCAAATATTGGCTTCTAGGACGAATTTGGCTACGACTGAAAAATAAAGGAAGGTTGCTATGGATACATGTAAGCAAGCAAGAGGGTTACTATGTCAACGCCTACATCTCCATGTTGAGTTCTTGCAAGCAGCGCTCCATTTCTTCATTCATCTGTCTGCATTTCTCTTTCTCATTAACCAATTCCTCTGCAGAGGGTTAACAAACCACCAAGCAACAAGGTAGGACAAACAGAGTAACAGAAACAATACAAACAATACAAGGTCAAACAAAGGTCAACAACACAGGAGGAAGAAGAAAGAAAAGAAATTCAAAATATTTGGTATCAAAACGAGGCAGAAATAGTATTTAAAAAAAAAAGAGAGAAAGTAGAGCGAGGCAATAAGCTAGGTACCCTACTTTAATGTTTTCTAAAGAGCAGAGAGAAGCACTAACAAATACATTTATTTATATTTTTACATCTTAAGCAGGGCATAAGATGACTGAGCCCTAATGATTACATAACGCACCATAATGTCATGACATCACAAAGATAACCTAATAGTACATACAGTATAGTATGTTCTATTCACACTGTTGACCTAGTGAGTGCACAATAAAAACCAGATACCACTACAGACTGCTCTAAACACATACTTACCATCATGGTACACATATATATATATATGTACAGGTCCACACAGTCTTAATACTTGGGATGCGAGAGTGAGTGCAGTATAACATTACGTGTGTCAACATCTCATGTCATTTACACATTTAATTAGTAACAGGCAATGTCAACATAACTACAAACATGTTTTTAATATTGTAATGCATGATTGGCCAAAGGATGCCAAACACGTCTGGCAATCACTGATTCCTTCTGAAATTAAAGGAATCTTAATTTGGAATAAAAAGTGTCAAATTTGCAGCAAGGTACTATACATCAAATATGGATCTTTGTAATCGATTCCAAACCGGATATCCATTACATTTACTTTAATCAGTAATAACCACACCCAAACAACTGCAAGGGACCCAAGATTACTTTAACAATCAAAACTTGAGATCATTTCAAGATTTGAACAGTGCACAGATAGTTTTAGAATACTGAATAAAAAAAATCTTTTCTCAATCAAGCTTGGAATTTGGAAGTATAAAAAAGGGGAATAGTTTCAATTATTTGGAATGTGTCATTGCTGTCCAACAATCAATTGGTCCTACATTTTATGGTGGTTTTCTTCCCTTGATACAAGCGAATCACTTGCAGAAATTTCTTTTTTTTAAAGAGTGCAGCAACACTTTAGTAATAAAAAGTGATACGCTAGTTGCTTTAAGAGACTATAATGCAACGACTTTGAAATTCAGTGGTGAAGATCTGATTGCAATCTTCAGCACAGTACTAAGTACACAACTATATCCAACCTAACAACCAACAACAGTAGATGACAAAGCAGTGGTTCAAAGGAGTAGATATATTTGCATTTTTCTTAAACAAAAAAAAAACACAAGATGAAAAGCAAGACTTCTACAGGGCGTCAAGCTCGGCTAAGCAGTTTTCTAATTCATGTTTAGCACAACGGTACTCCTCTTTGGCCCCCTCCAATTCGTCTGTAAGGGAGAAAAGAAAAAGAGAAAACAAAAATTAAATTGTGGTTTAAATGGTTTATGATGGAAACAAGTCTTGGTTTAGTTTATATATAAAAACAATTTTAATATCTTGATAATATGCAAAAGATCAGTGTATTTTGGTATGATTTAAAAATTCTAGAAATACTACTGAAAGTTATTCTACTTTTCAACAATCAATTTGGAATAATTATGTAACATGTCAAGCATATTTTACTTCAATGAAAGCTACATACAGAAATTGTTACATGAAAAGACAGATAACACTGGGAAGAAATTTAATGTACACTTCTTTTGAAAACTAACTAAATTAACCTAGCGATAGCCTATATGACATTTCATGTCCCAAAATTTTTACAGCAATAAAATCTTTTTGGAAATAAATCATTATTTCTTTCATAAATATAAATTAAGATCATTCTCAAACATCGTGCATTTGTTTTCAAGAAAACTTTGTATAAATACACTTGGATGAATTCTGTGCAAAGCCAATTTTACTATTCAGTGCAGTGTGTCACCGTCTGAATACAATCATATTATAATTTCTGTTTTACCATAAATAAAAAAACTCACTGGCAGTTCAAACCTTCCAATAAGATTAAAATAAAAACTGAAATCCACTTTGTAATTAAAATAATTATTCCACTCTATCACAAAAAGCAACACATGCATGCCACAAAAACAGATTACATATGATGATCAAAGACCATTTGAAAATGACAGGCAACTGTGGCAAGAACAGCTAATTGTTGAGGGTACAATATCATGAAAAAGGTGTAACTACAAGGGGTTTCTGAATCCTAAACTTTGCATGAGCTTCCTATTATGGCTAGATTTTGCAATGTGAATCAGCATATATTATGGATTTCAGTACCAACTTGAATAAATTACTTTGAGATTATTTCATAACCAACAAAGAATCCCATGTATTGCAGGTATACTGTATACACTATAATACAGCATCGTGTAAATGATAACTTAATAACTTTATGTAGTGACAGCTACTTATAGAGAGGCTAAATTGGTATATTCTAGGTTTTGCTTTACTACAAGCACTTATCCGAGTTCTTTCAAAGGCAGAATATTTTTTTCTTCTTCAAGTCATCAAAGCTATATAATAACTCGACAAAGTAATGTTTTCAATTATATATAACATATAGAAAGAATCTCTAGGCATTTGATTGGTCAATTGGCCATCACCTGACCTACATTATTTTTGGCATTTACTGCATGTTTCTCCAACTGTGCAATCTATGTCTAACCAAAATGGATAACACATGTTCAATCACAGTATATTGCACGTTTGATCACATTTACCCTATCGCTTGAATGTAAAAATCATCTATGGACATTCAATGTTCAATATTGACATTCATCTTCATGGTGTAAAGGGACACTAAGCATTTCAAGTCACCTACAAGCAGGTAGAAATGTTTGATATAAATCTTTGTTAGGGGTATATATCTCAATCTTTATATTAATGAGCAACGGCATCGAATCCCCCAAATTTTTCCCCTAAAATTGTTCTTATCTATGATAATGATAGTTATCGGTGCTGTATAAAATAAACACTGTTATCTCTTTTTCATTCGTAAGAGAGAAAACACTCTAATTCAAACCACGTTCTATTCAACTTGGCTATGCCTTGTTGAATAGAACAGCTGCATCTTTCACTTCATGAAGTAGTTTATCATGTTACTCATAACCATTAAGTAACTGTATAATTAGATGGCACATACATTTTGAGACAATATTAAAACTGAATTGGAGGGTGTCTACACTCACAAATTTGCTCAACAATCTTGTGTTAAAATGACTGATGTGTACTTGTACCCTTTATACAGGTAAAGTCCAGAAGCAAGGTATTTTCAATTTTACTATGAATAATCCATATTCCAAACTGATGCTTTCTGTACATGCCATGACATTACACACATGAAGTTTAATCAATTCAAGTGGAATAAAAAAAGGCAGAATGTACAAGAAGTGATTTATTTCTGTTCATTTCTGCACTAACAGTGATGGTGACAGTGCATATAGGATGGTTGCATGGTGAAGAGCTATATCTATGTGCTCATGCAACTGTAGCATTTTGTGTATTTTGTATTTGAGTGAATTTATGGTTGCACATGAATATTGGTTCATCTGGTTCATACTAAAAGAATTTCTATATGATAAATCAGTATTATGAGAGTAGATAGTCTTGTTCATAAAAGCTTCAATAATCCCTGTCAATCATAATCGTCTGGAGATTTCCAAAACAAGTTGCTATGTAGGGACAATGATGACAAATCTGTGCCGACATATCCCCAGGGGTCAGAGGTCAATAATCAGAGGTCACAAGACAATAGGGTACACCAGGAAACAACACGGTGAACATTTAAAGACATCAGAGAATCTACACAAATCAATAAAGTATAGGGTACCAGGGCTGATAGGAGGGAGCGAGTGAGTGACATTTCAAGTTTGGAAGGAAAGAAACTTGTTCTTTTGAGCAAGGCTAGAAGCATCTGCTAAAGAAATGAATAACAGTGAGGAAAATCAAGCATAAAGTTACATGTATCTATCCAACTAACATTGAACAGAAAAAGTTCTATTTTTTTTTAAATCTCAGGACACTGAAAATGAGAAAATCGGATTGAAAAAAAGAAAAGAAAATTTATCTCATGAATAAGTGTTTTAAAATAGTGAGAGAAACGGAGAGCAATTTAACCAATTTACACTAACACTTAGAAGAAAATCATATCATAGGCGACTGAAGAAAAATCAAATTGACAATGAGCAACTGAAAGAGGGAAGTAACAAAAAAAATGAAATCAAAATTGAAATATGAGCAAGCACATCGAACTTTCTTTTTTTTTTCTTCCACTTCACAACTAAGGACTATCGAAAAGTGTGCAGCTGTGCCATGATATGATGATTAGTTTTACCCAGCTCCGTGGGGGTAGAGGAAGAGCAGGCCTAAATGGCCATGAGCTCTGTCTGTAGACGTTCCTGTTCGGTCATGGCTTTGCTATACATGGCTTTCAAATCACAGCAGCTTTCTAGAGAGATCATAGAATATGTGGATTAGTAGACCTCATGGGTTGTAGCATATATCTACTGGCTGATTTAGAGGGGGGGAGAACCATCCTATGCCCCCCCCCCCCCCCAAAAAAAAAAAAAAAAAAAAAAAAAACATGACTGTTTTAACTCCAGTATTCATTCAATAGGCATTTGGAAAATATAACATTTTTTTCTTCTTCTTTTGATATTATTTGAATTATGCAGCCCCCCCCCTCTACAAAATCCTGGATCTGCATCTGTATATCATTATGCCATGAAAATCATTAGTCAAGTGTGCTGCACACTCGTTCAGCCCAAGACCATTCACTACAAATTGAAAACAAAATTCTACAAGTCTTTTGCTTTCAAATTGCCAAATAACATAGTCGTCGAATGAAAACGGCTAGTTTTATAATTATTTTTCAAACTTAGTCACATAACCTTGGGGAAACATCTTCTATATTCCTTATAAATTCCTTATAACATTAGTGATGTACTATATCCTGAAGCTTCAATGGTTTTTATTCTCCTACTTTTTGAGAAATTGCAAAAGCAGCATATATGGAACACTTTTCTGTACAATGTTGTATTCAAGCTGTGAGTTTAAAAATCACTGAAATTGGTTTGTGAAGTTTTGAAATGAAACTTAAATAATGAATGATACAAATTTTGCATTATTTTGGAATAATTAATGACTTGTACTTCTAAATTACATTTGTCTGTTGTTAACCTTGTGTAAAATGACATCAGTGGAGCGTTTCATCAAGCGTTTTGTCAGTGATTTTTACTGACAACTGTTATAAGCTACTGAAATCCTTGCATCCGATCGGCTGAGGTCAAATTTGTCAGTAAAAATCACTGACAAAACGCTCGATGAAACGCTCGATGAAACGCTCCCCAGATAATGCCCATTGGGATCGGAGCAAATATAGCATATAGCAGGGTAATGATGTTCATTAATTAGTCTACTTTATGACAGAGTGTAAGAAAAAGGTTGCCCACTTATAAATCTTAAAATTATGATGTAAAAGAATGACATCATAAAGTTGCAAATTTGTAATTTGCATGAGCGATGATCTTTCTGATTAGACTGTGTTATTTTAAAAAAAGAAGATAAATGAGATGTACATTTTCAATTAATTTGCTAACTATTGATTTATGTAATCAATTTTACGGGGCTAACCTCGATTAGCATATGCTATTTGTTAGCTCCCTTTACCAAGACGTTATTGTGATTTTTACCAAGATGTATGTATCATTGTGATTTGGTAATAAACTCATTCACTTTGATATTTCCTGTTAAAACTGAATTCAAAGCTTCCAACTAGAAATTGTATAAGGTGGGGGGAAAGGTGGAATCGCTACTTGAATCGCTAACTGCATGGTACCTATGCACAAAATCTTTTTTTACAATATCAGAAATGCACTGGGAGAGAAAACGAAAGAAAGAGAATACTGTATAAGCTGTTTATTTTCGCGAATTTTCGCGAATTTCGCGAATGAAAGATCCCCCGCGAATTTAACACGCGAAAGTGTTTACAAACAGCATGATCGTAAACTGGTTGATGTCAGGGAATTTCCTAGATCTGTTGTGTGGTGGTGACCGCGAATTTAACAACACGCGAATATGTGGCAGAGGTCGCCATTCGCGAAAATATCTGTACGCGAAAATATCAGCTTATACGGTATTAGAAGGGAGAGGAGATAGAAGACTTTCTGTGCATAAGCTTCAGAAATAAAGCACAAATAAAGCACATAAAGTCTAGTTACATTTGACTTTTCCTATACATATTTTGGTAAAAATAGAGCAATAACTTGAGAAAAAAAAGGTTAGTTTTCTAAAGCTGTACAACATATAACATCAAGGAACAAAACTCCCCTTTCATAAATGTATTTTAAAAAAGACAGAGGTGGAAGTAGCCTTTGCTTCATTCATTACAGTATAGTATTACATGTACATAGACAAGTAATTACATTTCATTACTACTTGTGTTTCAAATACACCCTAGCTACAAAAGAGCTCACTTAAACATTTCCTCTCTTTTTCCTCATTTTCATTAATGTAGTATCCTTCATCCCCACCCTTTCCCTCTTCTTCCCCAAAATTTTTGCAAAAATTCATTCCCCTTGCCCTTTCCCTCCTCTTCCTCCAAATTTCATTTTGGTCCATTCTCTGTCTGTCACAGGGTTTGCTGGATATATTTCCTGCATTGTCCATTCTAACATCCCTTGGACCAAAATCATCCCCTGAATCACAGTTTTTTAATGACCCCTTGCCACAAATTGTCGACTTTGCATCCTGCATCCTGCATCTCTGCTGTAAGCCTCCACATCAGTGGGGGAAAAAAATCAAGAGGATTGGAGATCGAGAGTGAATAGCTCTGTAAAGCTCTAAAAGACCTAACAAAATCCAAAAAAAAATAGGAATTTCTGTAAGGAAACCCTTACTTTTTGTTTGAAATTTAAAAAGAACTTATTACACAAAAATTATTTTCTACACTGCTCACACAAACATCCTAACTGTGTTCTACTTTTAAGGGGACCAATCACTAATAATTTGAATAGTGTTAGACCAGATAAAATCTTCAAGAAACTATATGAGATATTCAAATCGTTAAAAATTAAAGAGAGTAAAAGGAAAAATAATTTTATACTGAGGCCTGCACAGAACTTTCTCGCAGTTTCTGCGTGCACCAAATTTATGACAGCAACTCAATTAATCTACTAAAAAGTAGCCGTAATCTTTATTTAAAGTGCAATTGCAACCTTAAAATTTGCAATATTTAAGAAGTAATATTTGAAGAGCTCTCATTTGAATATAGGATACCAGTATGGAAGTCCAAATACACAGAACATTTTGGTGACTGATACCTTTAAACACAGGTCAGACAAGGGAAACTGATATCACAAAGAATACAATTAAAGATTCATGTTGTTTCAGAGAAACTTCAATTAGTATTATTTTTATCTCCTAAGAAACAATCAGGAAGTGTAACTGGTTCAAAGTCTGAGACTTACTTCTCTCTCTTATAAATGACCTATAGAAGAGAGTACACACTTGTATTTCAAGCACATACAGCAGCATGCTAACATGTAGTAAAAACTGTTTAAAATGCAAGCAGGATATATAGACTGATCACCATATTTTAATCCTTGTCCATGCAGGTAACTCTAAAGAACAGCAAAAACACTAAATCTAAATGGATGGTATCATATACGATGTAAAGATTTCACACAAACAAGGGAGACACATACCCCAAAACATCAGATCAAAATAACTAATAGCACAGAATGTTTACATTAATGTTGGGACCTTTTACAATTTGATTTTCATGTCTCGTCGGGTTATAATCAACAGTGACCTTTTCTGTATCAAAGGTACTTTGAGAAGTAAAATATCCCTTAATACCCTCTTATTTCAAACATCACAAGATGTTCTAATGGGTAATTGCTTGCTCTAAGTAGGACCAAGTAAAAACTAGTGTTTCTAACCGCTGTGAAAGGAGGAAGCATGTTTGTGCTTCACAATTTAGGTTCATTAATCCATTGAGTCGACATATCCAAGATTGGTCTGCCCTATTTTTACATGCATTTTTCAGTTGGGAGCTTGCCCAAGTAAGCAAAACATTATATCTATTTTCCTAGAGACGGTATAAAACAGTATTAACAGACAATGGTATCAGAGAGAGCCTGGTTAAATATAGTCTTCTTTACTGCATGCAAACTTGGTTAAACTCACACGTTGAAAACCATGTTGTCTAAGCAATGCCCTCTGTATCATTCTAGCATTTTTTGAAGCGCTACATATGTGCATGTAGGTTATATCAGAATACTTCTCTATTTCAATCAGAAACATCAACAAACTGGTTAGGTGGAAGAGAGGATGTGACATGCTGTAAACCACAATGGTCCTTACCAGTACAACAATGGAGACGATCCTTGATGGTTAAAATCTTCCTCTGGTCGCGGTCTTCTATCAACAGCTTGATGATCATTGTTGTCACACCAGAACTTAGATGCCACAATGGCACAACATGTACAACATAGGGGGGCACTGCATAGATATTGCAGCCTTCAACCCTTAACTTCAGTCAACTTGCCATCAAGATGAGCAAGAACATTGTAATTACTCAGGTGTTTACAAAGGATTGAACTGTCTCGTATTGGACAGAACACAGGCAGGTGTGGGTAGAAGGATTTGGAACTTGTGCGTGCGATCATGCCACAAAGGAACACTGCTACAGACAGTCAGCAAGATAAGATTTGTTTTCAACTGCACAATCAAAGACAAGTCACCCTGAGATAGACCAACATAATGGATTGAGAAGATGAAAGGATATCATGAAGTCTACGAAAAGGTGGACCGTTTAGATCATACTCAATCTAGAAACACAACAACAAATTACAAACTGGACATCAGCATAGTGGTTCCATGCAACACGTTACGACAATCCAAACAGCACACTAAGACATGGAGTTTGGCAGATCTAAATTTTCTATCTGAATTGAATTTCATCAATACCGACTTCATTTAGCCAGTCTTATATGGTTGGAATTCTTCATTTGTACATTTTTCATAGTTTAAGAGATTTGTCATCATTGAACACACAGGGAGAACTCAGAACGGAGTGTGAAATTTAATTTCTTTTACTTCTGGAATATAATAAAGCTATCCATATTTGATATGAAACTGCAGCATCTTTCAGTATGATCAAACAAAATACTGCTTACTTTGTAAGAAAAGAGAATAAAATTGTTTTTTCCCCATATCAAAAGCAAATCTTTGCAAAAGTTTGCAGTGCATATACTGTACTTTCTCTTACTCTCTCCTATTGAATATTACCAACTTAATCTTCAAAGGAAAAAGGTGCATTTTTTTTTTCTATGAGATACTAACTGTAACATTAACAGGCCAAGACAAACATTTTAATTAGTTTAATATTAGTAATGAATGAATGAACTTCTACAAGAAAATATATAGGTTATACTAATCTACATGTCAATTTGTATACAATATTGAACTGCAGATGGTTGACTGACTGTTTTCTTTTTTCTTTTTTAATGGGATGAAATTAAAAAATGAAATGGTGCACATGTATGCCTACTGTACATATGTTCATAAAGTATTATAATGTGTGACTAAATCTTACTGAAGAAAATCTAAATCATGGTAACAAAATATATCTGATTTCAGACTTGAACTTAAAAACTTGCTTAATTTGTAATGATCATATATTATAGTGGATTAAATGAGTTGAATGCATGAACTTCATGCATACAAAATGGAGGATGGGCATATCTCCCATACAATAGGAATACTGACTATTCTTGAGAAAGTTATTTTCTCATCACGTAAACCACTTAGTGGTACTTTCAATACACAATGATTAAGCTCTCATAGTTTCTGTTTCTGACTGGGATATGATATATATTTAAACTGCTATGAAGTCTAATGGAGATCGAATGTCAGTTGCATTCTGTATTTCCCTATGGTATGTGCAGTTGGTGCAAGTGCTGAGGAATGCATTTTATTGCTTGATGCAATGTAGTTTGTCACAGCTGGTACTGTTAAGATTTTCGCTATATTTTTTCCTAAGTTTTAAGCCAAATCAATTAACAAAAAATCTAATTCCATGACCGTATGGAAATTTGAAATAGTATATTTAACCTTGGCAATACCACAAGCATAACATGTATATCTATAATATGGCATTTAGAGTTTATGACTGGATAAGAAATGCCTTTATGTTTTAAAATGAAATGACTCCCCATCCATACAATCGGCATATCACTAAAGTGTACAAAGTGATTTTTACGATAATAATCGTACTAGATAATCTAACAGCAATTATAGAATGGGCTATAAGACTGTAAGTAGGAAAATATGCATAGCTAATGTTTATGATCAACAAATTTGTGAGATTATAATCTATGTATCTGTGTCATTATTCTAGTTTCATGCTTGTTAATGCAGAACAAACCATGCTTCTTCCATACTGAATTAATTCAGGTTGGGAAAATTCAATCCTTTAATAGTGAATTATGTGTATTAGAAGGGAGAGATGCTTGAATTCACTGCACATATATCTTGAAAGGCAGTTGGGGAAAAAAGACTCATGATTTTAATAAAGTCAAGCATTTCATCAATTATGTGGTAAACCCTGTGGTATCTGGTTTTTTGTGCACATCTTAAAGCAACAAGATATTTACCTATAAAGGCAGAGAGCCTACTTCACGTCATTTTAATTTATCTTCAATTAAAGATGAAATTTCACATCACTACTATTCCTGTCTTATGTCATTCACTACAGACTTATTTAAAACAAATGCTAGTCATCCTACCATAAAATAATAATCAGTTCATATCACGTAATAATACCATACCAAAAAAGCTCCGATTGGCTCAACTCTATCAACTATAGACCAGAGTACTAATGTATTCAAATTTAGGGATATATCCTCCCAGCACCCATGGTGACAAACTCTCTTATCCATATTGATAGCATGACTGTATGGAATGGAATCACTTTGAGGATAATATTTGGTGCTATGTTTATTTACCACATAGACACATAGTATTAGGTGTATTAGAAACATGGCTTATTATTATTACTATGTCTTGCAACCCTCTGCAAAATTTTGGGTCCTCAAGGTTTTTTAAAAATCACAAGTAGAATTTGAATTCATGAGTAATCTGGCTTATAACCTCCACTATATCAGCTATATTAATCACATAGTACCTGATACAATAACGGAGGATCTGTATCATTAAATACTTAAGGATACAGAAAAAAAATTGATGGACAGAGAATGGCATGAGATGTTGTTTTATGCCAAATGCTGCACCTACTGCCCTTTGTTTCCACCTAAACCCAACATTACCATCACAGATGTCTATGGAAATAGCACCCATACATCACAGATGCTAAAATATATGTTTTCATAATCATATATCAGTCCATCTTCTAAAGTCATTTTAAAGCTCCATGTAAGTCCAAGGATGAATGTTGCACAGCCTAACTCAAATAAATGTAGAAGAGAGGTTTTTCCCGCCTTTGATGACACACGTATGGGTGACATGGCTACTACTATGGACTGTGACAAACACCACAGAGATGTCTTCAAAAGTCCTTTTTGCTCTTTACATAAGCTAGCCTTCCATCTAATAACTCATTTTATGCCTGATATATCATGTGATGAGAGCCATAAAGGCAATAGCTCGTACACTTTTTGACTTAACTCAGTTCTAGCTCTTAGCGGACAATATGAGCCAGCCATCAGAAGGACATGGCATAATGCATGATGGTGCTGTCTAGATGAAGAGTTTTCTGTCATGGTAATATTGGATTGGTGGAGAGCATGGGTGTAGCTATAGGGGGCTTGATATGGGGGGGGGGGGTAGATGTGACACTGTCTTACCTTCAAGGGTGTCTACTTGATGTTGCAGAGACTTGACTTGACCTTCAGCTCCCTCTGCACGGTTGCTGGCCTGTAAGTAATAAAAAAATCAGGAGGAATATGTATTCATGTGTCGCTTGATAGGACTCATTGATCATTACCATATCTCTGTCTACAAATAAACATGTAAATATGTTGTTAATCATATAACATTATCAATATTTTTAGACTTTAATCCTAAGGAATGTTTGTCCATATCACAATAGAACAAATTCGTACATAATCTGCAAAGAGCCACAAGAATAATAGGAGTGTGTACAATGATAAGAGCCAACACTTTCCCAGCCCTCATGCAGGTAAATCTTTGCATTGAAAAATCAACACTTTCTTTGAAATATTGCAAATATATGTCCAAGTTCATTTATAATTCATCAGTAATATAAGTGCATAATGACAGATTGTTTACTATAACTTACAAGGCAATACAGCCACATTCAAGGTAAAATTACTAGCACATCATAATAGCACTATTACTGCATATTATGTCTGACATGAATTATTCTAGCTAAATGTATAATGGAAGAATATGTGGTACATGTACTTTGTAAAATTTCTCATTCTAGTCAAAAAGAACCATAGTTCACATGATTTAGAGCTACCCTAGTGCACATATCCATTGCACTAGATACAAGATTCCATTCCTGATGATCATTGTAAATTTAAGGATGAAAATTCAATATCAAAAGGTCTCTTATTCAACAGGAGTTGTTTTCCTGGGGGGTGTTTCATAAAGCTGATCGTAAAGTTACGAATGACTTTACGAATGAATGGAACATGTTCTTGGGTGCTATACTAATCAGATGCTCAATCATTTAGCACAAGAACTGATCACCAGTTGTGCGTAAAGTCGTGCGTAACTTACGAACAGCTTTATGAAACACCCCTCTGGTGTTATATGCGGTATATATGAGAACAGAATTTGTGGTTCAAACCTCATCAAGATTGTTTGACAGAGTCTTGATTTGTGCCTCATATTTCTCCTCACGCTCCGTTGATTCACGGTCCTGGGCTTCCAGTGACTTGCAGTTATTCCTCAAGGTGGTGATCTCATCAGTAAGCTGTGCCACTTTGCTGTTTGCATAAAATTCATCAAGAGAGGAAATGAGAACTTTGGTGAAAACATGTTATATTGGATCTTTTCCTCAAAGTAAGATTTATATATCAATAAAGAACATGTATTGTGTACTTCTCCATATTTAGATCCTTATATTACAGTCAAATTTTTCATATAATCTTTATTACATCAGCTCCCTTTGGTCTTTACGATCCTACTCCTCGTTTTCAATAATTTAGCTAAATTAGTCAGAGGAATCACAAAGGCCTATATTCATGACACCTGGGTTCACTTCAATATTCCACTGATTATATGAAACCTCAATTCCATATAAAGTACTGTAATTCCTTAATAAGAAAATGAAAAAATGAAATAAATCCACATCACAAGAAACTAATTTCACGATGACATGATATTTGTTTATATGCTTTAAGTTACAGAATTATAGTCATCTTTAGGATGAAGAAGTTGACAACTGGCACTCAGAGAATCAGTGGACTAACTCTCGATTTACACATCTCGACCCAAGTTAGTAGGCTATTATAAGCCAAGTACTTCATATAAATTCCTACCTATCGGACTCTGTGTTCTTGGCCTCAGCAACCTCAAGCTGTTGCTCTGTCATCTGAAGTTTACGCTGGGACTAGTGGATAAAAATCATTATGATTGCAAAGAGTAAGGAGGTATCCAATGGTCATAGAGTCAAGATTTCACATGTTGCTTTAATAAGAAAATGAGCTGAGGGGTCCTGCAACAAACTAGCAAGATTGAGACCTCAAACAAAATTGGTCTTCGCAAAGCAGATGTGTAAGGTATGTTATGAATCAAGTATAAGTTGCACACTGATTATTCACATATTTTCATTGCATTGATTATGAGATCTTAGAAAAATGAAATTCTAAACAAATAAAGAAACAAGTTTGAGAATTGTCAAACAGATTTTGAAGGAAATCATTACCTGATAGAAGCATTTGTTAGTGTAATGATTCATCATGTGATATATTTGAAGAAAAAAATATATCATTCAGCCTTTGGGCTGTGCCAACATAAAGAAATGCTTTAGAATATCATTGGATGAATTGAAACTATTGAACTAAATAGAAATGACTCTCCTCTGAAGAATCACAAATATGTGAGAAATGAAATGTACCTCTGAGTGTAGTCTGTCGAGTTCTTCTATTCTTGATGCATTCTCTTTCATTTGCTGCTCTAACTCAAGAATCTTTCAGAAGCAAACCATTGGCATGCATATCATCATCATGAGAAAGATAGTGGAATTAAAACAAATGAGGAAAAAAAACTTAGTGGTTAGCAACATTTCACCAGTCACCAAGTGATCTGAAGAGTTCCTCCTGGCCAAGATCTGAGCTTTCCATCAAGAATCGCACATTTCTCCATCTCCGCAAAAATGTATTATGGGATGGAATTTTAAATTGTCTGGTCAAGTAAGAGTGGAATATTTGGTATACATGTACTTGATTGCAGCCGAGATTCAACTGCGGTGAGCAATTCATATCACTTGGTGGCTGGTCTGTAACGGCAATCCCTATCACACATTATAATAATACCTCGTCGTATTTGTGGTCTGCCTCCTCCTGAAGAGTTTTGGATGATGTGAGCTGGCTCTCAAGGTCTGTGATCTGCAGCATGGCCACCGAGCCAGCGACATCGAACATAGCAGGGTAGGAGTTAGGTGTGGGGTAGGGTTGAAGTGGGTGGCAGTGGACATTGAATGAGTTGCGGACATAACATTGTGACAAGATAGGCATAACATTGATGATACAGAAATGGAAGTGAAGGGTATAGCAAGATGTTGCAGAGAAAAGATATAAACAAATCATACAGAAAGATTTCAAGAAGGCAGAGAATTTGAAAATATGTAGAGGCAGAGAACGTACACAGGAAAGACAAGGACAATATGACAATATGGCAACAGGATACAGAGACAAGAAATGCAGAGATTTCAAACAAATAAGTGAAAGAGGTGGAGAGAAAAGAATACATTTTGCAGTGAAAAGAGGTGAACTAAAATTAAAGAAGCAAGAAATATCTAGATAAGAACTTAACCAAATTCTTACATAAGAATACAAATCTAAATCATGCATGCATTCATACCTAATGAATCTCATCAGAGTAATAAAACTTTTAGATTTTTATTCCTTCAAATCATATTGCTTCAATTAAGATATATTCAAGGTGAAGCTGCATTTACTTCCAGCCCAAATTATGTTTAACTTACTATAAATTTCAGCTCTACTTTTTAATGAACTTTGTTAATATTAGAATGAATATTGAAAGGGTGCATCATTCATTAATTTTGTTTGAGATTAGTACATTATTCTAAAAATGTAATGAGAATGCATGCACATACATAGAATGAAAGACTGTTGCATTAACAGCAAATGTACAAGAAAATATACCTAATTTTAAAAAGATTGAAAGATGTAATCACTTAAATAAATATATGTCATATCTTTTTCACTATGAATTTTACATTCTTTCCCAAGTTGAATTGGATTGAATAATATTAATAACTTCAACATTCTAAAAGTATTACCATATGAAACAAAAAAAACCTCTTTGGATTTTATATTTTGAATAATTTCATTTTCAATATTTTGCAAATTTGTTGTTTGCTCTAAGTTGGTAACTAACACACAACACGGCAACATAGTTAGTGACGACGATAAATGTCTTTGCCTGCAGCAACTAAAAATTTTCTGAAAGGTAGTTGTCAGAACATCTAGCTTTGAGAGTGTTAGTAATTAATTACAAAGAAGATTAGAAGATGCAAGTAAAATATGAATGCTCAAGTAAAGTCAGATCAGGGGGGGGGGGTTTCATGAAAGGACTTGTCAGATATTTTATCCAACAAATTTGTTCTCAGCCAATCAGATGCAAGGATTTCAGTAGCTTATAACAGTTGTCGGATAAAATACCCGACAACTTCCTTTCATGAAACGCTCCCCAGAAAGACACATAGAAATTTACAGACAACGTATATAAAAAGGTAGGAAACAGATTATGTGGACATGCAATGGATTGAACAGTGGACAAGTTATCACTCAAAAGTGATACATGTTAATACATAGATGGATTGGTAAATATGGACAAACCGGGAAAGGGTTGCAGCCTTGCAGGGACTTTGGATGGCACACTCGGTTACATGCTACAGATCACATCAAATTGGCCATCCATTGGACTGCACACATCCAGGTAGTTGACAACAAATGTGCTACATTTGTTAAACATGGATTCTTGGGGATGATGTATTTTTAATTTTCTTTTAGTCAATGAACACTCCATGCTGTTCACATCCCAAGTATGAGTTCATCAATGACAAGAAATTACAACAAAATCATGCATTCTTCTTAACATTTTAAAATGCAAAAATGACATTATTTTGTATTAGAATACATGTTCATGCTATCAAAGACTGTTAACCTTTTATGTATTTCCAACTAACTTATATTTCAGGATCGTTCACCGAGTTGTATATAATCATTGTTATAACTCTATTTTATAATCCATTTCTAAATTTATTAGAAAAATGGACGGTACCAAATGTTTGCAATCCTTTAGTACTTTTATCGATTCACTTATAAAGAGAATAAAAACAATGATATAACTTGCATGGAAGCTATTTAACCTAGCAGGGTGGTGTTTCATAAAGCTGTTCGGAAGTTACGCACAACTTTACGCACGACTGGTGATCAGTTCTTGTGCTAAATGATTGAGAATCTGATTAGTATAGCACCTCAGAACATGTTCCAGTCGTTCGTAAAATCATTCGTAACTTTACGAACAGCTTTATGAAACACCCCCCAGAAAACATTTCTCTGGGTATGTACATGTAATTCTCCTTTCTTTTTTTCTAATCTTATACTCACTTTGTCGTCATCAGAGGCACTGCGTGTCTCAAGTACTTTCCTTGCTCTGTAAAGATATAAGAAAACAATACCGGTACATAATATATTGCAGAAAGGGAAATTCAAAGCTTGATACCTTTATAACTCAATTCAATTCAAAGTAACATTTATTTCACATATAAAATCGATAGGATAATAGGAGGATAATCTTTTTTTAAAGGTTCAAGTATCAAATATAAAACATATCATAATAAATATTATACTGTCTATTATACATTATAAAGTAGTTCACCAGATATGGGCACATTTCTCCTGGGTTCTATAAACTTGACTGCACTATTCATTGCCTGAAAGGTCAGATTTGACTCCTATCTGGGGCTGATTTCAACTTCTCTCACCTCCCACTAGCATTGTAAGTATCCTGCTAGGATATTCTTGTATTCACTTTCTTCCACATCGCCTATAAAAATGAAGTTCTCCCACAGTGCTCATAAAAACAGAGCAGACTGAAGAGAATCCACATTTATGATGTACATATATGTACATATTACATGTATTAGTAGAGTAAATACACCAGGGGTACAATTTTCATATGACCATCCTACATGTACCACAAAACATGTTCTCAATATAATATACTTTATTAAGTGTATACGCAGTAAAGAGTAATATTAATTTATCATAACACAAGTATCTCAAAAGATATGCAATGTAAGATATACATAATATCAATATGGCACGAAAAAGAGACATGATAACAAAGCTTTTCGACCTGCACTCATCAGGTTATCACGCAGGTATATAACAAATTACTTGAAATCAACTATATTATACTCGGTGAACCCGGACGCAACCTAGACGCCGTAATTTCAGAACAATCGCAAAGCTTGGACGAACTCCTTTTGTCTGCACAGAAGAGGTTCATGCGATTGAATGTAAGCAGCTTCCAGAAAGCGTAAATGCGCTGAGCTTCTGGCCCGGGACATAATTGAGAATTGATCGTCGGCATAGCTTTGTGCGTAAGCTGGATTGTTCAGCAAGTGGAGACCAATCGCTGAATCGCATTTGGCTATCTTTGGTCTGTTAGCGTGCATTTCAGATTTGCAGGCACGGACGGGCTGCGTGCGCTGATTGGTTGTACGGTTCCGAATAGTCGAGGGGATGTGTTGTTTAATGCGATCAGCCAACCGCTGAGAAGTACGGCCCACGTACCTGGCATCGCACCGGCACTGAAATTGGTAAATAACATTACTCAAGTGGGGGGTGGGTAGTACATCCTTGCTAGTTGACGGTAGCATCCTGTGTGTAGAAAACACAATGCGTGTCGAAACCGCGTAATAGCAACGTGACACTGCGTGTTTGATCTGACTGGCGTATTTGTCAGATACCTTACCCCTCCAGGGTAGTTTGAGGTACACGGGGCATTTGGCAGGTCCAAATCTGGTGTCAGATTTGGATTGTGCCTCCAGCGTCCGTGTTATGGTGCGAGATATAACATGCTCAGGGTAACCATTGTCAAGGAGAATAGTTTTGATTTTCGCGATTTCGGGAGCTAATTTGCACGCAAAGCAAATCCTAAGGGCGCGGCACACTAAGTTTCTAATGAGCCCAATCTTGTATGAAGTTGCACTGTACGAGTCCCATCTCGTGTATTGCCCGGTGAATGTGGGCTTGCGGTAGACGGAAGTGATGAATTTCCCATCACTTCTCTCCACGAGAACGTCGAGAAATGGGAGCGCATTGGACAGTTCAATTTCACACATGAATTTTAGTGCGGGATGGAGCCAGTTCAGTTGTGTAAGGAAAACCTCACACGCTGGGTGGTTATCAAAAATTGCCAACGTATCATCAACATACCGACAATACACATGTGGGACTATATTAAGATCGGTGGCGTTCTGTAGCAGGCGCATTTCATGAAAGCCAACAAAAATGTTAGTAAGCGCTGGGCCTAATGGGGATCCCATAGCCACACCATCTATCTGTGAATACATTGTATCATTGAAACTAAACTCAAAACCGCGCGAGTGGCCAAGTTCATGAGATCAATGAATATGGGCTCAGGAACAGGTGGTGAGTCTAAGTCGCCATGATAGAGATAAGAAGCACAGATATCAATAGCAGCCCGTCCGTGCCTGCAAATCTGAAATGCACGCGAACAGACCAAAGATAGCCAAATGCGATTCAGCGATTGGTCTCCACTTGCTGAACAATCCAGCTTGCGCACAAAGCTATGCCGACGATCAATTCTCAATTATGTCCCGGGCCAGAAGCTCAGCGCATTTACGCTTTCTGGAAGCTGCTTACATTCAATCGCATGAACCTCTTCTGTGCAGACAAAAGGAGTTCGTCCAAGCTTTGCGATTGTTCTGAAATTACGGCGTCTAGGTTGCGTCCGGGTTCACCGGGTATAATATAGTTGATTTCAAGTAATTTGTATACCTGCGTGATAACCTGATGAGTGCAGGTCAAAAAGCTTCGTTATCATGTCTCTTTTTCATGCCATATTGAAATTTTGCAGTACAAAGAAATTAATACATGATTTTCAATTAACAGAACTAAGAATACAATATTAGACAGCTCCTTCCATAGTACATAGTGTAGTAGATATAGCAGGTGCATACAAATGTCACTTCATCTTCATCTCTGACCCTGCCAGCGATTTGTACATGAGGAGTAATTTCCTTTCTATTTAAGCTAACAATATGAGCATTCATGTAGCCTGTACATGTGTAGCTAAGAGCCTAGACTGGATTGTACATGTCTGATACAGTGTAGGCCTATATGTACATGTATGTACATGTATGTAGGAAATTACAAGATCCTTCTGCCTTAATATTCCAAATATAATCCTGTGTTATATTTGTACTATCCATAACCCGATTGTAAAAAAGTTGATTTTTCTTTTTTTTTTTAATTTAAAGAATGAATTCATCTGCCATGAGTGAGACTTTCCTATTCAAAGGAATTGCATCATGGGAGCTACATAAATAATACACAATGTATTACATATGATATGAATTATATTTGACAATGTAAAGTTCTGACATGAATCATAGTACTTAAATTTGCAAGCAACTAGATTTAGAGCTTTATAACCTTTAGTAGTACTTTTGAAAGAATCTATCCTGAGCTTTCATTATGGCTCATCTCTTTTAGATATTGTTTTTTTAATCACAGGCTGACTAAATATAGCCGTTGCAAATATTAGCATGCTGAGAGCAGGCTTGGCTGAACATGATACGCTGCACACCGAGACTGCCTCTGATATAAGTGATGTACAGGTACAGGATACGCTGAAGATGGGGCTGAAGAAGGTGTATGGCTTACATGTACATGAAGAAGGTACTTTTATAGGCATGATGCATAAATTTCTTCATACATGTTCCTGTTAACTCATCACAATTATAACATTTTATTCCCATGATTTTAATTTAATGTCAAAGCTTGTGACAAAGTTATGGTCATATTTGCAGTATAAGTCAACTTCAAGAAAACTGGTAATAAAACCCAAAAGGACATAATGCATAAAACCTGACATGGAAGGGGCTTAGCAATGCCTGCAGACATGATCCTACTTCAACCTGAATGAACAACAGCTTTGACATGCTATGTCACTGCACTTCCTCAATTAAATTTTGAGAGACCTGTACAGAGGAACTAAATGGTATTTATTCTGCATTTACTTCTACTTGAGAAATTCTGATCAATCTGGCCTGTCCAAATGATTGCTTGATGATATGTTCAAAGGATCATTCATATGAATATATGATCTTCAAGACAGACATGGAAATTACATGTCCTCTGCTTAAAATATGTGGTAATATAGTAATGTACATTATCAAGCATGTGTTGAATTCAAAAGAAGTCAACTAGTAGATGTTGTACATGCAATATTAAAGCATTTTAAGATTCCTTTTCAATGAGTCATCCCAGACGTGTGGACATAAGGGCATACTCACAAAGAGACCCATATTCACTATGCAGCACTGGGCCTCGTTATCACTAGAACTGTCAATGAAAAACCTTCACACTCTGTATTCTTTTCTTCAATGCATGACCTGAATCACAATAAAGATAGTATGCAGTATCAAAGGCCAAATTTGAACAATGCTGATAATTGCATGTACATATACATGTACCTGACAACATATGTATGTTACATGTGGATACCGTATGAACTGGAAATGGAAATAACGTGCACAATTTGCACATGTATTATGCTTAATGTACCACTGGTGTTGTATGCAGGGATATAGTACAAGTTGATGGGGGTAAAACCCCCTCAGCCCTCATCTGTTTATACCCACAACTACTAATAGTGATTTTTCAGCTTTCTATGACTTGATCTAATGTTTTAGATCTATTTACTCAATTACTATATAGATACCACTGTACAATGTCATTTTCTCAATCAATCTTTATGCTATTTACAAAAACATACACTGTAAGAGCCTTCATTATCATGTAGCCTATCTGTATACATGAAAAGCAATATCATGAACTGAAAAATGTGAACCCCCCCTCCCCTAATAGTAAGGCAACATCAAAACTTTATACATTTATTATCTTTGCATCTTCATATAGATACAAGCTAAATTAGGAAGATGCAATAAAACTATATTTTGAGAAAAAGTACCAGTAATCACTATACTGTTGCTAAGTACATTGTTTTGTTGCTAAGGCTAATGATAACACTAATATAGATTTTACGCCTACATGTATGAAGGCTTACCCATTAATAAAAGTCACACCCTAAAAAATAGCAGGTGTATCAACCTTATATAAATCAAAATCCTCCCTCCTTAAAAAGCAATATTCCACAGTATGAGGCAGGGTGTATGATTATATTAGAGAGCTACTATCCAGCCCAACCTCCCTTAATATTCTAATGAAAAATATTCACAGCAGCATAAATTGGTTGGGTGAGGGATGCTGCAGGTACACCTCCTCTGTGCTGTAAACACACCATAATGATATGATCCAAGGCAATATCACACAGCTCCTGGGCCCTGCCACTATTTACCCCGAGAACATATCACACACATTTCCACACACTCTCGTATATATACAAGCCGACAGGGGCTAATCATATGAATGCCAGGCCAAAGACATTCTTTCCATTATGACTTTCATTAATTAAAGTAGGAGTATGTGTCATCGAATCTCATAAGTTAAAACTGAAATATCACAAGCAATTAGGGCTCACAGACGTGTCTGGTTTTCACCTAAGTTTTTTTTTAATGTAGCATAATCTAAAAATCCTTTACAGAACCCTTCACCTTGAAAAATCCAGACAGCTATAGATTTTATACATCCAAAAGAAACACACAGTGATGTTTGCACATCTACACTATAGCCTACTTGTATAAAACACTTGCAATTTATTCCCTATTGTGGTCTCAGATTTCACACCTGAGAGGCTGTGTTTGATTAACCATTAGTGCAATGTCTCCAGACCATGTTATCCAACATTATCTGCTTCAATAGACACACACCACTACTTGCTAACACAAGTAGGCCTACTTGTATAGTACAGAGCATTTATGCTCAAGCACCTTGGTAGACAGTAAAAAAAACCTGACCTCAATGACATATGACCCCTCAGTAATCAACCTGTCAGGTGATCAGATAACATTCAGGTTCAATTTCATTCACTCACTGCAGGTAAGTAGTAGTAACAACAAGGCCTGTTTGACAATATTGTTTTGTGTTCAAGCTAGGCTGCCAAAATATGACATTGGATTTGAGATTAAAACCTTCAATGATATGTTTTGAAAACTTCTTACTCAAAGATAAACCTGTCATAAAACTGTACTGATAACAATAAATAGGCCACATAATACTGAACATGTACCTGTCTATAGCACGAGGAATGTGTGTGCTGTAGTGCTGTATAGCATTCATATAATTATTATCAATCATCTGTTATGTACATACATGTACCTTGCTGCCCATGGATTTATACAAGTTCCACGTTTTGCAGACATATTTAAGCCCTTTATCTCTTTGGCCTCGCAATGTGCAGAAAATCAAATTTGATAACACCCACATATATGTAAATACCAGGAAGTTATCCTATAATAAATTTACAAGTAGTAAGGAGAAAGATCATACGGAGTTCCTGATATATGTATGTAGGCCTACAGTCTGCTTCTTTAGACTTTAGAGTGCCCTTTCAATGACACACTTGTATGTTATTTCAAGGGCATTATTGTGAACCTACAGTAAATACTCCAACAAGAATGTCAAGTTATTGTAAAAGCTTTTGAATTATGAAATCTACATTCTAGTTCTTGTATATGTCAAGGTTGCCGTCTTGCATTACGTATCCAACCTTATATGCATATATAAAAAAGCCCAGAGGAGAAAGAGCAGGTGAATTTGTATTTGATCCAATTGATATGTGAATGAATGGTATGCCATAGGGATTAGACAGGCCAACTGTAAACTGCTAACTAAATAGAGCCTCTTTTAGCATGGTCAATGCACACATGAATCTGCACACATTGGGGCGCTGTATTGATAAAACCACTCCCCTCTTTCAATGGCTTCACTCTGTTATCTGTGGAACGTGTGTGGTATCGACAGCGAGGTATTCCTGGTTTATGACTATGCCTTACTGACTCATACAAAGGGAAGGGTAACAATTATACACTTCATATTTCTATTGTCCATCCCATTTTTAGTTTTTTTAGTTTTTGTTTTTTATTTGTTGTCTATATAATTTTCGCAATAATTTTCACAATAATTTTTGCAATATTTTTAGGGAACTATGCTTGTACAAGGCCCAAGGGCTTTATTTATGTAGTTCCCCCATTTCATTTTCTAATTTCGTTTATGACATATTTTTTATTTGTTTTGAATGTACTTTTTAATTGAAAATGAAATAAATGAGAATTGAATTGAATTATAAATGAGTGACGTCTATATGTACAAAACAAATAAGTATGAAATATACACACTGCACCCTAATGAAAGCAATGACAAATTAATCCTAAATTTCTTTTGTAACTCTAAAATATAGATACTTGCATGTACCACATAGGCCTATAGAATTTTGATGGAAAAGGAAGGCATGGTAGAATCTAGAGTTGATCCATTCACCCAGGATTATATTTGCATCAAGGTAACCCTAGCCTTTGTACATAAAATAAATCATGGTACATGGTCACTGGGGTATTTTGCTTATTGTACCATGACTGTATATTTACTGGCACTTCTAATGCTCACCATGCTTTTGTCTCCCTGTTTGCATACAAAATTACATCAGCTTAAGATTATGTCAAACACTGCTGGTAGGGTTAGATACTATCTACATGTATCATAGTAGTTAACTAAGTGGACATAATTTGCGTAAATTGTAAAATTTAATGAATTTGTGGTATTCAAACCTACCCATCACCCATACAATTATATCAAGCTACATTGTATCTGAAATTCAAATATCTAGATTTGGAAACATTTCATACATGTATTTATAAATCTTACACTAAGTATTTACCACAAAAAAGATAAATTTGAATCTACTGAGTTACAGATATTTAATGATATAAAAGCTTGACTTTCAGAACACAGACAAGCTTCATCTAACCAATGACTTCATTTGATTTTGCAACAAATTTTCCAGCAATAATTGATCCATGGTTGATTCCCTATGTACTTTAATACCAGAATTCTTAACATCAGAATTCTTAACATCAAACTTGAACCCAACATAGAATGTACATTTCATTTTCAGATTTATGCCTAACCCTAACCCTACATAAATGAAATCGCAACCCTAACCCTACATCTTATTCAAAATAAAGTAAGTTCACCAATACGTTTACCTTGTATATCTGGGCCTGTATTCAGTTCAATACTTAAGAATGAAATATGAGTAGTTTACTTAGTTTTCGGCAGAGATTAAATACAAAGCACTTTTGGTATTCAATTGAATCATTTCGCTAAGTATTTTACCCAAGTCTAAGACAGCTCCCTGGCAGACTTAAACCAATTACTTGATTGTACTTCAGCTACGTGGCTGTCATACATATGCGGAGCAGTATGTAAGCAAATCATATAAGCGGACATCTATTGTGACACATTTAATGCGCATGCTTTTGGACAGGATATGTAATGTCACAATGGATATCAGTTAGTATTTTGCTTTAAAGTTGGCTTGCTAAAGTAAAGTGCTTATCCCCTTCCATGCCACCAGATTTTATTTTCAATAATTAAATATTAACTTTTAATGATTTTTTTTTCTTGAGCAAATTGGGCAAAGATATATTGCATGGGAATAAACATTATATTGAAGGCACAGGTTTCTGTATGAGGAAGAATTTTGAAGCCATTCTGAGCCTAAACGAAATGTTCAACACTTCAACATTTGGGCGGGATTTGCCGCCCACGGCATGGTAGGGGTTATATTTGATCAGAATACGATTCAAGCCAGTTTACTTTATTAGCCAATCCAAGTGCTAAGTAAATTGCTAACTTAACGCGTGTTTTGATTTGAATACCGCCCCTGATTCCTATTTAATTCTCACCTTAAGTTTTCGTCTGCTTCTACCTCAATGGTTTCTAGCCTTCTCCTTGTGTCTCCTAATGCCTCTTCTTGTTTGCCATTATCTTCTTCCAGGAGGATGAGTTTACTGTTAAGATTCTTCACCTCAGCTTCTGCCTGTAACACAAAGAGAGTATTCAAAGAACAAACTCTTATTAGAGACCTATCATAAAAGGGCAAGTTTTAATTCCAACAATACAATAAATGGTCATAATGTCAAAAATTGATTTGATAAAATATTCATACATTAAAAAATTGAAACTAAAACACTTGGAAAATAAAATCAATAGAGAAGTATTCAGTAGCAATGTAGTAGTAGTCTTATAAGTTCTAAGATGTCCTGGGTCCGAAACCACTTTGATGCACTAGTGCCCTTTGAAGTTTGATAAGGCATATATCCTCATACACTGTAGATAGGACTTAGAAATGTATACATCCCTTTGGTTGCTTACATACAGAGTGTACCTGCATACATGTATACTTGCATTCTATTCTTAGCAGGGAGGGAATTTCAACCATAACCATTACCATTACCATAACCACTGAACTAATTTGATTACATGTATGTTACAAAGTATATGATTTGAATGATTATTTTTTTTCTGACCACCTTTCACCTCTGGCCTATCCACATATCCAATTGATGACTTCTCATTGACATACATGTATAGTTTAATCATACACAATAGAAAATCACCCATAAAAAGTGCCAAGGAAGATTATATGCCTGATATGTTTCAGTAAATGCTTCCTTTGTATGATTACTTAACCTATGGCAAGATGCACAAGGCATAACAATGCATCTACCAATCTGCATAGGGAGGTACACGTAATAAAGAGTACATTATAATTTTTTATCTACATATAATTTATTACATGAATAAGAGTGTGCATGCAGCAGAATGGAAGGCAGTAGTATGATACTGAAATAGAAACTGTCTTGTGTCATGAAATAAGAAAAAATTACTAGCTCACTTGGGATTTCAGATATAATTTGGAGAATAATATACACCGCCAACTTTTGATTGCTTGAAATTATACATTAGTTTCTTGAAGTCGAAAACGAAAATGGCTTTTCCCCTACTACAATACCTACATTTCAATCTCATCTGCCATAAAATTAACTACATGTAAGTAATATAATGGTATATGAAAGTACATTTTCAGCACAACTGAAACTGGTATGGCACTTGTTTTAATAAATTACTAATAAAGTGAGAGCAGCTCACAAATAGATTAAATATATTTTCCCATAAACTTGATAGACCAAGTGATTAATTTCCTTTCCAAAATATATTGATCTCCTTTTCTGCAGGGTTCCCCTGTACTGCGTATATCAGCACTAATAATTTATCTATGGATGTGAACTGATAGTGATTTACCCCTGACACAAAAAGAGCCCCCGTACATAAATCAGCCATCATTTTGTCACTGGTTGTAATGTAGGCCTACAGTTAACTAAGTCGAATCTGTTGGGACCCCCCAAAATAGTTGGATTTATGCAAAATTTGACGTACATGTAGGAAATATAAATAACACACGTTTTGCAGTTTGGTCAAAAAAAAATTATTTGACTTAGGGAAAGTTTGACTAATGCGACTTCGAGTTATGCAAGGTTAACTGTACATTGTATACTGTAATTTCTGGTTATGACACCCTCAAGAATGAACACTGCTGTACTGTTTAACAAGGCTTACCACACAAAGCAACACCAAATAAAAAATGATAAAACACTTCGAAATATTCACTTTGCAAGATTCTTTCCAGGAACACACAGCCCACACGTACATTTTGATGGATATTTTGTAAGTAATATATTCAAGCCTCCAAAGGCAAGTCTGTTTCCCAAAGAAACATGGAAGAATTACACATGTACAAAATATGCATGAAATTGAGTAAATAATTAGTGAACAGTGCTAGACACAATCACTAGCAGCTAAAGGTCATATGAGGACATTATTCACCACTCTGTCATGCTGCACAAGAGAAAGAAGACAAAGTTATGAAACCACATGTGGAATATTTCAAATTCCTGTGCACAGTGGTTTCGCTCCATCGCTTTAGGCTTTGCTTACTGTATAACTCTTGACCTAAAATTCTATTTTTTTTAACCACCTGGTCATTGTTCAAGCAGGTTTCCTTTCACAGGTTCATTTAAATGTCATTGTCTGAATTTAATGCCAAAGATCGGAAGACGTGGATATCTATAATCAACATGTTAATGTTACTCATTCTTTTTTTGTGAACTTTCACTGCCCTCACCTCTTGACTTATAAAACAAAAAATTCATGTTTTCTTAGCTTTCCTACCTGTATGCAGGCCAACTTTTACCAAAATGAATCCAAGAAATACATGTACATGTGTATCTATCTCAATAATGTAAATTTTTTGGTGGAATGAAGTAGGCCTGAAAGATATTGTCCTCTTACTTTTTAGTTGCGACGATAACTTCTTTTGGTAGTTAAGAATTAAGTTCTAAAGAAGGGGCATGATTATAATTGTTATCACTTTCATACCGATTCACAAAAATTATCATTGTACAGTTGTATATTCAGTGAACAGACTTTTGTCAGTCATCTTAACTATGCCATTAATGTGTTATTTGAGTACAATTTTATTTTTTTTATAAAAGTTTCAATTTGAATATGCTGGTACTGTATACATATTTCTGAAAACAAGTACAAACTTTAAAATTTTTAGAATTTCAAACTGGATTCTGAACAGGTACATATTACAGTACAACTAGAGATAAATGCAGGCCTTTATTTACCAGGTACATGTACATCAACTAAATTATTACACTAGATTCTACACTGTAATCCCAGTCAATCTCTTTCAGATCTTCGTATTAGGCTTTCAATTCATGATGGTACAAAGGGAGAAAACCTGTGAAGCATTCATATCTTGAGGCATGAAGTTTGATACTTGTTCTAAATTACTTCACACGACAGATATCTGTCATCATATTTCATTGCTGAAAATGACCATATGGGGCCAATTTATTACAACTAAACAGCTTTGGTGTGTAGCTTATTGCTATTTACATCTCACAAGGCTTACTAACATCCAATAGAGAACCATACATGTATATGAATATTTACTTAATTATCTGGCTACAAAATAAACAAATTAATCTTTCAATCGATAAAAACAATAATGAAAAACCATGTAATTATCCTTTACAAATGATATAATAAATGTAATTTCACTCAATTATTAAACAAACGTTTTATAAACAGAGTAAGAAATTAGGCACTATACAAATATGGAGTTGACCTAGCAGGTCAGGAACCAAACACCTATGACTCTTGACACCAGATCAATGAAACAATACACTGTCACCCTAGGAGCTTCATAACACCCCAGCATCAATGCTGTATAACCCTAGCCTTCAAAGCTGTCACACAAGCCTACAATGTACCTACAATGGGTGATCTATGCATCAGCATTCAACACGAGAGCTTTCATTCTTACATCTAGTCTAACCACACATACTTTGTACCAAGGTATATTTATTGAAGAAAACATTTCAATACTAACTTATTAGTTTAATGACAGAGTACAAATATTTACATTAACATTTCATATGGAACTGAATCAGAAATCCCATTTTTCAAGCAGCATGTAGTTGTATACTAATAATTGAATGAATTTACCAATACCCGTAAGAAGTTAAGATTCATGAAGATGTAACATCTATACACATGTACATGTACATGTAGTTGTAAGCAAGGAGCAAAGGTTATACCAAGGTACTCTGAACAAGCCATTATAATACAAACACACTTGTTTCCTGTCCTGTAATAAAGGAATAGGCTCACCCTGGAAAAAAAAGTCTGCCCGAGTCAACAGAAGGCTTTGGGTATAATGGGGTCAATTCATGGAGCTAGCTATTTCAATGCATGGATCCCACTTGAATATAATCTTTGTCATGTCAAGGAGATGAGTAATTTGTTCACGAGGTTGACGGAATTCGTCACTACATTTTAATGTGTAGGCCTCTTATTAACGTAAAAGTGTAATCAATTTTAACATGTTCGACTACATCATTGTTTGATACAGATTAGAGGTAAAAATATGCTAAAAGATTCCTAGGCATGATACATTATAGTCACATTACCAAGAAATATGTGACATACCAGCACACAACCACCAAATACATTTAAGTCATAAACCTGCTAAAGAAACAATTTTTTAAAATGGGATAATTCAATTCAGAACTAGCATATTTCTGTTTGTCATGTCTTACTTTAGGTTTTCTTTTGTTTGTTATTATTGGGGTAGTTTGGTAGTAATTCTTTCATATCCCAGGATTTTAGAAGAAAAACAGCTTGGGGGTTTCTGAAACACAAATTATCAAAAAGGATATAAGCTTGGCTTCTGATTACAAACTAGGTACTACCCCTCACTAAAAGCACAATAACTGATCTATTAATCCTGCTATTGAGCTGATCTATTGAAAGAGAAATTAATAGGACACTCATACATGAGAACACATACATGTACAGTGAGTGTGGTCGAGCAATAGACCGCTTCTGTAATGTATACAAATTTATGCACATATATTCTGAGCACCTAGTGACGAGCCATTCCATTAACCTGCTTTTTATAAATGGGCCTCAATGCTTGCAATCCAGTTTGCATACATTATTTGTTGCTATGTCCGGCAACCTTACAGGTTGTCAACAACCTTTCTTTGAAAGGTATGTATAAAATTTGCATACATTACCGAAGCGGTCTATTCTTACAATCCCTTGTTGGCTGTAAGGAGTCTGAGGATGAGGACATTGTTTAACCACTTATGTTCTCTGCATAATAGCCCATTAGTATTAGAATAACATAATGAAGTGTGTCATGTCTGAGTAAACTTCATGAGTACATGTACATCAATGGAAGTTTAGAACTTAGATTAATACAATATTGCAATAACATAAAACAAAGATACATTCTTTCTACTTTAGGACTAATGGTTTTGAAAGGTGCATCACACATGTCTCTTTATTATTCAAATCATACCCTGATCAAAACTACAAGATGTCCCATCCTTAACATCTTAACCACATCAACAACACAAACAATTTAAGCTAATGTCCATAGATGACAACTCACACATAATATGAAAGGTTATTATATATAACCTGAGTGCAATGATATGACCTGAATGCAGAACATATTCACAAGCACATAATTACATTACTTGTATCAACACAAAGACACCTTAAGTCAGACCAATCCCAGCCTCATCTCTGTTCCCTTTTTTGTAGTTTATTACGGTTTATAGTTTTGTTTATTTCCAGGGTTCCCCCACCTAATAAGGGTTAGTGTTCAGGAGCCCTCTCCCATTTATGAGGCAGCATTCTTATAATTTGCAGCAAAGTTTCCATTTGAGACATGGTACTACCAAATGGTCTAATGATGTTTAAAAATCACCAACTGCACAAATGAAATATAGATGCACGACATACAAAGCTGTTAGTGTCAAGTCAAGGTCAAGCCCTGTATATTAAAGAGGAAAGTGCTTGTAAGCTGCTAACAGACTCCTAGTCTTGTACATATAGATAACATACCAAATCTTACCATTGAAAACATACAGTAGATACAGTGATTTTAATCTGCCCAAATACAGTACTAAACATACCCCTACATGTACCTCCTAGAGTTTGACCCATTGTCATTGTGTGAACCACATTTCAGAGCCTGCAAGGGTACCGTGTGGCTGCTAACCAGGCACAGATCGAGGTATACATGTAGATCCAGAGCCGCAGAAGCTTGATCAGTTTTGACCATTAAAGAAGTGATCTAGGCCTAGATCTATTTGTCATTACTTTAAATGATGGAGAACAGTGACATCATAAATTCACAGAATTTGTTAGACTCTCTGACTCTATTATTCTACATCATGTATATCATCTTTATGATCTCGAGTGAAAATAGTTTCACCATGTTAACCAGCCACAAACTTATCTCCTCTACATTTGACTTAGAGGCCTAACAATTAACTAAAATTAAATAGAGCTAGACCGAAATTTTCTGTCTCTCGTTCGTTAGCCTCTTATTTGGATAGGGTCGGCCCTTCACTTTGCTGTGCAAACCGAATACACATTGACTTACACACTATAACAGTTTGAATACGGCTGGAAGATTTTCAAACGGAGAAAACCTTGGACCCTGAATTACCTGAAAAAGGAGCATTGAAAGGAATAAAACAGTCAAATTGGTAAGTTAAACATGTTCGTTTAAGTATAGAGCCTAGGCCTAATCTATTTAATTTACACAAATATTTTTAAAAATCGTAATATTCACATTTTAACAACTAGGCCCCTACATGCCTACTGTTCCTCGGCGATCAGTGAGTTTGCACAGGCGAGTGTAGGCAGCGTTTCTGTCTCTAAGTGAAGAGCTAACGAACGAGAGAAAGAATTTTCGGTCTAGACTAGAGCCAGAGGGATGCATGTTGCAATGTGCCAATGTTGCACAATTTTGCAAGAAGCTGACCCTCTCTCTATCAAGTGTCAATTGCTGCACACACAAGTCACAAGTGACAAGTCCCAAGATCTTTGCAAAATCACACATTTCACTTGATCATATGTTGTTAGTGTGTAGTGTAACTCTTTTTTCTGTCTTCTGACTATTACTCTAACAACGGTTAACTCTTAGATTTGAAGTTACAGTTAACAGCTTTTCGATCATGCACACATGTACTTCACTGTGCGGTGAACACACCGCCAGGCGTTGGCCCATCCCACAACACACAGAACCGACTTTACATTCATTCACTTGCACTACACAGACGCTATTTCTTACCCCGTCTGCACGATCCCGTTCATCTCTCAACTTCTTTTCTAACTCTAATTTCTTTTCTGTTGACTCATCCAGAGCCAGTCTGAGGGATGCCATCTTTTTCCTGATCGCCTCCATTTCGATATGTATAGCGTCCTTTCCTTCTCCTACAAAATATATCCCAAAAATGATATTTTCAGAGACCGGCCTCGGCAACCACTTGTCGGAACGTACAGCGCTAGTTCAGCAAGCTATCGTGTCAATGTTCAATATCGAAATTTTGCTACCGATAACACTGACGGGTATCGTCAATGTCTCATTGCATTTCCCACTTCTCTTTGTCTAATTTTTGCTTTATCGCTTTAAATCCAGCATACATAAATCATCTCCCTGTCAGATAATTGGTATGATTTAATGCATAATGCCTCATTAGAAAAGCAAGCACGAAATATTAGCCAAAAATCTTCCAACATCAATCGAAATCCCGATTAGAATGATCACGTGACCTTTCTGATACAAAGTTTGGGTCATTACATCTATGACCTTCACTCCCTATGGACATTAACAATAATCGAAAATTGCTTGTTTCTACGCACTTTCTGTTTAACTCTTCAATTAATTTGTACTATTGAAACGACAGTTGTGCCGAGAATGCTCAATTCTGGCAAACAAGACACCAAGTAACTTTGAAAGTTGTGTATACAAATGTTTCGTTAATTTTGATCAGACAACAGAGCTTCAAAACGACAAGCTAAAAAAATATAGATCAATCATAACACTGGAATAGACCTGTTCACAAATATATTCAAATTTTATGCATACTTTTAATACAAAGGTTGTTCTTGACAACCTGAAAGCTTGCCGGACATAGCAACAATTTATGTATGCAAACTGGATTCCAAGTATTGTATTTCATTCATTAATAATAAAAGTTTCTGTGAATGAAAGAGGAAAAATCAGAGAATCAGATTGGTGAAAGTTAACGAAAATCGGACAAACAAGAAAGTTACGAATTTTTGAAAGTTGTAATCACTATACATATGGGAATTTCAAACTGGCCAAATAGGTAACATCACTGTGATGTAGTTGCGGACAACTCCCCCACTCGCTCCCACACACAAAATGACTAAAATATCATTTTTTTCAAAATGTATTACTCAGTAGGATTGTTTTCTTTCATGAGGACCTATAACAATATGCTATCTCCAATATATTTTGAGTACTGCCCCGAGGGTAAAGGCGCTTCGGAGAAAACCGCAAATTAACGATATTATGTCACAATCGACTCACCAAATTGCCCATTTGAGATTCGCATAGTGATCTCATTTTTCAAACATTCATAACTTTCTTATTCCTTGTCCAATTTCTCTCAAACTTTCACGATCCTGTTTTTCTTATTTTTTCTGCTTTCACACAAATCAACTTATCACCAAGGTTGGATTGCCCTTTAATGGATCGTTTCTATATGTCCCCAGGAAAGAAACATGCATAAATTTGAACAACTTATAGTAAACAGGTTTATTGTGTTTAGTAGAGAAGGTGAAGCTCTGGTGAAGGTGAAAATAATTTGAGAGCTTTCTCAGACTTTTTATGTCAGTTTGGATCACAATAGAAATGTCCCCTGAAAAGGATTACTCTTCAAATGCCCTCTTATTCGAAATATAGAGAAATCTTGCTGATGTTGTGTGTTATCCGCGTATATGGTCAATTCTGTGTGCAGTGCATTTCATTTTCAGCAAAATTGAGTCGATTTCTTATCATTTTGATCATACCAAGAATTCACAGTCAATATAATCAAACTTTCCCAATATTGTTCCAGACAGTTTCTTTCAGAATTTAATCGCATGACCATGCATTACTCAACTTTATCTTTAAGGGTAGGCCTACTTTAGATTAGGAAAATGTATGAATCGGGAAAAAATCATGAAGGTATAAAAAATAATGATGATTTGTGTAGGGAACATGAAAAGAGGTAAAATTCATTCCATTGTTCAACCATTACAAATATATCACTAATCATCCTCTTTATGTCCCATTTGCCACTAACTGGCTAACTGGAATTCTTTCTATAATATAATTCCACTCGTCATTTTTTCCTTAACGGGGGGGGGGGGGGGGCTTCGCTATACAGATATTCGGCTCAACAACGAGTCATAACTTGTTAGATCCTATATAGGATTTGGAGATCAAGGGCCTATACACAATATATTTTCAATACGCGTATTCACCATTTTCAATCAAATGCACTGATATCGACAGGGGTGGTTAATTCAGAAATTTCTATCGAATTGACAGCACAAACATTATCATTACCTCAGAAAACTATATACGGAAAAAACTACATGTATTGTTATATTATGCCGAAATCGAGAATGATTGTCTACTGATGTTTATATAAGCCCACAATGACAGGGACTGAATCAATGCATGTGGATAAAAGAAGCAGCGATGAATTTTATGAATCAGGGGCAAGTGCGGCGCCTCCAATAAAAAAAAGTGACCCAGAAAAGACAAACAGTGGAGAGAAAAAATGGGGAGTGATGGGAACGTGAAATAAAAGTGAAAGTAACTACGAAATCCTGCAACGTCCCCAAAATATATAGCCTCTTTAATTTGCATTTCATCCATCAACGGTATAAGACCGGTGCCCCCAAACCAAGTTCCCCCATGATGTATCAGCATTAGGGGTATGGGGTCGGGAGAAAACATCTAAGGATCGGAAAAGTTGTATAAAGGAGAAAAATGTAACACAGAGACATGCTAAGGGCTAAATAATAAGGAAACAATAATAGCGAATGGGATAAATAAAATTAAAAGAGATGAATAAATAGAAGGGAACAAATTTAATAACATAATAAAGAGAAGCGATTATGCAATATACAGTACGATGTGCATGTATATTCTGTGGAAAACATATAGCGCCTATGCTGATATATATTCCGGGTTATATTGGGGACGTTCTTCAAATGATTATCAGCAGGGTATACAAATAGATGTAACAGATGCTCATCACCGGAGGACATGATGCGCATGAGAGAGATAATCAACAATGAAATACGGGCATGCGTTTGATTGAGATTTATCGAGAATGTGCGTGAGTGCGAACATGACTGTCATTCGCGCGCGCGAGCCGTAAGTTCAAGTGGTTACCGAGATGCTGAAAGCGATTCATCTTGGTTGATGTTGATATCCGAAAGTGAAAGAAACCCAAATCCTGAAAAGCTGAAGCTTGGCAGTGATAATCCAACACCCTGACTCTCTCTCAGTAATGAATGCACAAATCTAGACGAGTGCTGAGGTGCTAAAAGCTAATAACAGAGCTTGCTGGTGGGGCATTTAGTCAATGAGAGATGTGTTGGTCTGTGAGAGGGAGTGAAGTCGATTGGGCGCACAGCCAGACATTCCAGACATGTCATTCCATATTCGGTGTGATGACGTAGTATCAGGGTGTGCCTTCTAGAGCGATACCACAGTATCGTTTGTCTTTATCGGTGGATGAAAGAAGAGAAGAGTCTATATATCTTGTGTGGAGGGTGGTACTGAGGAGAAAATGTTATTGATGGGCTAGAAGAATGATAATGTCTAAGGGGGTCATTTAAGTCATAGCTTCAGTTGAGAGCGTACACTGATTCCATTTGTATATGGTGAACGGGAAACCCAAATGAAGAAACCTACGCACCAACTGCAGAAACTCTGGCAAGCCATATCTTAGCTCGTACTTTATCAATGAAAATTTGCAACCGACCTTTCTCTTTCTCGACCGACATGGTGACCCCCACAATACAGATGACATTGCCATCTGAATAGTTGACGAGGATAGTTTCAATGACTCATAATTAGAATATTGAATTCCTCGCTTCATCGTGATGTGAGACAGCGCTGCCACACATTGTTCATTTGATTTCTACTTTTCAATCGTTAGAAGTGATGTTATATCCAGGAGTTAATTTATATGTCAGTATATCATGCAAAAAACCTTTGGCAACAACTTCATTGCATAAAATAAGCTTCAGGAATATTAACGATTCCTAAAATTCATAAGCCAAGATACCTGCTTGCCCTCCTATATACATGTATGTATAAAAAAAGATAAATAGTCAATAGTCAATACAATGTTGACCAGTCGAGTAGGCCTACACTGAAAAGTAGTCATGATTAATTATAATACTGTTTTCTCTTTTAATAGTCTGGAATCGACCGTGAAGTTTTACATAATCAATACTATTTTTGTTATTAAGATCTCGGGCTTTATCGATCGGCATCAATGTCGTTTCATACAGCTGATATCATTCATTAGATACCTAGGCTCTCATTCCAGACTCGATAATTCTTTCGAAGTGTGAGGACTGATAGTTGTTCTCAAAAGTCGACGTGGTCTATATACTGATAATTCCTCACTGCATTCGAGTTGATATATCAGTGTTTGACCCAATGACATGAATGTCTTTAAAAATACTATTATTTTCTATTCTTGAAAAAGGCATAAGCCTAGTCGCAGACCAAAAGACCTAAATTTGACCTTGTTTTGTCGCGGCCAAACTACTGTCCGATTATTACTACTATCATTTTTATATTCGGCGCTGGTCAGTGATGGCAGGGAGACACGGGGGCACGTGGCCCGGAAAACCAATGGCCAATGAAAAAGGAACACAGATAAAGGAGAGAAAAGAGAATAGAGGGAACGGAAATGAGAAAATTATACACCCTCCTATACAACGTCCCCGCCTATTTTACATTTCGGAGTCCACTAAATATAAGACCGGTGCCCCCCCCCCCCCCCCCATGTCAGAACCAGTGGCTACGCCACTTGCTCTGGTATTCAGCATTATATGCCTAAATACAACAATAAATTCCTTATGATTTATGATTAAAAATTAGTTTCGTGGGGTTATTGTATTACTCACAAGGGAATATACCGCAGGTCAACCCAAATGTTCTCAACCAAACAATGAGGGCCAAGGCCCACTCTCAAATGCAATTAAAAGTCACTATCTTGCGGACTTATCATTGAAGCAAGTAAAGCCCAGCTAAGACGAGGTGTCATTACCATGCACTAATCAATTAACCCATACGCCAGTTAGTAAAGTACTGTTTGCACTGTAATTACAGTCACTTTTCAGACGATATCAATCTTTCATGGCCCCGCAAAAGACCGTACAATTAAGTCACTGACGCGGTCCTAACATCAGTAAATGACGCGTCGTGTGAGCCGGGTAAAATGCCCGTTGCAAACAAGGCGTCATTTTGGATGCGTTATTACTTGCGAACATATGCAGGAAATATAGCATATGCACCAGTAATTCAACGCAATGTTGCGACAGTCGTTGACGCAGTCATACGCCAGTGAAATTACACCTCGCGGGCAATGGATCTAATGTCCGTTTGGATACGAAGCGTCATTTTGATCGCCTTATTAAATTCGCTGTCAAACCTGTTAAGGCAATATTAGCCCATACGCCTTATTGAGGGCAATGTTCATTTTGCATTCACTTTTTACACGCCATTCTCACACGGTGCGTCAAAGAACTGCCAGTCGATGCGTAATCATACGTCAGGCAAATGGCACCTCGTGTACAAACAAGCCTATACCTCGGAGGCCGTGTTCAAGTTGTCAAAGAAATTCAATATGGCGGCAAGATGCTAGACCTATAGTATACTACGGCTAGGCCTATAGACACCGGTTGGACATCATACACAGTAAAAACGCTGTTTAAAAAGTTGTTTAAACTTATACAACCTTTTTAATATTTAAACAAATATTGTTTAAAATATGAACTGTATACAACGGGTTGTTCAGTTCATATTGTAAACAACAGTTGCATATTTAAACAGCGTTTTCTCTGTGTTATATATATTGCGCCATTCAAATACATTCAAGCATAAATGCACAGGACATACCCACAAGCAGTATCTAAGTATAGAGGCAACTTCTTGACGCATACCCTTGTCCATTCATTAATGTCACGACCTATGAATAGCAATGTTCCTCCAGTTTTTGCTCTCGGGATCTCGACGACAACACTGTCGGTTTCAACTTGTACAAGTTTTATGGCGCCACCGTGATACGCCATATACTTCACTGAAATCGAGTTGACATGACTCTCATTTCCATAAGGTAAAATGGTTCAGTAATGATAACTCAAATACAAAATACTAGACCAAATAAAATAAATTGCATTATTAAAATTGGACGCAACGTTCTCTAAAAGCCAAACGCAAATGGACTTTCAATCAATCAAAATACAAACTTGTGCGATTGATTTTTAAAGTGATATCTATTTTCAACGTCATCATGCCTATCGTCACTGCTGTCAGCACCATTGGCGTAGGCTATAGCTCTGTGTCAGAATACAAAGTATATAATACAAGCGTATATAGAAGGCCTAGCCAAGACAGTCAGTGCATTATACCTCCTTGATTTTCATACACTAAGGATCAGCATTACTGGAATTATCAAATCAAATTGCCAAATTCTATTTTGTTTTAAACAACAACGGTCGCAAAAAAAGACAACCATGACCAGGATGGCGTCAAATGCAAGAACGTATACGTATAACGCATAATTTTAATCAATGCGTCGCCTAGCATTATTGACACACCTATTGCATTATCTGATTATAATATAACCTCAAACCCTGTAATAATCTTTGGTAATGTTGAGGTCCATAATAAATCCGATGTGATTCAAATATCCTGAAATGCATACATCGAAATTATCATCTAAAAATAATGAACATTTTCTTAACACGATAGTCTGACAATAAGATATCTTATGAAGATATTCTATATGAATTATATTATGTCATGTATATTCCACTGTGTATACACCTGTATATAGTGGAATAACTAACATAAAACCAGACAAATGAAACGTTAAACTTTTTTTTTAATAAACACCTTCCCTCTCTCTCTCTCGTAGGGCCTACGACTGGAAGGCTGCTATAACATCAAGACAATACAAGATGGCATCATTATGAGGCCAGCTCTGGACCTGCCCATGACCAAATTACAGAGTGTATAGAACTTAGAGGACGCGGTAACTATGACGACGGACCTTATGCGTCCCTTTATAGAAAATTAAGAAATGCGACATGGATGTCCAACTCATTTATAAAATGGCGTTCAAACTCTTTCTATTCTGGAACACGCAAGTGCTCATTCCATGCACTTGAAAAGGAATGTTACATAATAGCGAAAACAAAATGGCGGTCAAATCATGGATTTTTCGTAACTCTTCGATAAAGTAACTCTAAAGCTCGACTCACACGAGGTGTCATTTTGACCACTGCATCATTGTGCTAATCGATCCTGTGAAGGCAATTAACCCATGCATAATATAAATATACCGGTTATTAAAATTATTGTTTGCATGCAATGTTCATTTTGCAAAAGACCGTACAAGACACTAACGCGGTCCTAACATGACGCCTCGTGTGAGCCGGGTTTTTAAACGGACCCATATTTAAGAAAGTGTAGAGTGTATTAGATACTTACGACTCCCTGTGCCTTGGTGGCCTCATCGAGAGCAGCCTGTGTCTCGTTCACCTTGTCAGTGGCAGTGTCGAGCTCGCTCTCGAGTTGCTTGATGCGGTCGTCGCGTTCCTTGATGGTGTCGTTACACTGCAAGGACAACAAAGAGAGAGAGAAGAGAGAGAGAAAAAAAATATTGAGCATACCTCGTATAATTCGCAATGACTTCCCGAAAAGGCGGCAAAGGGGGTGGGGGTATAATGAGCTTGATGATAAAAAAAGATGAAGCATTGTAACATTGGTAGTTTAGAAGACGCAAAGTCCGTCGCAGATCCAAAGTAATTCGTGCAATTATCTATCTTGTGTTGTTTATGACTCGACTGTCTCCTCTAACCCACTGGAATCTGCTAGACATTGATTTGTACAAAATGAACCCGCGATTCATAGGATGGCACCACTTTCTACTTTTACCGGTTATGAAAATAATGTGCAAGCCTCAGATCATGAAATCAATGACATCTTTGCACCTTTCAAACAACAATCATGGAATACGATGATCTCAACGAGTGTTTACAAAATAATCATCATCTACAATTTTATATGCCGACGTTTCAAAAAGAAACATCGAAAACAATTTTGTTTAACCCTTCCACATGGTTCCTTCATTAAACGATATTATACAATATAATATGATACAAGAAGAGACAAGCAGAGAAAGAAGAAGAAGGAACAACCTGCCTTATCTTTTTAATCATATTTCATTTTTATATGATTTGTTTGATTAATAATGTGGTTGTCAGACCATTGCAACTTTAAAGAAATTACTTACTTAATTATTATATCATGCATGCAATCAAACTTGTTTTGAATCAGATCATTTTTAAATACTTGATCCATAGTTTGGCTATTCAGCATGTCCACAAAATAATATGATACAATATTCATTGGTTTGGGCAAATATAACAATAAAATTACCGTGCAGAATATTACAAAATCTGAATTAACTTATTCTGATTTATGATGCACCAAATTTCGTGTTTTTTTCTATAAAAAATACTCTCTAACGAAATGATGAACGGAGATGAATCCAGTTAAGAAATGAAATTGGGAAATCGATTTCATAATGACATTATTTTTGTTTGTTTAATTAATTACAGAATTATGGTAATCTAGAGACTGACATGGCGCTCCTTACATTGGTGGAAAAAACTCTACCCAAGTAACGTGGCGTACCCAGGATTTTTTTAATGGGGCGTTTTTTTACTCCAAAATTCTCTCACAAGCAAAAAAAAAAAGAAAAGTTTATCAGCACCTGCTAAATGTGGGTGTTTGAACTCCAAATAGCACCAAAAGGGGGTGTTTGAACACCTAAAACGGGGTAACCTCGCTCGTCATAAGGACAGCTATTCATAAGGACCACTATCCATAACGCCTGACTAAATTAATAGCTGTTTTGTATGAATAGCAGTCCTTCTAAAATAGCGAGCAAACCATAGACAAATTAACTGGCTATTCATAAGGACCTCCATTCATAAGGACCACTATTCATAACTATCCATAATGACCGCTATTCATAACGCGTGTTAAATGAATAGTAGTTTTCTATGAGGGGACCCCTAAAACACCCCTTTGGCAAAAGGTGGGTGTTTGAACACCCAAAACACCCCTTGGTATACGCGCATGCCCACGCTCATGAAAATCCAATAAATCTGACGAAAGGCTTTTGAGGGCTTACCGAAACTAAACATTACATTTAAACCTGCATTAAAGTAAGTACACTTTTCTGAATTATACCGGCATGTGGTGGGTTCTTTTCTAAGATGACTCTCTGACATACATTGAACTACCGACTGAAACATTAGATGACCTGACACATCGTGACGGAATTTCATAATAATCCGCGCCTTTTAGACCACAGGGGAACTGGGCCAAACTGCAAGCAGGATACAGGCAATTTTTGCCTGTAGAGTGTAATTTTTTGATCTTTTCAAACTCATTTTAGCATAGACTGTCATAACCGCAATCATGTCTTCCGACATTGGACCTACCCCCAGCATTCATACTAATCCATTTTGCAATCATCATCATCAAACTGTGAATGTTGGGATTAAAATCAATCCCCATGTCGTCCAAAAGGATTAAAGATGTTCACAGAATATGGCATTACCTTTCACCCCAAAATCCCGCTTTCGCCATTTACTTCCCCAAGCGTCTAATGTCGATCCGTATTTGGAAAGCATCAACACATATTTTCACATTGTCGATAAAACTACATCCTTTCAGTTTTATCCCTTTTTAAGCTTCAAAATACCTTATTTAAGCTTCAAAATGAGAAGTATTTTTCCTTTATTGCTGTGTTTCTCATAGTCTTATTCAATGCCATATGCACTTTGTTCATACCTTTCCAAATATTCATACGAGGATGAATTATTATGAGTACCTCATGACCTGCATTGAATGGTGTATAATACACCAGTTCACGGTTAGCACATGTCCCAAATGACCCCGAATATCCTTAGGAATAGCGAGCGGACCCCATTATATACATGACCCACCCTTGTGTATTGTTACCATCAATGATGCCATTTGTATTTCCATCGTAATCATCGTATAAATTTTCCTTTAAAAGTCTAATAAAAAAACAATCAGCCTATCGGGTCATGAATCATGACAAAGTTACATTGTCACTATTATAAAGTATCAAACTCTTCGTTTGCTCGTTCGTTATATTTAGAAACTGAAAAAAAATAATATTCTGGCAATTAGACTTCAGCCCCTGACAAGATTGGCCCGTATGCCTATGCCCCCCAAATCAAGTACACCCCTGTATATGGCTTTCCAGTGAGCCGAGTAGCCTAATATTGACTAGTTATTCAATTTGATGTCTTCTAATGTTTTGACGAATACTAATAACAAGAAAGCTGTAGATCATCCGAAAACAAAATACCCAACTTAGCACACGAAATTATTATCTATAATACAGATTATATAAGCCATGAAAATCATAATTATCTTGGAGCCCTGTGAATGGCTTTAGATGATTGCGATGAGGAATTTGAAAGTCATTAATCTTTCGCATGAATAGAAGCTCTCAGAAAATGTCGAGAATGTTAGCAGTTTAATAGTAAGCGAAGGGGCAGTCATAGGAAATTTCACCGATCTATAACAGTGCCCTTCTAATTTGTTTCATAAAGTCTTATTCCATGTCAAAAATTGTCAACCAAAGTGATAATGAACACGGCATATTACGTAATCCATGCATCACACCTAAATATTGTGGACATTTTTAAAGACGTGAAGAAAGTCACACATTTCTATTATTTCTAAGCAACATGTTTAGTTTAGAAAATCCTTCCTAAAAAAATTTCTTTGGTTTTTCTTATAGGCCAATGAACTCGGAAATATGCGGCTTAGCGGGTGTTTTTTCACCGACACAAAAATATAAGTAAGGCAAGCCTCATTTGCGTCAACTGGTATGCAATGTCCCGTCATTTTCCTAACACAAGACATATGATCTAGGTATTATTTCCTTCGTGGATTAAGCTTGTCCCTGCCCTAAACTATCTCCCCTTGAAGTTGATTATGGCATTGAATCGTAGACAGATGTATATCGACCCGGGGAAAAAAAACACGACAATAACACTATACTACTACTACAGGCACTCGGCCTCCGAAAATATTTAGATCTTCGGGGTGAAATATTTGGACCGAAAATACCGCGTCAGATGAGAATAGAATATGGTGGTTTGGGAATTGGAAGAAGATATTGAAACCGCTGTCAAGACTTGGGTAAAATTGGAAATGCTCTTCCTGTTACTTGAAAGATTTGAGATGTATGACCTGTCTGCCCTTGTTGAAGTATGTCTCGTATGACATATAGTTTATAAGGTCAAAGGAAATACGCATACAATGATGACACATCTTGAAAACATCTTTTTGTATGTACCTGTCACATGCATGTTTGGCAGTTCTCATATAAATATACAGAGATATGTGTTAAGTACATTTATATAAATAATGTTCGTGTTATACAAAAGATGGCAATAAAAGCAATTACTTTTAGCAAATATAGATCAACTTCCGCTCCCTTATTTCATTATAAGTATATTGGATATTTTCAAATCGTATAGATTTCTAGTGTCAACATTTATGTATAAGTTGATAAACCAACAACTGTCTCATTCAATACATAATTATTGTAAGTTTTTTGATATTCAATATGGTACAAGGCAGAAAGATGCTAACACGCTACTCTTGACTAGAGTGAGAACAGAGCATGGCAAAAATTCTATATCATTATTTTGCAGGATCAGAAGTATGGAATAGTCTGTCGAAAGATATCATTCATTCTGTACAGCTACAAAAGATCATTTATTACAAGAGTATATTCAACACCCATTGTACATACCATCTTACCTGTCTAGTGAAGATATTAGCTACTCTATTTTCTGTCATAGAATCTTTTTTACAAGGAATGTAATTCATTTATAATGTAAATGTATTATTCATATTTGTCTCAAGGGCGCCACACCCTACTAGCAGTATTGCTATCTAGTGGTGTCCTGCATGTTACAAAAGATTTGTGTTCATTGTGATCATTTTGGGTAATAAAGTTCTTTCATTCATTTCTTTCATTCATATATATATATGAATGAAATCAACTGCCCGCGTCTTCATAATTCACGCATCTGATTATTATTACTTTGAATGTGTTCAGTCTTTTACTTTGATAAAGGTCTGTGACCGAAACGTCAGTAAATTTTACGTCTTGCGGTGTTTTTATTTCAACATAATTGTTTGCTATATATATATAGAGAGAGAGAGAGACACATATAAAAATAGAGAGAGACACAGAATGAATGACTCCGTTAGACACAATATATATATGGTGTGTGTGGGGGGGGTGCGCGTGTGTGTGTGTGTGTAGTGTGCATATACATTATGTATAATTAAGTGTATCTGTATGTTCTCGGTCTATAATATATTTTATTTTTCGATGATGTATAGATGTTACATACTTTGTAACAGGTACATATACATTTATGTTTAATTTTGTATCACTGATGATGGCAAAAACTTAAATGTGCATAAGACTGTAAAAAAATGACCGTACAAACATCGAATTTACAAAGCGTCAAATATATATAAAATCGATTATCAAGATAAAATATTCTTTAAAATCTTTTTTTCCCGACTGAAACTGACTGTATTCCTCATATTATCATTGTTGTAAAATGCAAGTGGCAGGACTATTTCATGTTGCTATCAAACACCAAGCCATAGCAATGGAATTATAAGGGCAAGGAATGTTTTATGTATGCTCGGAATGCAACGCACCAACTGAGCATGCGCATCGGACAACCTTATCAGTCCAACCAGCGAACTATGGCACCCCATAGAGGCACAGGGACCTTCTCTGCGTTCAGCCGTCGCCTTGAATTACCACCTATCACTTTCATGTTAGGCACAACAGACCCATTCATTTAGCTATTCATTCATTGTGATAGAAATCCTGATAGATGGATGCCAAGATGGTGTAACATGAGTATAGCATGACACAAGAGATAGAGGCGAAGTATTTTTGTGTCAAAGAAAAAAAATAAAGATGCCTAAAACCTAATGCAGAGGCATGATGTAAGAAGGTAAATTTCAAAATCCATGGTATTCACGATATAACGAAGTGCAATACAGCTGCCCTCTGTTTCAACATCTCCGTGCGACAGCAAAATGTCCCGAGGGAGAAAGCAGTGATGCAGTCACTGCTCGTACGTCAGGCTATGTTGGCGGCCATTTTGTTTTTTGATGGACTGTATTCGGAAGATGATTCACTTTGTGACACGTAATTACGTTAGTCCAGATTGTGAACAAGTTGCACTTATCTCCTTCTGCTTCCAATGTGTAACCATGAGGCCATATTTTCATCAAGCTTATGTTACTCCTTACGGGTAAACATCGCCGCCCTTAATTATTGAGAATCCACGCTGCTTGATATAGGTTGATCCAAAATAGACTTTTGCTAAAGTTCGTTCCAAAACCGTCCATGCAACATGATGAACATGCAATCATGATAACATATCAAGAGTTGCTTGACTAGATTCCAAGTATGCCCTGTATTAAGGAGTCGCTTTATGAATCAATGAGGAAAATCACATTCATCATCTTATTTCATAAGTGAAAAGAAGAAAAGCATAGAATAACCATGCATAAATTAATAAGGTATTCATGTTCAGATACCGAAGTATCACGCAATAAGATTATTCAGATAATGCGCTATATAAATGTAATTTATTATTATTATATTATAATTATTATTAAGATATCAAATAATCGCGATGAAACTTGCTAATATCATAGTAATGTTTTTAATTATTTTCGATGGTAGGTCTACCCTATCGATTAATTGAATATAGACTGATCAAGATTTCTTTTTCGAGCACATAACAGCGTTGATGATATACCCCAAAATCGATCTTTTTGAATTCAATTTGGAAAGATACCAAAGGATATATCTTTTTATGGGGATAATAACATCCTCGTCATTTACTTTCTAGTTTTTTCTCTTGTCTCACATTCGTATCCACAATTATGATGTACGAGGCAACATCATCGCATCGCGCATGCGCTTGAACTATACGTTAATGAAATGCAGATCTAAGACACTTTCTACAGAACATATTAATTAAAAGCATATGAAATATACTACATTTTGAGGGTCAGTGCTCATTTAAGTATTATTTTCTTTTTATTTTATTTTCTTCTTTTCGGTGCTCATTAGGCCTAACTATTGTTTTCTTTTTATTTTCTTTTTTTTTTTTTCTTTTCGGTGCCGGCACATACCTGCTCTTCACGCTCTTTGCTTGACCTCAAATCTGCTTCAGCCGCTTCCTTGGCATCAATAGCCACCTCCTTCTCCGTCTTGAGGGACAACATCTTCTTCTTGATGGTCTCCATGGTGATTGGTTGGGGTTTTTCCGATTCTTACACGAGAAAAACAAAAAGAAGTTTCCGGCTTGCAGCTGAAGTGAACAAGACTTCAGAACTTATTCCAAGACGGTGGGAATGCGGAGAGGGCTAACCGGCCAAGTGACAAGCAGTGGGTTACAGCCTGCTTTACAGTATCACAAAGTTAACTAGGCTTGTTCATAGATTGCTCGTAGCGCAACAGGCTAAAGATATGGGAGGGAGACGGAAACAGAGCGCGCGCACGTAAGAAGTATAGTTAAAAGTTAAAAACCTTATCGGGAGGCTTCGATGACCACGTGATATACTCTCGACCAATCACGCGTCTGGATCGGAGGAGGAATGCTAGATGTGGTATTCGGAAGATGACGTATTGGTGTTCCGTGTGTGTGAGGGTGTATGCATAGGGTGTGTGTGCGTGCGCGTGTGAGTGAGTTTGTGTATAGGTGATAGTGATATCGTGCGGCGGATGGACCGTCTGATACCCCCGGACTGGGCTCGTAGCCAACCTTATATGGAATGGATGAACTGGTGAACGAAAATGAAAAAAAGCATTGGGTAGTTTCCAGCTTGTTAACTTGCGACACAAACAGTGAAAGTAGCAGACGATAACCAAAATGTTACTTGTAGTCTTGTCACTTCATACTCTACAGATGTTCATTATACTACAGATATAACCATAGATACAAATGAACCATGGATAGAATGTGATATGCCTGGGTGATTCGTCTGGTTAAGAAGGGGAAGTAGGAGAAAGAAAGGATGCGACGGGGCGGGCGGGCATGGTTGAGAGATTGGAAAAGCATCATCTCACTGGAGCTAGCTCTCTACCGAGAGGTGGAGAGGAGGAACGAGTGAATTGAGGAGCTATGATTGGGGTCAGCAAGGTTAGCTGTTGACATTTACGAACTTGAGTTATTACGTCTGCTCACTTAAATATACAAGGGTATACAAGTCATAATAACATCACGGAAGAAAATAAAATTACTGATAGCAGGTCATGTTATACTTTTATCCCCCCCCCCCCCCCCTTATTAACACTCTTATGAAGCACATCCGTCATTTTTTCGTTCTTCCATTCTTCAATCATTCACTCATTCAAAACAACATTAATTGCTATCAATTACAATATGACAGGACGAAGTCTGATGGGAAATATAACGAGGGGGAGGGGGGGGGGGAGAAAGAACGTAGTTGAGGAAATACTACTCGTCTATTCTTTAATATCTGCTTAGGTTAAAAAAAAGCGGGGGGAAGATAATCAGGTCATCATATATCTAAGTATAATTGCTATTGTCCTTAAAATCGATTTATTTTTTTTAAATGTAGGAAATAGAGGTCACTTTAATTTAAAACAATGGTTAATTTTAAGTTTTATCTCTTTAAAGAATGGTAAGAATACACCAAAAGGTGTGGATAGATAGATTACGAAAACATTTCCTGGAGTGTTTTGTAGAGATCGGATTTCTTCAGAAATATGGCTAATGCGAAGTGTTGGCAGTCATTGTGGACATAAATCAATTCTTGGCTGAGTCGAATACAATTTATCAAAACATTACCCCATGATATTTACTAAAGCATTCATGTTATCATGACGTCTATATATCACAGCCGTTTACATGTCAATGCGACACACCAACAGCGTGAGGAAGTTTTTGTTGAGAGATACCATTCCGTCATGAATAAATCGTTTGTTTGTTACGATTTCAGGGTTAATATGGTTCAGGTGTATCATGTTATTCTCCGTTTGGTTATGTAAATGAACTATAATCCTTTAACTAATTTGCGATCTGCAGGTAAATATCTGCTTGAGAGTCCTCGAACACGATCTCTTCTAGGTGATCGATCATCTTGTGCGTCGAGGTTGTGGAACGGTCTTCCCCAAATTCTTCGCTCCTGTGACCAGCTATCCACTTTCAGAACTCAACTCAAGACATACCTATTTCAGATTGCTTACAACTAGTCATATATTATTGTTTTTTCCCAGGTAGAATCATGAACAGACATTTTGGTAGTTTTTCAGTCTCAACAGCGCATTTGATTAGGCAACTAGATATTGGCGCTATATAAATACCCTGATTGGATTGGATTATTTAGAAATATGTTGTCTTATTTCTTACAAAGGGCCTACCACTGACATATTTATTTCATGAAATATCCTATCATGAATGTGAACTCACCCCTATTGAATCACCTGCATGATTATAAGGAACGTTTGGAGTTTGCATTTAACACTGTTACATTTCCTATAGAATATGGAAAGTAATTATTGATTGGTTGTTTGATTGATACGCATCGTTTGGCCAATTTGGGTATAATGCTTATTCTGCAATAAAAACGTCACCGTCAACGAAATATGAAGTTATACTTTTTTTTTAAATCTGAGGACGCACAAAGACACAAAAGACACACGAGGCATGTGATTTATGTCCATATAATGCTTGATAGACGTCGCCATGTATATGAACCCTACAGGTGGGCCCTTTAGTTATATCTGAACTTTCGGCGCCATTTTGGGTGATGCATCATTCGACTATCTTCTTTTCAGTTAGTCTCCCTTCCATAACTTTTTATCTCCTACTTCTTTTTGCATATTCTGGGTATTTATGCCCCTCCCCCTTCTCCCATTATCTATCTCTCTCTCGCTCTCTCTCTCGCTCTCACTTTCGCTCTCTTTCTGTTTTTTTTTTTACTCGATTTGGGTAAATTACCCTTTGTCTATTAATGGAACTTTTGGAAACAACGTAATTTGAATAGGAAGTAATATGACTCATTGTGAACAGGGGGCAATCATTGGCGTATGGAAGCAAAACTATTTTTGTTTATGTCTTGTATGATAAGAAAGGTCTTCTCTAACCAATGAGGTACTAGACAAGCTAACACCATAACCGTATGTATTAAGAAATCTTCTAAGAGGTATCGGCTGTTGACAAGTCAAGATTAGCATATACTGTCGTCTCTGTCTAGATTTATGGGCAAGTCCAAGCTAGGAACGATACGTTACGGAATCAAGCCGATAGCCCTATATTACTAGTGCTTGGATCAGGCAAAATATCATGTCAAATTATGTTTTATGTCACTTCATGTTCATGATTCCAAAATATAGAAATAATGATGATGATGATGATGATGATAACAACAATAATAATAATAGTGATAATAATGATAATGGTAATAATGATAACAACAAAAACAACAAGGATGATGATACTACCTCTACTACTACTACTAATAATAATATGTCTTGTTTACCCCAGGGTAGCCTCATCATATACTGTTCTCCCTGAAGCCCCTGCAATAATATGATAAGGCGCTCAAGCAAGCAAGGAATTTCTTCCTACCGGGTACCCATTAACGTCACCTGGATGGAGAGTGGCAAATGTAGATGAATGTCTTGCCCAAAGTACATTAGTGCCATGGTAGGGAATCGAACCACGTACCTTGTGATCTGCAGTCCGGTGACTTATCCATGAGACCACAACACCTCTACAATATATATATACATGTAATATAATTCCACAATACTTGGTAACGTATATAGGACGTACCTTGCACAGTGACTGCTAAATTAAGATTATAATTTGAAAATTAATTGCATTTTATTTTGAATATTGACAAACAGTTTGTTTCGATAATAGGTACAATTTATATTTCTAACTATTATATTTGACTTTGCAATTGTGGAAAATTGCATACAGGGTCATTCTAAGCTTCTACAAACTAGAATGGGGCATGATGGGAAAATGAGAGGCACATGCACTTTTCAATTCTTGTTAAAAGATGGCGCCATTAGGAGCTTCAGTTTACTGTCTAGTGTATACGGTTAGCTCTCTGCATGGCCTACAAACTGACTCTGATCGGACCCAGGTTCGAATCTCAGTCACGTCTTTCGGATGGTAACGTTAAAGGTCGGTCCCAGACGTAATAATCATATTTGATTGATACCCGTCTGTAAAAACCGAATTAACAACAACAGTATTATCATGAATTAATATGATCGCAATCAACGTTAAGTATCCTATAAAATGTGCATAGTATGTACCTCCTCCCCTCCCATATTAGACGCCACCGCGTAAAACTTATTTCAAAGTATATTGACTCCATAACACAGATTTTAGTCACAGCTGAAGGCCTAAGTAGAGCTTACACAACATATGAGATAATGTTTGTTTAATGTAAGTAATCATGTAAATATGACAAATATGTTTGTAAACCCAATAACTAAAATTTAATTTCAACATGGAATATTTCTACCACATGCAGCAATTGCTGTTAACTTTAATTTTGAATAATCGGCTCTTTATAAAACGCAACAAAAACATGATTATTTCCCATGTCATGGAGGGATATCCTTATTTGTCTTTATCATTATATCCCTAAAAGATTTAGTTATTGTATTGAATATCTATTGTTGATCTGGTTTATTTATATTTGATAATCATTTATAAATTTTATGACAATATTGGTGACATAATAAATTTAACCACAAGTGCTAATGACCTTTCGCTCGAACGTTTAAAAGTACACTGTACTGACTGTTGACCAAGTGAAGTTGTGACAAAAACAAGATTATATTTTGAGTCACCCAAGTTCATTAATCCGGATTTGTCCTTCCTACAAAATCTTGTTATGTTTGGTTACCTCATTTAAAATTGATGAACAGTACTTAAAATAAATTCTAACCACGAACGATACAAGTTTCAGGTATTCGGAAGTATTGTGACGTTTCATTGCCTGAACAGACGGGAAGTGCGACTAAACAAGACTATATTTGGGATTATATCATAAGTTCATTGTCATATCTATGAAAACCAAAATGCATATCTATATTGTATCTGGTTAAAAATCCAAGAAATCTAAGACTTATTCGTGATTACAAACATTTTATTTTTTCATAACAACATTCATATATAATCATTCAAACCAAGGGGGGGGATTTTTAAAGGTTTGGAAATATAGGCAGTAAAGTGGGGGTGGGGGGGGGGGGGTGGGGGGGAGGGGAGTGCGAATTGAACACTCTTGGATCACAGCTCATTTTTTTAAATAACAATATGTCTTTTTATTATCATCAAAACTTAAATCTATGTCATTATTCTTGCTGCCATGGTTTTGCAGAGATTCTCTTCTTGTTATTTTACCTGGTAAATAGTCTGACATTGTCATTTTTCTACCTGCAATACTAGACACATTAGCGTCATGACAGTCATCTGCTCATATCATTTAACAGTGTTACCGGCCTTCTGGCTTTCAACACATGAATCATGTTAAAGCAGATTTGTCCTGTCTTATGTTGTGGCTGACTTATAGCCAGATCACTTGACCAATATAAGGAGAAGGTGGGTGGGTGTATGTCATCAGCGACCGACATTTAAGGATGAGCCTTGTCTATGCCAAGCCTTGTAGAGAGGGAAGCTCGGTATATGAGGTAACAGCCAAACTAAGCGCCCAAACAATGTGACGTCATTCGGGTCACGGCGCCAGCTGTACCTGTTTGGTATCTTTGCTCTGGACCTGTCCACTTATAGATTTCTATGGGTATTCCTGACCAATGCAGGACTCGAAGCAAATTGTGAGGAGGCGTGGTGGTTTACTTACAAGCATAAACTTGCTTTCTTAACAGTCATCATCATCATCAACATCATTATCATCATCTTCATCATCTTCATCATCATTAATAATGTACGGTTGGCATATCCGCCCCCCCCCCCCTTCCATATCTCTCTCCCTCTCTCTGTCACTCTTTCACTCTCTCTTCTTTTTCCCCCTCAGATATCATGTCATGATGATATACATGATGCATTTCAAAAAAGGGGGCACATGATTATCATCATATTTCACTTCTTGACCCGTACACACTATTTCATTTTCCGAAGATTTATTTCATTTTCATGATTGTGAATGGAAAATACTTTTATTTTAAAGTTATTAGTTTGGATACATTTTCATGATAGCCTAGTTGTCTTATTTTTCTCGATGAGCCAACATAACGATTCAAAAACTTAATAATAATAATAATATTCAGTTCTTCGAAACGCATAATACCATAAAATAGTCTCTATGCGTGTATATATGAATATGAAATTATGATAACTAATTAACCATTTTTAAAAAGGTGGGTTTTTAAGATAGATTTAAATCGTTCGAATTCTGTAATGTGTCTTAAGTTCTCAGGTAGCTTATTCCATAGTGTTGGTGCCATTTTTTCAAAAGCCCTATCACCAAAAGTTTTGGATTTCACACGTATTTCAGAGAGGAGGTTTTTTTATTGTGAGCGTAAGTTTCAAGAAAGGCAAAAAGGATGCTAATTGCGGACTTAAATTACGCTACATACCCAAATTATAATTACTTGCATACGTTGTGCCAGTACTAATTGGTGGTATAGGCTACTGATGCCGTATCTATAGACCTTCATTTTACGTCTGAGCAACGATAATTTCGCGCTCGATCGTGTATGCATACATAACGATCCCTTGGGGGTAGACGAGCAGAAGTGCGATGGCCTATAGCCTGTTAGAGACAGTTGCTTCGACAAATGTTCAACATTTGAATGTGACAATTCTAAAAGTATTTCTTTTTTCTGAGTTGATGCAACAAACTTCGTGTGATGGATGGGTCACGAGATGCAGGGGGTAGTTCATGACCGGGGTATACCAATAAAGACTTAGAGGGGTAGGAGACGGGGAGGAGGCGAGGAGGGAGAGGAAGATGGAGGGGGAGGAAGAAGAGGAAGAGGAGGAGGGGGTGAGAAAGAATATATGGAGGAGAGGAAGGAGGACGAGGAGGGAGAGGAGGAGTGAAAGGGTGGAGGAAGAGTTTGGGTGGAAAGTGTACACACATTGGTTCATGAATTGGGCAAGAGGAGAGGGAAAGAGAAAATGATGAAATAATTAACAGGAAAGATAAGATAAAGAAGGAATTTACTTCTCGAAAAGAATATGTAATGATGAATAAAGAATGTTTAAACATGGGCCATGAACCATAAAATATGCAAACACTTTTAAGCAGATTATCTTTTTTCGTGCCCAGTATCATGCAATTACTCTTTCGTTCTTTCTTGTTTCCTCCAGATTTTATTGTTCCTTCTTCTCCTTGTCTTAATGCTTCCATAAGTACAGCCATGGAAGAAATTATCAGACCAAAAATGGTTACTGATACAAATCACTTTTATAATTTTGTATGCATTGTATACCCTTATTACAGAAGTTTATAGTCTAATAATTTTTCAAGGGCTGTACGTTCCACTTATAGGTACTAAGATTCCGAAATGATTTTTGGGTATGGGTGAATATTGTACAGGTAGATAAACATATGTAGAATAGTGAAAAATAACAATTTTCTTTCCTTCTTTCTAACTAAGGTTGTGAGCAGTTTTATGAATATGCAAATTTTATGTACTCTGAATACTTATATTTTTTGAGAGGTAGTAGACCAAGATGGAGCGAATGAAATCACAGAATTAAGGTAATTAATTGCCTGATTTTATCGTAATTTCACAAATTTCTCATGATATATGTTGTTAAATGGGATAATGAATAAATTAAAATACTAAATCGCCCAACCTAACAACAATAATCTTGCAAACTATATGTTTCCACTAATGGAAAACAAATCATAATGAAATAATTAACGTCCAAATTTTGTCATTTGTCACTACGATTTTTGTTTTTATTCATTTATTCATCTTTCAACTTTTAAATGTTTTTATTTATTAATTTTTTTTTGAGGGGGTGCTCTTTTTCCAATAGCTTTATCAATCTTTTTAGTCTTTTTAAAACACCTTAAAATATGAAGAGCCATTTTTTATGCTTGCATGTATTCATAAACCAAGTTATTTAATATCACAGTGCATTTCGTTTCTATCATTAAATCATTCTGAGCTTATATTCATCTATATCCATGTTAGCTTTATTTACTCACAAGAAGCCCAATCCTTGAGTATTATTCTTCTTTTCATAAATATGAAATAACATCATATAACTGGAGTTTTCATGCTACCTATTTATATCAGCGAATTATTTTCATCAAAAGACCAAAAATAATGATGTAAATTGTTTTGGTCATGTTCGTCAAGAGGGAATTGAGAGGAGTTTAGGTAGGTCACAAACAGCAAGATAAGTGTGGGAAAAGTTAGGATTTCACTGTGGGTCTCGATAATCAGATCCAATATGACCAGATGACAAGCCTTTAAAAATACATCGAAATCTAATTTCTGTTCTAGACAAAGACCTCTAACTTGTAAACCTTTTATTTTAAAAGCGTGATTTATAAAATACCTGTTATAGGAATTATGAATTAAGATCATAATTTCGCTACGTTCGCAAGGACCAAACTATATATTTTAGGTGTGGACTCAAATATTCTTTAGCTTCAATAAGTTTGATATAGATGAACTTGAGTTGGAGGAGCCCTGATACGGAGGATCGTGTAGCAGATATTTAATCAGGTCTGTAAATGTCAGCTAAATATCAACGCGAACGTTGTTTGTCATTAGATGCACTCACCAACATCCACCACGTTATATCATGGAGCCATGTTTGTAGTTTCAGTGTGACATAATTATACTCGAAGTCCTATAATTATGTCAATGCTTTCTGCTGATAGTAGTGTAGTCTGAATAGAAAGGGGACTTTACATCACAACACAATTATCAAGAACACTTTTAATGATTCATTAGCAATGACTGAATCAAGCTATCATAACATTTATTTCCCCATTGAAGTTGTAAACTCAAAATGAAAACAAAGCACAAACTTGGAAAGGCTTCAGTCTATGTTCCGGGAATGAGAGGGGGCTCATTGATTGGTAACATACATACAGGCATCACACTTCATCCCGTATTTATAAGAGGAGAGGCATTTGCCCAAAAGTGCAATGAACATGAAATCATTTTGAATGGGACCTTTCGAAAAGAAAAATGTGATATCATACATCACACGAGGATTTTTTAAAATAATTTCTATATAACACTCAGATTTTTCTTTTCATTGCATAATGGTGAAGATATTTTCACATTTTAAAGGTCTAAATATAAGTTCCCGTTGTAACCTTTAACGTTTACATGTATATCATGACAGTTAAGTTTAGAATGGAAGAGGACCTGGTGAAACGTCGTACTGAATTATTTTGAAGAGTTTTATAACACTACCAACCGGCAGGTTTAAAACAGCGCCATAAACCTACCTTCCGTAGACGTAGAGCAGCCTCGATCTCATCTGGAGTCGCTCGCATGGAAGCTGCGAGCGATGCCATGTAGTAAATAAGAGATGCCATCACAAATAATCATACAAACTTTGGTCCATTCACAAACAATCCTGATGATTACACCGCTGCTGACTAGACTCCAAGCAGTCAGGTGTCAGTATCTTTACAAAATATTATTGAAGAAAGTCTGCACGAACGACTGAAGTCAAGACTATATGTGGCGCCTTTTTTTTCTTATCCCAGTGCTATCTTCTTCTTTTTTCCCCCCCTGTGATATGGTGTTGGTGGTGTTCTTATGGAGTTGGACGGTTCTTTCGGTAGACTATCGGCCTAACTCAAGCGAGACTCATGGAAGTCATTTGAGAAAGGTCGACATGCTATATAGAAATAATCTTGCTCTAATTCCATCCCCTCTTTGGAAGCCTTCGAGGTTGTTAAGGCATTTCATTAAAAAATTATAGAATATCACCAAAATTACTATTTCTCAATTAGCCACAAAATGCTTTCTTATGGGAACTAGCATAATTAAAATTGTGGGTAAAAAATGAAAGTGGTTAAGATTTGCAAAAATCAAACATACTGCTTGATATTGCATATGAGAAAGTTTTACATGTAAAGCAGATTTTAAAACTGAAACATTCACGTCGATGCTCTTGTTTTCTAAATTCGAAGCAATAATCCAAAATTTGCTGATATGAAGAAGAAAGAGTGAAAGAGTATAATCTATATTTCTTCCACCGTTAATATTCCCGAAAGTATTTCTATCACATCAGTAACTGCACCAAATAGGTTCTATATAACTATATTCGATAATTTGTACAAATCAGTGATTATTTTTACCTTTCCTCTTTTATATTTCTGTTTTTGAAAACCATATGAGGGTTATGAATAACGAGTGCTTGTCATTATCGGCGTTGTCGTTGATTTGCATTGATGATCCATTTCTTCTCGAAAGCACATTTTCTTGTAGCATGAAAAATATGCTCTTACAGTATTTTCTTATTAACATGTATTTTGTTTCTGGCATGATTTTTTTTGTTTGTTATTCATATATTTACTGTATCGATCTTTGTTCATACATTGTTATTATTGTGAGAAGGAGATGTTAGTTTCAAATGCGAAAAACAGAAAATGTATTATAATTTTGTTTTTGTTGTTTATATTTTTTAAAAGAAATACTCGTGTCTAAATAGAGTCGACAGAAACTTCAGAAAGGTCTGGTCAGAGATACAGAAGAAAAAAAAACACCAAAAAAAAAAAACGTCATCGTGGTATTTATTTATATTTTTACTTTTCTGAATTGTTATAAATATTGCTTCATTATTTCGTATAAAAGGAGAAAATATTGCTTAATACTAGTCCTATTGGCAGCTCACACAGGAAGTTATACTGGGATGGTAGGTGAAGCAAGGAGTGTCATGAAGTGCAGAAATGGCGGGCAGACAAAGCACTTAGGGGGGGTTCATAGGGGAATTATTTTCCTACCCCTCCTCAGCTCATTTACAAAGTATACTGCAGACGCAGTTACCAGGAAAAAATAAAGTTGGATTAAAAGAGCCATACATGTGTTTTCCTTCTTCATCTTCTTCTTTCACAAGCGGGGGGGGGGGGGGGGGGGGTAATGAATGCCTACTGGCCCTCATGTCAGTTACTACTTATGCTACGTACTCAAAATCATTAAAAATGTTCAGGAAACCCGGCGCCCCCTTCTTTTCTTTCAATCATTTTATTTTCCTTGCTTGTATGAGAATTTTACTGACATTTTCCCAGTGGAAACGGTCGGCGGGATTTCATACATCGCGTTCCCGGGAAATTTGACTGTCGGGAAAAATTGGGGCCACTGCCTGTTATCCCCTCTTTGTACGCCTAAAAAAATATAGCACCAACAGATGACATCACCCCTCCTTTCTAAAGTCCGATGTTATCCCTCCGGTACAGTACTGGTGACATATCTAAGCAGCAGTTATAGTACCAAATATCATAATCAATTAAATCACCTGCACCATACCCTTCGACAAAGCTATCATCTCTTCTTGATCACATCACCCCCTGGTGTCTCGCTACCCATCTTAATTTGATCCGAGACCCAGATATGGCTGCCCTTCAAGGTATACCCCCTTCACATTCATAACTTAACATCTTGTTTCAACTTTAACATTATTATCTATAGAACAAACTCTAGATTCTCTATTTATGTACATCATCACGGTATCTGAGAGTGTTGCCTTAAAATACCTTTTATTACCTCGTACACTATACAGTATACATGGTGACTATTCCAAACAATTAATGTCCTTAATTTAAAGGCCTGCTTTATATTTCTCGACATCTGAGGGAAACTGAGCTTCGGTGCTTTTAAATTAGATAAAATAAAATCAGAAGAATTTAAAAATTATATTCTCAAGTCATTTAAAAGATACAGAGGAAAATTATAAAGTTGTTATACGCCTCAAATCATGGATATTTTAGGCTTCAAATCACCCTTTCCGTCTTCTTTTGCCTTTATAGGCTCGTATAGCCTCCTATACAGGTTGGTTCATGACGATGACTTGGTCAATATTAGAAGATACAAGGATTAACATCCAAAAAAGATTGGGAGAGGCGATAAGTTGACGTCTAGCTCTGTGACGGCCATTATCAATCATTATTACTTTAATACTCACTATTAAAAACAAAACTATTTAACGTTCCATGATGGGCATGGGAGTCAGGCACGAGCTATCAAATAAAGTAAAGCTGTTTTCAGAAGAATTTTTATTTGACCACCCTCTCCCCGCCCCTCTCTGTCAAAGGGCACAAACCTCCATGGCCAAGGCATAACGGAGCATGTCACATTAAGTTGAATATGAAATGGCCAATATTTCCATGTGTACTTTTCAGAAGAGGGGGGAATAAGGACTTGCAACGGACGGACCCCCCTCTGCGTCATGAGGTCGGAATGTGTCCCGCTCGAGCTGAACCCCTTCCTCGTGTAGACGTGCGCGCATCGCCCGTCGTGCACACGCGCTCATCTTCCCTTCCTCCCAAATCCCATGGCCAAAGACGGTTATAACAGGTCAATAGGCGAAGAAGCGACCCATAACCGCTGCCACCATTGGTATGCCAACTATCCCGACGTTCCCCCCAATCTCTCCCCGTCCCTGAGTGTCAGTTATAGTCTCTGCTGGGAGGCTTCGGCCTATTGCTCTCTTCATCATGGGACCTGGGATATTACTATCCAGCGACATTGCTTGAATTACAACACATATGATGCGCTAGTCCATGTCTTGTTTTTGTTTCATGTCCCAATTTTTCTCAGACAAGATTCTTTGACATGTCTATTCATCTGGAGGATCTATTTTCAGGCTCAACTTCTTATAATGTTAGCACAGTGGTGACTTTACAGCCTCATCAGTTTAATAGTAATAATCCATTTTAAGTAAAAATGGGTATACGATTCATATTTATTTATTTATTTATTTATTTAGTCATATTTTACCAGGGTGGTTTCATCAGTGATTTCAACACTGGTTTACAAGAAGGACCTGCAAATTAACAAACATAACATTGACAATACAATACAAGATATGAACATTGCAAAAAAATCATAATCAAACAGTCAAAATAAATTTTCAATACAAAAGTGACCAAATGTGATTCAGCAAATATAAAATGAAAAGCAAATAATGATAAATTAACAATTTGAAATCTTACTGAGACTGTATGAAAGAAAAATCTTGGGGAAAAAATTGCCGTAGGCCTATATTTGAACTTTAAAGTTATAGAATCGTGAATAATGTTAAATGGCATTATATCATTTAAAATACGGTCCATTCCTACGGTATTCCAGCAGCTGCAAACTTAAATTTAAGAGATGTTTCACAGTTTATGAAATATACGTTTCGGGATCAATATTCCATTATGCCCCCAAAATCTTTGAATCAGTTGATAGAAAGCATTATAGTCACAATTTTTTTAAAGCTATTACAAGCAGTTTCCCTTTTTTCTCTCTCAAGGAGAATAATAGGTATTATGAGAAAATGAAAAAGATATTAGATGAATTTTAAGAGTGGATTTGAGTTGATTCACATGTATGTTTATTCTGTTTTAATTTGTGTATATTATGTTCTGTTTTTTTTTTAAATCATGTAAAATATGTTCTGTACTTTTTATGTGAATGTAGGGTTCTCTGGAAGAGCAGGTCCAGAAATGGACTTGAAATGAGACTACCCTGTTGAAATAAAACTGAAATAAATAAATAAATAATTCCTGGTCGTAATCTGTATTAACTTTTTGTTTTCCTTATTATTATTTCAGTGAGAATATTTTTCCATTTTATACGCCATATATACTTCAATAAACTTTGTCTATATATGATCACAAATTCTATTTATGATGATATTTGTGTAGACCATTTCCCTTCTTATTGTCACTTTGGTCATTTTAATCTGTAAATCCTTGAAGGTAATCATTATCAATGAATGTTGCGCGGAAAAAAACTGCACAATAATCTTATACAGATATGAAAAATATAGAGCAGTAAACCAAAGTTTGTATCATGCTTGCCTCCTCATCAACCCCATCGTACCATCCCTATACTGTCTTCATATCTACGCCAGATGACTGGTACAGGGGCGTGGCCACATACCCTCTCCTTATCCCCAGCGTGGATGTTTTTCCAAGAAATCGCTCCATATCGGAAGACCGGCGTTACGTTTAAATTTTCTCGGAAAACCATCGAGGGGAGCTTTTTCCTGGTAACAACTCGGAAGTCGATTGAAAATTAGCCAGACGACATCCATATGAATGAGTCAAGCTACACGCTTGTTTATAATGAACACGATCATATAGAGCTACTACACATGGGAAGATGGAAGGGGTGGGGTATTTAAGAGTAGTGAAAAGGAAAATGTACCAGAAAGCTAGGCTCAGCAGAGTAAATCAAAGCATGAATTATATAGCTGAAGTTTTGGGCATTATTTTCCCTTCCTTTTCCTTTATGATTGCGTTCCTGCAGGGCATAAGCCTATAATACTACCCTTTTTGAACTTGTTAGCTTCAAATTCATCTTCAAGTTTTTTAGTCGACACGTTGGGGATGAAGCCTTGGACAATTTCCCCTTATATTGCTTATACGAAGCAAAATAACTTAGTGAAACAGTCGTCGACGTATAGAACTTGAATGGTACTTTGCAGGTAACGCATTGATGATCAGGGGCTTGGGGGCCGGGGGTGCTGTAGCTAAAAAGTAGTTGTTTTTTTGTTTTGTTTTGTTTTGCTTGTCAGAGATTTTTGGACTTAAAAAGAGACACTAAAATGCTGAGGACCTTTTTTTTTTTTTAAATGCTGGGAACCTTTTTCTTTGCTCACAGCACCCCCAGTAACAAAATCGTTCCCAGGCCCCTGTTGATGATATATTTATTTTCTTTCTTCCTTCCTTCCTTCCTTTCTTTCTTTTTCTTTCAAGAATATCACTTTAATTAGAAATATGATCCGAATCTGTAAATGTATTTACACAGCCCATAACGTTTGTAAATTCCGACTTTGTAAAAGTAATATATCATCTGATGTGTCAGTTAATTCTTTATTTCATGAATGATGACTCTTTGCTATTAATACTAATCGATGAAAATAAGGTTATTTCATGGCCCATTAGGTACCTCTATGGCCTGACAACAACATCATTAGTACAAACGATTAATGTGAAAAAGCAGGTGTTAAATTAAAAATGAAAGTGGAAGAGGGGTCACACAAAACAATGTTCTATAAAATTCTCCTAGCACTGTAATATTTCATTACGGTATAATATGAGGTTTTTGACATCATAATGGTCATCAAATTGTTTTTCCTCAGTAGCGGAATGGAAGCCACATGTCGCCATTAAACTAAAACAAGGTTATTAGAATAATCTTATTCTACGACAATTAAAAACATGTTAAACCTCATCATTGCGAAGAATACAATCATAAATGGGTTATGCATTTCATACTACACGGCTTGCATTATTTAGCTACAGCACTGTTCACCCGACATGTTTATTGAGATGGACGGGGCGATGGGTTTGCGATGGGGGTAGTATCCCGATGGCATGCCAGGAATGTCCGATGGGCTTATTTGGAGTGCACAAGCGGGCAGGGGTAAATGTATCTGTATATCCATCGGTTGGTTAGCGAGGGGGACATGAGGACAGATAGAGGATGGGAAACGTGCAACCAGCTGGCGTATGGGAGGGGCAGGGGGATGCTGGAAAAAAATGTTGTTAGCAAAAAGTCTGGAGGTAGATTAGATTGGTGATTTGATTTAAGTACCCCATCATAAGTTATTTTCGGTTATCAATCAAGTCGAGAATAATTTATAATCCTTTTCCAGTCTTTAAACGAACAATATCAGTTATATATTTAAAACGTATCTCGACCTACTTCTGATAATTTCGGTATCAGGTGAAAAGAAAATGTTACATTTAGTTTTTATATATATAGAGGAATTTAGATCATGAACATTATAAAATTTGGTTCATCTTCGAACAAGGCGCCATTTGATATGGAGCTTTAGACAGTGGCGTAGCGAGCATAGGTATAGTCATTAAGGGGCTACTGGTATTAGGGGGCCCCTGTAATACTAGGAGGATAACATGTGATAGAACAAGGCCATCAAGTGCAGGGGGGGGGGTTCATGGGCGAAAATCCAGGGGGACATGGGGACATGTCCCCCACCTCTTTGAAGAACCTTTTTTTTTTTGCTTGTCAGAGAAATTTGGAGGAAAAGTGGACGCAAAAAAAGTGATAACCTTTTTTTTTGGCTTGTCAGAAAATTTTGGAGGAATACTAGACACCCCCTTTTAATTTTTTTTTTTGTATTTTGGATTTGCGCCACTCGGGGGGGGGGGGGGAGGTAGAGGAGCTCGTATTATCTTCTTTTGCCTTTTCCTCTCACTTTCTTTCTTTATTTCTTTCTTTATATAGCTCCCTTGCTCCATTTCCCCCTTTTTCGTCATTCGATTGGGGGTGTATCAAAGTGAACTTTCTAACCCTAACCCTAACCCTAACCAATAATTATGTCAATTGCAGGGCATTTAAATTACGTCCCGCCTTTATGGTTGCTTATTACAAGCATACACATGCTTTCTTAGGAGTCAGGTAGAATAAATCATCAAACCAACCTGGGTGAGAGGATTCCGCCCCCCTTTTTAAAAATCAGGTTTGGATACCCCATCGTATATAGCTCAATGTGAAACCTAATATGAGGAGCGTGAAGAAGATGGATTATCTTGTCAATGTGGCGCCTACAGTGTTATAGAGTCTATATTACGACTCCACTGGTGATGATAAGAGTGCAAATTAAGCAAGGATTTGGACGAATGATACAAGAAATAGTATGTGTTTGGTTTGCACCTATACGTTCAAAATGTTATGCAAACAGATTAAGATAAAAAAATAATGATATTCTGCAAACTCTATACTAATAAACCATACTCATATATTACGTTGATAAATTGTGACCATCCGAATTAATTACACATATACACTGAGGAAATTATATTCAATATATCCATAAGACTTAATTGTATACCCTACAGTCGAATAGCTGTAAGTACTAGTAAAATATACTTGTAATTGTTTTAATAACAATTGTTCATACTTAACGTTAGTTAAGTCACTTTGGTCAGATATGAAAATCAGAATGAGAAAAACGATTTATTGTCTACCCTTTTCAAACTTTCTAAAGAATATTAAGCATCATCAGACCATGCATTCAAGACCGGATTGATTTGCAGGAAGACTGATTCGTTATATAATTTTAAATTTGATACCCTTTGTTTTGAAAGTTTTCTTCAAATTCTTTTCTCTCTTGGAAAGCAATTGGCAAACTGAGGAGACTTTGTTTAAATAAAACTGGAATGAATAAACGACATTATTTCATGATCATTGCTGACGGAAATGCAATAATGTGCGGAGGTGACAATAATTCTCGCTGTATTTGGATCATTTATGAGTTCATGGGAAGTAGGATACAGGTACATACCTCCGATCCCCTTTCCACACGATTTTTTTGAATGATGACGATGTCATGATTCCAGGTATTTCTGGGGGAGTCAGTGTGGGAAGGGCTAAAATTAGAGGAGGCCTTGACGCATTAGAGGCATTTTCTTTACGACAGAGCAGTGGCGGATTAAGGGGGGGGGGCAATTCCGGCCCGTGCCCCCCCCCCCCTTTGAAAGAAAAGTATACATTTCGCCCCCCCCCCCCTTTTAGAACTGATAATCTTTTTTTTTGCTTGTCCGAGAATTTTCCAACATTTGTGTGCCCCCCTTTTATTTTTTTTAACAAAATCCTGGATATCCGCCCCTGCGACAGAGTATAACCATTTCATAAATACAGGTAAAGATTTGAGAGGAATAGTGAAAGAGATCACAAGAGCATTTTCATCATTTCATAACGAAACCTATCTTGTACAGAATTGCTAAGAAGAATTTTAATATGTCAATGTGTTTATCATTAACATTAAAATCAGAGCAGGCAGTCAAAAGCATATATCTGCCACAGAAATTCAAAATTATTAGGGACATAATATTTAGGCTAAAAAAAGTTTGTTTTTTCCTTTGGTAAACGTACAATTAAATCATTGATGAACAAAAGAAAGATGAAGAGTTAAAAAATGACTTTCGCATTTATATGACTCGGATGTCTTTTGTATTTTCTGAATTAAAATGTGGATTCTACAAATTAAAGATCAGCTCTATCAGTAACATCAGGCAATTTACTAATTGGTTTTCAAACCTGGTTGATTTTATTGGTTTTGCTCGTTTGAATTTTTTTCCTTCAAACTATTGTTTGAGTAAATTTACGACACACATTAATGCCATTCATGGTCAAGCCAATATTAGAGAGGAATTTGCTCGGTTTTGAATACTATCATTCGTAGGGATAAAAACATCTGTCCCTATGTATCAGCGAGGTATGTAGTCCCGTGCATAATGATATCTGTGATATCAATTAAAAGCAGTCCTGATACAACGTGGTATGCATGGAATGTGACCGGGTGTACATTCTGGCCCGCCAAAAAAAGCGCCCTCATAACCTGAAATATCTGATTGATGATAGCTCCCCAAGGTGTTCTTATCAAACTATGTTCTTTTCTTCTGAAGACGAGAGAGCGTGATGGTATTTGAACAAGTTGATACAAATGAAATGAACAGCGAGCTGTTTAGGTACAATCTAGTGGAGATAGCGATATAGCGGTATTTGTTACAAAATATTAATCCCTTTGTCAGGGGCGGATCCAGGATTGAGTAAAAGAGGGGTCACACAAATGAAGGTTTGTCAACTTTTGGAAAAGGTAGACCGTATTTTTTTGGTCTCGCCAGCTTCTCGAAAAGTCGCTCAGTGGTGGGGGGGGGGGGGGGGGGGGTTATGGGTGTCCAGTTCCCCTCCATAATTCCCTGACAAGCAAAAAAACAAGATGCTTATACATAGGCTTATGTACTAACAGGGGTGTTCGCTAGAAAATTTTGAAGGTGTGATGAATCGGGCAACTAATCAATTAACGTATCGGTACTGTATAATCGAGGCGCAGTTTACGCCGCGTCAAGTCTTGTGGCTCGTGCAACTTTTCCATATTCAATCGTTACGGAGTCACTTTTATCGCCCCGTGTTGGTTTAACATAACCTGTGTATAACCTGTCTATTGAGACCAAGGAGTCCCTCCCAAAAGGAGCCAGCGAACCATGGCCAGTTCGGCTTTGTCTGAATCGCCTAAGAGCTGGAGTAGGAAGATGCAAAGCCCTGATGCAGAAATGGGGATGGCGACACGAGAAGAAGCTCAACATAGGAGATTTCGTGAATTAAAACCCGTATTGTGCTATTTCATGTACAAATATGCTGTTTTTCTTAAGTTGAAAGATATTTTGATATTTGCTTTATCTAGAGATTTAGACATGGAAGTATATATATTGTATGTTACATCTACTTCAATAATTCACAATGAAACTTAATTTTTTTTAAATTACATCTTCACTTTCATCACTCCCAAAGTTCACTCCTTGCTTTCATTTCTCACTCCATCTTCATCTTTTCATTCCATATGTTACCTGAACTTCACTACTTCCCCTCCTCCTTTCTTGACTCACATTCCCCCTTTCCCCCGATCTATTTATCAACCATGTCTATTTTAAGTTTTCTTCCTTCCTTCTCTCTCTCTCTCCCTCTTACCCCCTAATCCCTCGTCCTCTCTCTCTTACTGCCTTATCCCTCGTCCTCTCTCTCTTACTGCCTTATCCCTCGTCCTCTCTCTCTTACTGCCTTATCCCTCGTCCTCTCTCTCTTACTGCCTTATCCCTCGTCCTATCTCTCTTACTGCCTTATCCCTCGTCCTATCTCTCTTACTGCCTTATCCCTCGTCCTCTCTCTCTTACTGCCTTATCCCTCGTCCTCTCTCTAGTACTGCCTTATCCCTCGTCCTATCTCTCTTACTGCCTTATCCCTCGTCCTATCTCTCTTACTGCCTTATCCCTCGTCCTATCTCTCTTACTGCCTTATCCCTCGTCCTCTCTCTCTTACTGCCTTATCCCTCGTCCTCTCTCTTACTGCCTTATCCCTCGTCCTCTCTCTCTTACTGCCTTATCCCTCGTCCTATCTCTCTTACTGCCTTATCCCTCGTCCTCTCTCTCTTACTGCCTTATCCCTCGTCCTCTCTCTCTTACTGCCTTATCCCTCGTCCTATCTCTCTTACTGCCTTATCCCTCGTCCTATCTCTCTTACTGCCTTATCCCTCGTCCTCTCTCTCTTACTGCCTTATCCCTCGTCCTCTCTCTTACTGCCTTATCCCTCGTCCTCTCTCTCTTACTGCCTTATCCCTCGTCCTCTCTCTCTTACTGCCTTATCCCTCGTCCTCTCTCTCTTACTGCCTTATCCCTCGTCCTCTCTCTCTTACTGCCTTATCCCGCGTCCTCTCTCTCTTACTGCCTTATCTCTCTCCCCTCTCCTCTTACTCCCCTTATATCTCTCTTTCACTCACCCCTTTATATCTTATCTGAGCAAGTGTCTGGAACATTGCTTTTTCTCAGTTCCACAATGGATTACAGCTTAACATTAAGAAGCTTCGTCACATTGCCTACACTGTATGCACTGTAGTGTGCCAATTCAAGACTTATACCTTTGACTATGCCCCCCCCCCACCAAAAAAACCCCAAAAAACAAAAAAACAAAAAACAAAAAAATGAAAACAAAACCTCCCGGCTTTCTTCATGGTTTACAGTACAAAATTGACTATGTGACTTCATATCAAGAGAAAAATAGAATCCATCTTAGTAGCAGGAAGGTTTATTACCATATTTGAAATAATGGATACACATTCAACACATACAAATAATTTACAAAGCTGCGAATATGACCTCCAATTTGTGAAGAATTTTATCCCACTACTAACTTTTAAAATGAAATCAACGTACACAAATCCATCATAAATAGTTCCCTGTTTGGGTTTATAGTTAAAAACCTACAGATTTTATATAATAGAAAGTAAATGCCTGTAATATGAAGACTCCATCCATTTCACTTGTGTAATTTCCTAGTAACTTTGGAGGGTACATAAAAACTTCCTACAATTTAAGAGTTATAATTCATTAAGCTACATTATTATGAAATACAATGAGAAAGCATAATGAACATTAAAACCTCTTTACCATATATGTCAAAAGCTATCAAATATGAATAGTGATTGGATAAATCATTCATTTACATCTAATCCAAACTACAATGCAAAAATAAAGTAAACAAAGATACTTACAAAATATGTCTAAACAAAAACACATCTAACATCTAGCAATACACTACTTGAAAACTTTCAACTAATAACTGTGCATACAAAAGAAGTGATACTGAATGGCAACATCCATACATAATCTACTATAATGATAAGCATTAAAATTACACTTTAACACCCAATTCTATTTCTTTCCTTTTTTTGTGTTTGTTGTTTAACCCACCACTTGATAATAGTTTAACGTCCATCACCTAGACAAGACATACATCTTATTATAATCATTCGTATCCCATATCCCCCTTAAATTACACATCCTGTACATCCTGGCTCTACCATGCAACTTCTTGAAAAAGTTAACTTAATCTTTGCAGCCATCTTTCGTTGATTAATCAAATCAACCCATTACATTTATTTACAAACCTTACTCAGTGTAATTCAGAGCACTGTAGAGAGCCTGTAACTGATTTTCATTTTCAAAAAACACCAATTAAATCTATGCAAGGTCAAGAATGATACTATATACAGTTAGAACAAACAAGGATGGCACTAAAACAACACGACTTTGGTGACTTTCCAAATGGTAACAAGGCAGCTTCATCCGTCTTAATCACAATATTTTCAAAATTCTTGTAAGCCGACTGATCTGATCATATGCCAATTTACATGAACATTTTTTTTAAATATGAGAAGGAAGTGTGCTCAGATGCCGGATAAGGAAATATCTACACTTGTACATCACATGTCTAAAAGCAAAAGAGGGAACAAGGTAAGAAGTAAAGAAGCAATTACAGTTACGATTAGTACCCCTCTTATATAAGATCTTTGCTGACGCATAAATGAAGTAAGGGAACAGGCTGTCACTAGAATATGTACAAAATGATACCGTCGATGGATGGGGGTGGATGGTTGCACCCCTTGTTGTTAACATGTAAACAGAGAAGGTGAAGGGCTGTTATGTACAATGTGATACCCTCTTTGAATGGGTTGGGGGTGTTAAGTTGCACCCCTTGTTGTTCCTCTATTCTGTTCCTGCACCCTCTGTACCACCTGTCTCCATACTGGTAATGGTATCTCCCTCCTTCTTGTCCTTCTTGCCTTCTGCTCAAACAAAATGAAAAAAATGAAATATTCAAAATATTTCATTCTGAACCTATAACATACAACTAAAATTTTAAAAAAGAAAGAAATTTCTAATGCCTTGGAGGAACAATCCTAAATTTATTTATCAAAGATTTTGTGAAAATTCATTGTGCAGTCTCTTTAATTTAAAAGATTGAAATAAGTTACGATAATTTCTTAAACAGTCATTTACTTCACTATTCCCTGTAAGTGATTGCTCCATTAGAAAGATACAGTTAGGGAAGTTATTTCCACACCACATGTCGTCTTTTCCTTCATCAATTACAAATGATATGATCACAGCAATGAAGCAATGTTTATTCACATGTGAAATAAATTCCATTCCATTCCATTCCTTCATTATTCTAAAATCATTGTTTCAAATTTCATGCCACTCTTCACATTTCTTATTCAACTGGTTGGTAAAAAGCAAACACTTGGATATCTTCAAAATGGTGTGGTACATTTTCTATTACATCGCGTGAACTAGAGCATCTGTACTTTTCTTCATTTTCTACAAAACCTACCATGATATCAAAATCTGGTTCTATGCCACATGCTCCAGTGCCATTTGTTCAGTTACTATCCCACACAAAGCAGTTACTATCCCACACAAAGCAGTTACTATCCCACACAAAGCAATTTCTTAAGTGCAACCCTGGAGTAACATTATACCTAACCCTAACCCTAAACTAAAATCCAGTAAGCCAGTTCGTAATTACCATTTGTGCATGTGCATGATCATTTGTACCGAGTACAATTGACCCTCATACACTGTCATTTTGCACACACCAGTATGATTTTACGTTTTTAACAAGTAGCGCGTCCACCAAAACAGATGCGTGTGCCCGTACAGATTGAGGTCATTTCAGGGTCATTTGTACCATGAACTAATGACGAACTGTCTTATTATAACCTTTACCCCTCTATCTTTGATTATTAAAGCCCAGGGGAGCGTTTCATCAAGTGTCTTGTCAGTGATTTTTACTGACAAATTTGCCCTTGGCCAATCAGATGCAAGGATTTCAGTAGCTTATAACAGGTGTCGGTAAAAATCACTGACAAAACATTTGATGAAACGCTCCCCAGAACAAATGTCAGGTCACCCCAAAAAACCCCAACTACTCACCATCTCCATTCTCCGTACCCTCCGTGTCCTCACGGCGACGCTTGCGGTTGTTACGTCGGTTGCGGTTGAAGTTCCTGTTCTGGGAGTACATGGGCTCCATGGCTAATACCTTGTGGACTTGACGGAAGACTATCAGTCGCAGTGCATGCTGGGAAGGGACAGAGCAGGGAGACAAATAAATAGTACAAACCAATTCTTTTAGTTTTAAAATGTTTTAGTGAGAGAAAGAGTGCTGTTGTCTAGGAGACATGAATATCACATCACCGCTGAGAGCTAGAAGTTGAGATGAGCTAATGCCCTTCCAGCTCTTGAGGAGATGATATTTGAGAGATTTTTTTTCACTGGCATTCTAGTACTTAAACATAAACTGAGAAACGCAGAATCACAAAAGTGTAATGTATAATGTAAAGGTTGTTAACATTATGGTGTGATGGTACTGAATAACTATGTCACAATTTGACAAAATCAGGTTTCACATTTGAATTCACACACTTGAAATGAAAATGATGTATGGTCTGAAAAGAAAAACTAGAATAACATATTTAAAGATAAATTTGAGTACTGGTCATGCAATTACATTGTGAAAGAAACTCTAGAGGCAATTGGAAAAAGGTGATGATGTAATACATAAGAATTGGTGTATGCTGTAAGGTTTTGGAATGATTGAAATAAGAAATGGACTCAATATGCTGAAAAGCACATGCACTGCACACAGAAATGGGTATATGGGACTACAGACACAGGTGGCATTGAAAGCTTGGTCCGAACATTTGAGCCTTTTCTCCCTATATTTCAAATATGACGGCATTTGAAGAGCAATTCCTTTCAGGGGGCATTTCTACTATTTCTTCCAAACTGATGTAAAAAGATGGAGAAGGCTCACAAATTATATTTAATCTTTCCCAGAACTCGACCTTCTCTTCAAAACCCTATAGCGAAAATTTCAAGCTTTTTTAACCCTATCAGGACCAAAGTCAACAACACTATGTACAAAGTGAACAGAATTTTAGTCTTGTGGTAACAAGAGGGTTAAGCATTGCTTACCTGTGCACTGGCCGTGATGTCTTCACATTCCTGTGGGGCTAGATGAGCCAGTGCATCAGCTTCATCCTTCTCACATGGATCAAACAGTCCTGGTCCTCCTACTCATAGAAAATATATTACAAACATTCAGCTTGGTTCCTAGATAAATGTTTTGTCCATTAGACATACACAGATACTGGGCAGGTGATTCAGTAACATGATATATATGGTAACAGGCAAGTGGTAATATGTAATAGGTTACTTCTTGAACACATTTGATAGCGTTTTTATAACAAAACAATGGACTAAAAGTATAATCTTTGAATACTCATTCAACAAATTAAAGAAGTTGCCCATAATTATGTCCACAACTTCTTTTAATTTCAATAACTATCAATGAAGCCGTCCTCGGAATTTAACCGTATGTCCAGGTGTAATGATTTAATGATTGCTGTTATTTTAACTATCAATAGCAAATGTACTTCCAGGGCCTTCTCATCACACAACCGATGTACATGTGAGAATGGCTCTAGAGGCATTGGGGATATCTTAATATCTGCAAACGGGAAGCCAAGCATTGATGATAGAGGCATCAGTCTTGGAGCAAGTTTGCAATGAATTTTAATTCATCTAAGAAAGAGATACAGTTGAACCTCGTTATAAAGAACACTGTTATAACAAACTCTCATTATAACAAGGTAATTTGGCATGTCTTGTTTCGATATAAAGGTTATTTTTGATGATCTCAAGGAGTTTGTTATAACGAGGTTCCACTGTATATAAAATGTGCAGTAGAGCAAGGAACGTGGGCGAAGTAAATTATTTGGTGATTGTATCAGATAACTACCTAAAATTCATAATTTCAGACATACTATTTCAAACTCTCCATATTATACTTTTAATCGACAAGTAAATCATAAAGAAACATGTAAACATTTTTTTAAAGAAACTGTGTACTCTCTCATACCTGGTAGGAGCAGTCCTCCAGCTACAGCTTCAAAGACTCTTCTCAGAGCATCCCCAGGGCTGAGGGGTTGACCAGCACTAGCAATCACCCTCTCACACAGCAGCTCCAAAGGCTAGGCGGAACAGAGAAAACAATACAAAATCTATGAATTTCTGCAAACTTCTTGTTAGGTGAAAACAAAAGCTAGTCTACGTTGGTCCAGTTTGTCCTCCAGAATGTCTATAAATCACCGGGAAATAGCGTTATTGTTCATACCATTAGCAATCAACCTAAATTTACGGACTCAATGTGAATTGTACTAATAATACAGGTTGGAAACTTAATATATCTACATGATATAAGCACATGTATTTTTCTCATTTGACTTCTATAATTCCATGGTGTACATAATGCCAGTGCAATGATACTATCGTTACAAACCGAAATATACACACAGAGTGTAGTAGAAGAAAATGTTGATTTAAGAGAGAAAGAGAGAGAGAGAGAGAGACTATGCCATACAGTGCTTCTAAATATTTTCTTTCTCCAATTTTCTTTATTCATTAGACAAAAATGAAATGAAAATTAAAGTGAAAAAGACTATTTCTGACACTTGTGTTGATGTCAGCCTAAGCCTGTTGAACATGGACATGTTGGATGTGTTCATATTCTGACAGCTCTCAGAGCATAAAACCTTTGATCAATGTCAAAGTGCATGTTGTACTCACCCATCCTCGTAGAGGAGCCCAAGTGGGAACGCGTTCACAGAGATCCCTCAGTACACGTATGATAACCACACAGGATTGCAGACCACCAGCTCTAGCCTAAGACCATGACAGGAGAGATAAAGACACAAACCATTTAATCAATATTAGCCTTACTGCTATCAAGGAATCAATCTATGAGAAATGACACCATTCCCAAATCCAATACAACATGCAACATATTGGCCAGAATTCACAGAGGTACATAGGTAAGCATGGACGGAACCTACATAAGCGTAGGCCACGCATGGCCTCATGTCAAAAGAATGGTAAATACATGCTGATTACCGCCAAGTTTAGTCCTCGGTGGAGATTTAAACCATGGTTTGACAATGTTTTGAACTTAACCCTCTGTGTTGAATTCTGGTCAATTTTTTACATTAATTAGAGAGGGAGAAATATTTAGGTATACATATCAACAAAGCTTCAGATAGGACTGATCTACTTGCAAGATATTACAAAAGCAAACTCCTTTGATAGAGTTTGCTGATGTATGTTCAATATATCTTGTAACTAATGTCATACCATCTTTTCTCACTGAAGTAAAACCAAATATTGCACCAAAAACAAATGCAGTATTTCAAAATAATTTGAATTCGTCAGACATTTCCAAGGTTGTTATAATCTTTACAAACCTATCCATATTTTGATGAGGAAATAAAGGAGAAATATATAAGTTACCTTAACTCAGCTTTCGCAATAAACCTTATAAGGACAAAACAGTTATTTTTCACAAATAATAAGATATTTAAATTTTGTTGACACATATCGATGTTGTTCTATTTGTAAGTTTTTTGCCTTTTCCTTCTAGATTGGTTTCAAATACATCGACACAGTGTCTTTTTGTTAATATTCCATACTTCATGTTCAAAATATATTCCAGAAGTAAAAAAAAATACTAAAAATCATAAGGGGAAAAGACAATGAACATTTACAAGTACAGAATGGGGTATAGTTCATTATTTCTATATTAATGCCAAATTCAAACAATTTATAGAAAATATTTGCTTCTTCAAAATACACTAAGACTACCTATTCATTTCCTCAAAATTGATTACACATACTTTTTTTTAAATGGGGGGGGGGGGGAATTCATTCATCTTCAATAAGCACACAAAGACCATTTATACATTTCAAAAGAACTATGTTTCTCCAGGACGTCTTTCCGTTTCACATGACTTAAGGACATTTTGTTTAGTAAGGGCAGAATTAACACTCATAAGAATGGCAGCATCAGTTCAAATAGAAAGTGTCATTTGAAAATATGCTATCCTACAGGTTATCAGTCAGACAAATTTGAAGAAAACAGTTCTCCTTCACACCCAGACAACATATCATCTCTTTCATCTCACAAACACACAAACAGACATACAAACAGATGGATGGACAGACAGACCAAATCAAATCAATTTGAGAATATGATATCGAACCTGGAACCACTTAGCATGTCGTAAAGCAGCCAGAGCTTCCAGGCATTTTTGCCTGCACAGCACGTCCGGAGGATCTCGAGCGGAATCTAAGTCATAACATGGGGGATGGCAAGGATGGGTGTTTGACCATATGAGTGACCCCAGGCATTGGCAAGGTGACCCCTTCACCCCTTGACCTTACGCCCTCCAACGTTGATCTGGGGTTATCAGGGGTCAGAGGGGAGTCGGTCTGTTGGACAAGGCTCCCCAGCCAGAACTGTGTGCAACACTGATTTTAAACTAATAATTTTACAATTGTTATTTAAAATTATGTTAAAATATATATTTTATCCAATAAAAAAAATAAAAGAATATCGGGTGAAACTATAAAATTTTGATTCTTTATTTGTTGTAAATTCAACTGGCTTGTTACTTTTATCCACTCAAAATGTGCAAGATGCATATTGCTTATCTGATACTGATAATCTGAATATGCCTTGAAGTTGAAATGTATAGATCTATAGTTCCTCTTGTATATTATTCCCCGCACAACGCATTAGCAATTTCTGCATGAATAAAGGTTAAACTTACAATTTTAAATAGTTTTATGTTACAATTTTATTACAGTACATTAAAATAAACCAATAAAAAATAAAGTTAACAGAGATTAACAAAAGGGTTGCTTTCTGTTATAGCTTGAAAAAGTTGCAAGAGGACCTATAGAAAAAATGGTCAAACTATCATTTAAGCTTATTCCACAGTTTTTATAAGATTAGATTGTTTGATGAAAGCACACTTTTGTCCAGCTTTTTGGGGCCATCCTATCGGCCGACTCAACCCTTTACTTGCCGTTAAACCCGGGGATGATCAAAAATCCTCCACTAGGCTGCCGAATCAACCTGCAGATAATCTTTTCAATAAGCTGTGTGGAATAGAAGGCTTTGCACAGAGAAAACAACTTGGAATACAAACAAATTGAGGTAAAAAGTAACAGATTAAATTGTTGCCATTCTGGCCAATAAGAAATGATCAAGATTTAAAGGAGCACATTTGGAAATTGCTCAAAACAGTTTTTCTGCTTTTGGTACATCTGTTTCAATTCACCATTTCTCCGTGCAAACTATAGCTTTAAGCCTTCAAAAATGTAAATGATGTTATCTTTAAAAAGTCATGATACAAAGTCCACATAAAAGCTGATTTTACATGATGCTTTATATTTGAAAAGTTCATTATATCCTTAAATTATCTAGCCTTTTTATTTCAACACAATTTGAAGTGGAATGAATCATAGATAATTTCAAAGTGAATGAACTGAACATTTTGTAATCGATAGCATCAAACAAAAATTGAATAGGTGGACTTTGTTATTCTTTTCATTTTTACTGCACCAAATGTAGCCACTATCACCTTCTTTAAAGAAATAAGTGATTTGATAGACTTAATAACTGTAAGAGTAAATGAGTTAGTATATACTCACCTATAAAATAGGGTTAGACAAGAAAAAGTCATGCAGTTAGAATATTTCATAGATTTCATGAAGAAATGTCAGGTATGAATTTAAAAGAAAAATCACAAATGTTTTTGCAATTTTAACATGGAAATTAAAATTTGACGCAAGTCAAAACTAACAAAAATAACTTGTGTGCTTTGAGAGAAATGACAAGATTGCATGAGTGAAATCTTCATATCCAATAGAATATGTGAACTTTCTTGAGTGAGAGCATCAAGTCTTTTTTTAAAATCTCTATTACATTTCTTCAAAACGTTTTGAGGGATCTATTAAATTTTTTCCCTTTTTTTGTTCATCATGGTACATTTTTCAAAATATTTTCAGAAATATTAAGTGACCTTTCTTCTTTGACTATCTTAATGTGATAGGGGCTGGAGTGGTGCAGTCTTTACGACCAGAGGCCCATTCCCTGGATGACACCAGGGCCCTGTTTCATAAAACAACTGGTACAGATCTATGACAAATTTCCTCTTAGCAAATGGAATGCACTGATTTCAGTAGCTTTATAATAACTGTGGTAGCTTATTACTGATAGCAATTTTTATGAAACAGGGCCCAGGCCAGCATTAATGACAAGACCGGGAGTGGAACTAGGGATTTCTCTCATCATCCACAGTCGACTCCCAGTGATGGCATAGTGCTGGCCGAGTGATCACCATGGAAAGAGGGCCTCTGATGGAGTATGAGGCGATGAGGAGGGAAGATGGAGAAGGGAGGAGGAGGAGATGGAGGGATGACTTACCAGCAGCATCAGGTGATGGTTGGTCCCTGAAAGCTGGAGAGGTCAGGGATACCTTCATAGTCATGGCTGGGTCCTTGGTGACGATCAGACCAGCTTCTTCAACACACAAACGGATCTCATACTTCTCCTCTGTAATCTCCTACAGGGGATGGAAAGAAACAGACACATAAAGCTAAAGGAATATAAATACATGACTTGTATGCAGTGTGCAATACGGAATAAACAAGCTCATCGTCCAAGTTAAAATTATATTGAGTCTGAACAAGGAAATGTTCTTAAATTTCCCTACAATCTCTACACTCCAGCCTTGCCTTTTCTATTATCGTCGCATCTCCTCCCCAAATCCCCCCACCCCCATCACTCAAGGCGAACCTGCCCCTACTCTCTCTCTCTCTCTCTCTATCTACCCATCAATCTGTTATCTCTGTCTCTTTATTTCACTCTCCCTTTCTCACTCTCTATTTCTGTTTCTCCTTCCGCTAAATCTGCTAAAGCTAAAGTCGGGGTAATAATGTGATACTTTGTATTGCGCCTTGTATCCTTTGGAAAAGGCGCTATATAAATCCCATTATTATTATTATAAGTTGTAGTTCCAGACACTATGAACATGATGAAAAAGAGAGCGGACAAAATATACAGCTCCTCATTGTACCCTCCACAATTGCTCTCGTAGACAAAAGAACATCCCTTCATTGCTATTATGTAAAATAAGTAGAACAGCTGAATATGCATGTGACACCTGTTCTACATACTTTTACATAATAGAAATCAAGGGATGTTCTTTTGTCTACCAGAGAAATTGTGGAAGGTACAATGAGGAGCTGTATATTTTGTCCGCTTCTTTGTTCGCCATGTTCATAGTGAGAGACACTACACATCAAAGAGATGGATGGATACAAAGGCATACATATACTTCCTGGGCCTTCTCACCACACAACCGATGTACATGTGAGAATGGCTCTAGAGGCATTGGGGATATCTTAATATCTGCAAACGGGAAGCCAAGCTTTGATGATAGAAGCATCAGGCTTGGAGCAAGTTTGCAAACACACTCAGATTACTAGTGTTATGCAGTAGAGTACTCACTTCGTTGACAATCTTATAAACTTGCCATTTTATTGCAACAATAAGGCACCTCACAAAGGAAAAAAAATATGGGCACACTACACAACTGTTGTTGGCAAATTGCTTATTAATTATAAATTTTATCAATGCCTAGATATCTTGTGCGGTTTCAGTTCCTGTTATCAGTGTTGAAAGAGAAACTATTACGATGACATTCCAATTCATGAATAGAAGAGAATCATCTAACAAGCGAATCATGTAACTATGGATTAATATCTATACAACATGAGAAGCTATATAACTGTTATCAGATATCATTTAATAGGAAGCATCTCGTTTGTTCATAAATAGAACATAACATATCATCTGTTTGGAGCCAGAAGGGCATTAACTCATGTACATCAACACAGAGTTAACGCCCTTCTGGCTATCAACAGACGATATATTCAGAAGTTAAAGTTTGGGTTGAAGAAGTTGCTAACCTGTAGATGTTTGGGCAGAAGATTGGCGATGCGTTCCAGTAGAGTACGGGTTGGTTTCTCAGAGCACAAGACAACCAGTCCCATGTTGAGTGCACCCCTCAGAAGCAGACCCTTAGCCAGCACACCCACACGCATCACTCCCTTCAAGACACGAGGTGGAGTTGGGGTCTCTTTAGGTGCTCTAAATAACATGAAATTGTGAAGAAGGTAATATTTTTCCTAATCTAAATAAAGTAACTTTAATGAACATTACAAGGAAAATCTGTCCTGGGATTGTTATAACTTGTCTATTACACGTCATGTCAAGTTATGCTGATGAAAGACCAAGAATATATTCTACACTTACTATTGTTAGAGATAACCCTAACCTTACATTCTAACACATAACAATTTGTCTTTGATCCCGAAATAGAAAAATTTTCCAGAGAGGTTACATTCAACTAATTCCTGCTTAAAACATTTGTACTTCTTGATGTATTGTAGTAATGTAAAAGCTGAGTTCTGGTCATGCTATTACATTGTGAAAGAAACTGTCTCAAAGCGATTGAGAAAGGTTGATCATGTCTACATAGAAATTGGTGTACACTGTGAGGTTTAGAATCACCAAAGAAACTGACCAAATCTCGCTGAAGAATGTGCACTGCACACAGAAATGTGTATAAGGGACTGCACAGACAAGTGGCATGAATGTTCGGGCCCGAACACTTCAGCTATTTCTCGTCATATGTTGAATACGAGGGCACTTGAAGTGTAATCCTCTTCAGGCGACATTTCTACTATGATAGTCTTCCAAACTGACGTAAAAGGAATGAGACAGCTCACAATTTATTTTTCACCTATCCCAGAACTCAACCTTCTCTTTAACAAACGATATTTCTTACTCTTCCTTCTTCTCCGCTGCTGCTGCACCCTCTTTGTTGGTTTGTTCTGTTTTGGCTGGTTCTTTGGTTTCTTCTACCTCCTCAGGTGGTGTAGGGTTGTCCTCCTCGGCAATGTGATCAGATACACCCTTCAGGGCCTTCTCCATCTCAGACACCATGCTCTGAACAAGTTGTAGCTAAGTGAGAGAAAAGAACATTCAAAATAGTAATAACTTTCTAGAATCATATAGCACTTCATACATAAACCATGTCTCTAAGCCCTTTGTAAGCATATTACCACCGTTCAGTGGATTCTTTCATCTTATGCCTTTCATCAGGTCTTTTTCATTCTTGACATTACGACATCGGCCAAAACTAGGAAACTTGAGTGACGTCATGCTGTAGCGGTACACTGTTTATCTGACCGGCTGAGATCCATGTGATTGAGAAGCCTGCTCAATGTATGTAGCAGGATTGGCCAGGACAATATGTCCCAAGCAGTGAACCCGCGAAAGCACAGGCGCGCATAGTTTCCAAGCTATAAATGAGCGACTAGACTATTCTACTTCAACAACGAGACTAAGCGTGAACAGTCAATTTGACCGAAATGCCAAAAATACAACCAACAACCAGTACATCATTAGATTCAGTTGCAGTTCCTCACATGCAGTGCACCCTACCCACTCCTTAGTGAGCATTCCATCCAAACGCCGTGCAGGGAAGGGTACGTGTTATCTAAATACAGCCCTGGAAAAAATTATTAGACCAAGCTTCTGTAATAAGGGTACTATAATATGCATACAAAATTATAAAAATGATTTGTCTTTGTACTTCATTGTACCAGCGCCAGCAATTATACCTATCTTTTATGATATTTCCTTGTTACCACAAAAATAATACTATAACCATCCTTGGTCTAATAATTTTTTCCATGGCTGTATATATACATCTAATATAAGTAAAAAGTTTACAAAACAGGCTGATAGCTCTGTGGATGACTGGTATTGGCTTACAAATCCATGGATACAGGTAATAAAAAGTTAGCATGAACATGTTTTACCATTAAAATACTTTCCCCAACAACACCATGTTTGCTCAATATTATAAAGAGCAACATTCGTACCCTAAAACCCAAGATTGATGGCAATATTTTTTCAGATTCAGATGATTCTCTTCGTCATTAATCATGAACAGTCCTATGGGCACCATTGAACAGTCCTATGGGCACCATTGAACAGTCCTATGGGCACCATTGAACAGTCCTATGGGCGCCATTGAACAGTCCTATGGGCGCCATTGAACAGTCCTATGGGCGCCATTGAACATGTACTTCCAGGGCCTTCTCATCACACAACCGATGTACATGTGAAAATGGCTCTAGAGGCATTGGGGATATCTTAATATCTGCAAACGGGAAGCCAAGCTTTGACGATAGAAGCATCAGTCTTGGAGCAAGTTTGCAAACGGGTACGGATCACTAGCGTCATGCAGTAGTGTACCCACTTCGTTGACAATCTTCTTACTTGCCATAATAACAAATTTTAGTTTTAGAAGTTTCAGAACAGTTTCAGAAAAAACGTCTGAACACCGAAGAGTATTCGTTGAGATCACAAACTGTGTACATGAAATGTAAGAGATTCTCATAAATTTCCAAAGAGTTATAGGAAAGCGCACCGGATAGCAGTATTTGCTACACAGGAACAAAGTATAACATGTATTATTTATTATCATTATTCCACAAAATCCATGTGTTTTTACCTCCTGTTCTGTTGGATAGATGGAACCATGCTTGGACATCACATGACGGTCAATCTCTGTCTCCGTACGCTTGACCTGCATGACTGGAGCATCTGCTGGCACGGGAGGCTTGGGTGGTAGGGGGCGGGGCAGATGGACACCACGGCGACGCTGCCACTCAAAGTACTCCATCTCCTGCTCAAAGCGTCTGCGTTCCTCCCAGTAGCGCTCCTCTTCCATGCGCCTCCAGTACATGTCCTCTTCATATCGCCTGTGATGAAACAAACAACATCAGATGACAGAGTCAGAAAACAGGTTTCTATCTAAATACATGTCATTATCAAGAGTCATTGAGATGAATTTTACAGATTTGCAATGCAAAATATAATCCATTCTGTTGTATGCTTTATGTATACATTTTACCTACTTATGTATGCATTTTACCTACTAATGTATGCATTTTCCCTACTTATGGATGCATTTTCCCTACTTATGGATGCATTTTCCCTACTTATGGATGCATTTTCCCTACTTATGGATGCATTTTCCCTACTTATGGATGCATTTTCCCTACTTATGGATGCATTTTCCCTACTTATGGATGCATTTTCCCTACTTATGGATGCATTTTCCCTACTTATGGATGCATTTTCCCTACTTATGGATGCATTTTCCCTACTTATGGATGCATTTTCCCTACTTATGGATGCATTTTCCCTACTTATGGATGCATTTTCCCTACTTATGGATGCATTTTCCCTACTTATGGATGCATTTTCCCTACTTATGGATGCATTTTCCCTACTTATGGATGCATTTTCCCTACTTATGGATGCATTTTCCCTACTTATGGATGCATTTTACCTACTTATGGATGCATATTACCTACTTATGGATGCATATTACCTACTTAAGATGCATTTTACCTACTTATGTGTGCATATTACCTACTTATGTGTGCATATTACCTACTTATGTGTGCATATTACCTACTTATGTGTACATATTACCTACTTATGTGTGCATATTACCTACTTATGTGTACATATTACCTACTTATGTGTACATATTACATACTTATGTTTACATATTACCTACTTATGTGTGCATATTACCTATTTATGTTCATGTGTGCATATTACCTATGAACTATTGCTGCATATGCCAAATCCTTTTTCTTCTGTAGAATAAGATGGTAAATATTGAAATGTGTATATATGCTGCTGTTTTGTGTATTTCATTATGGATGAGCTTTTTCACTGAAGCAAAACTGAACTAATGAAATGAAATATAGTTAAATTATCACTGGAGAGCAAGTATAAGATATGATTGTTCAGAGGTCATACAAGAATGTGTGGTCTTTTTTCTCTAAATAGTTATTTCCTTGCCTCATTTCTTCTCTCCACTGGAACTCCTCCTGACGCTGCCTCATAAACTCCTCTTTGGCCATCTGTCGTCTTATCTTCTCTTCCTGGAGTTTACGGGATCGGGCTGACGGCTTGATGTCAACTGGGTAGCTGGGGTCAACCTTCTTCTGCAGGGTCAAGAGAAAACATTGGTTATTTCACATGGATTTTAATTTTCTAAACATGCCATTGCCCCCTATTTACATTTCATAACTTTAGAAACTGGAGTGAAAATTCAGAGGCCCATGTGCATTATTGAAATTAATATCATACCATATCACCTTCCACCGATCTGGACAGTAACAACTGCTACATTTCTATGACAAATTTGGTATCAGCCAATCAGATTCAACGATTTCATTAGCTTATAACAGTTACTGTAAACAGGGCACTGTACCTTTAGTAGTTTCTCCCATACAATGAAGATGCATGTCAGAAAGACTTCAAAGGCATTGGGGATTTCTTTATGTTTGCAAACGGGAAGCCAAGATATGGTGATGGGAGCACCAGTCCTGGAGCAAGTTTGCACATTCCTTTCTTAGTTGACTCAACTAATGTCTTTATCAACATTCAATCCCAATTTAATCAAGTCGTAAGATTAACAAAAGGAAGAAGTTTCCCTCCCCCAAACAAATTTTGTTCCAAAGTAATTGTTCATGATCACAGATATATAATACATCAAATGTACATTGATAGGACTTGAATCCATGAGTTCCATGGGGTATCTTGAATGAAGAGCCATGATTAAACTCAACTCAAAGATAAATCTTTGTCCTAAATATGTAATTATGATGGGTCAATTGTAAAAGTGTGTTTGGATTTTCTTGCAGTTGCAATTTATCACTTTTATGCAAGAAGCCACTTGTGCTGACTACAGGTACATGTATGTCTGCTGTCTCAGCTTTCAGGTAATAAATACCCAAGACCAATTCCTATTGCTTGCTAACTTGTACAAAATCTAACGACACTCTCCCGCAAAATTTGACTGACCTTGTACTGTAGGCGATGCCTGCGTCCTTTCATGTGCATCTCTTTGGCATTGGGGTCATTAAACTGACATTCACACAGCTTGCAGTTAAAGCTGACCAGCTTTCCTTCCTCGTTCTTCAGCTCCTCGATGTAGTCTTCACCAACAGGAAGAATGTCCTTCTCCATGTCTAATTCCTCCTTGTCTATAGTAACAAATAAAGTAGAAGCAGAATGAAGCTTTATTTAGATATGACAAAGAATGGGGGGGGGGGGGGGAATGTAGAATAAAAAGGATTTTCCATATACAAAATAAATGGCAAATGCAGGTGCATCAAAGACCCTAAGCATACTCGCTTGTCTGTTTGTTACAAAATAGAGAAATTAGGCCTAAGAGAAATGTGAAGTACACTCTTGTTATATCATTTTATTTCACCATGGTAGTAAGTTTTGTAGCGTGGATAAAGGGCTGAGGAAATTGATTATGTTTCAAGTTGACCATGGAGCAATTATAGCAGAGGCATAGGTCGTACATTTGCCTGAACGTGATCTGATTACATCTAGCCATCCAAGAAATACTATTTACCTTCAGCGTTTGCTGCCATGAGAGGCGTTGGAGAAGCTTTAGTGGCCGGAGCAGCAGCGGCAGCTTGTCCTGTCTTCTGTTCAGTCTTCTTGTCGCCATCACCTGTAGTAGCCAGCTTTGAGCCACCTAAACATGGAGGGGCAAAGAGGGATTGATGTAATTGTATTGTACTGCTAAGTTCGTCTGGTAAGGGGAAGGGGCGTTAAATCATGTCTCAAAAGAGAAAACAAAAGACTGTTGGTTTCTGCAATGAAATATCAATCAGCTGCTTTTCACATTCCACTACATGGATGTACTTCCAGGGCCTTCTCATCACACAACCGATGTAAATGTGAGAATGGCTCAAGAGGCATTGGGGATATCTTAATATCTGCAAACGGGAAGCCAAGCTTTGACGATGAAGGCATCAGTCTTGGAGCAAGTTTGCAACAGTCTTATTCAACACCCATCTAACTTACAAGAAGCCTTTTTGACAACTTCTTTTGTCATTTCCTTCTCTACAGTTTAGTAGCCATCACTAATACAGACAATGTTACAGCACTAATGTGGCTTATCCACTTGCTCATCTTCACAAAGCCTATCAACTAGGCCGTGCTGACTGGACTTTTCACTGGACACTGGACTTTTCACCCTACACTTCATGGAAAGTAGAGGTTTGTACTATGTGCAAAGGGTATGGATTTCCTACACTAGGAACTTCTATATAACACCCATCCAAAGGTTGTTTTATCAAAACTTTGCCAGAGTCTGGATGGAGTCAAAAGTTTTCCTAACAACACAGACTTTGTTCATCTGTGCTCAAGGTGGATTTGAACCTCCAGCCTTCCATTCACAGAGGAGACGCTCTACCAGCTGGTTCAAGAGGTTATCTTACCAACAAAAGTGATCTTTGGAGTGACCATCTTCTTGACAGGCTGAGCTGATTTGGCAGCAGTCTTTGAAGGTGTTGTCTGGGTCTTGGCGGTTCCAGCTGTGGAGTTGGCACCAGCGGTTGCCTGGTTACCAATCTTGACCGGTTCAGATGATGGGATAGGCTTGCCCAATTTGGTGTGTAGCTTTAGTACCTATAGAAGAATTAGGAGAATAAGATTATAGGGGTAACTCATGTTAAGGATCACTATACATGAACTATAAATGTGAGCGCTTCGGAAATGTTAGTGGACAAGCAAATTGAAGAAAAACTTCCAAGTCCTTTACTTAAGTTATCCTCTTGGCCTGGCGAAAATTACTTGAAAGTTGCAAATTAATGAGAAAAATCGATGTCAGCTGAAGATGTACATCCAGGGCCTTCTCACCACACAACTGAAATACATGTGAGAATAGCTCTAGAGGCATTGGGGATATCTTAATATCTGCAAACGGGAAGCCAAGCTTTGACGATGGAGGCATCGGTCTTGGAGCAAGTTTGCAAAATGCTTTCAATCACATTTTAACAGCTTGTGTAGTAACCATTCATGCATGTATACTATGTAAATCTAGTTGATACCAAAGTCACACCAACAAGGCCGACAACTCCGACAACAGACAGAACAAAAATTAGATTGCCACCAATGGCCAAGAGTCGGTCGTTTTGGAGTTGGTGTGGGGTTGGTTTGGCGGTGTGACCGTGCTATTACCCATACATGAAACCACACTGCCGTATGTATACAGGAAATATGATCTACCTTCTGATGTTTGGATCCTCTGATGTGTGCATTATAAGCATCCAGTCCAGTACAGGAGACGTCACAGAGTTCACATCGGTAGGCTTGAACCCCTGACCTACTGCTTGGTAGGTTGACAGTAGTCCCGGTCTTGCTGGCTAACTCCTTCTTCTTGTGCTTCTGACCCTCCAGATGCTCCTTGTAGGTCTATGTGAAAAAAAGAGATAACATAATTCTAATAACAATGATACATCACATTGTCAATGTCTTGGATAACCTGATTCCTAGAATTTTACAGGCGTGGTATATATCATTTCTTTTTCTTTAGGAGTAAAGGACTTGAAATCCAAAGGTATTACTTTGTCTAACATTTTAAATTCCAACTTTAGCCCTGGACCCAAGATTATACACAGAATCTAATTGCAATCAACACCCTTATCCTAAACCTGTAAAAAATTTGAACCTGGAGCGACTTTCTCTGGAGCAATGTCGTACTAGAGCACTCGGAGGGGGGACCAGTCCGAGTACATGTATCCCCCGAACCCGTCACCCATCCCCCATTTGAATCAATGTTGTGACTGAAATGGCGCGAAGATGCCAAATCCATAGTATCCCCGAACACTAGTTCGGGGGATACAGTAACTGAAAACACTATGGACTTACCCTTGGGCCAGCACAGCTAATCTTGCAGACATCGCAGTAGTGGAGCTGAGTAGGCTTTGGTGGAGGTTTGGTCTCCTTCATACCTGGGCCTTTGTTACCCTGCTGGAATCCCTGACCCTTCTTCATCCCCTTGTAGCCTCCTCCACCCCATTGGCTGCCCATCTTCACCGACTGCTGCTGCTGGTAGTAGTTGGTGGCCGCAGAGTAGATTGCTGCGTCATAGCTGGAGTACTGGTTGTTCCCACCACTGCCACCGCCACTGTTGGTATTGCCACTACCTCCTGCAACAAAAAGTACATGCTTTATTGCTTTCAGGGTTAACGAAAGCAAGTAGCTGCAAATACAACACCATTTACTACTGTTGGTATTGCCACTACCTCCTGCAACAAAAAGTACATGCTTTATTGCTTTCAGGGTTAATGAAAGCAAGTAGCTGCAAATACAACACCATTTACTACTGTTGGTATTGCCACTACCTCCTGCAACAAAAAGTACATGCTTTATTGGTTCCATGGTTAACGAAAGCAAGTAGCTGAAAATACATCAACATTTACTTCTTAGATGGCTAAACCTTCCTTCACAGCCCTCTGTAACAACATACTTTGAGCAAATAGTCAAAGCTGAAGACATAATCAATGTTTGATATCGCATATCTATTTGATTTTCAAAATTCTAAACGTTCAAAGGATTTAAAGTCAGAAGGGCAAGTGCGGGTATACAGAATTAACACAGAGCAGTTCAGTGTATCCTATTAGCGACGTTTGTGCATTATCTTTCAATCCAGAATGCTAGGAATTACACATTATACATGAGCAGAAAAAGCAAAATTTAATGAAAATTTTGGGTCTTTTCCAATGCAGTATGTTGAGCCCTTCATGAATAAGAAAAATTTAATTTTAACTAATCATTAAAGTCTCTAAATTGGCAATGCTGTGTAAAATATGTAATTACTATTTTTTTTCTGTCAAGTTTTGCAATTTTCACTGACAATACCAATACCTTAGTTCATTTAATAAACATTTTAATTTTTTTCAAACTATGTAGAAGTGGAAAATAATGCCAAATGAGGAGGTAAAACTGATCAATTTAAACCATAAGAAAACTCTGAACTGCTATGAGTTAAACAAAGGCCCACAGGCTTTTTCTAACAATACGTCCATCTCAATGCATCCCCCTCCCTTCCCCATCACATCCTCTCATCTCACCGCTATACTTGGACTGGCCGGAGTAGGATGACGATGATGTTGTAGCATAGGTTGGAGCGGTAGTCTGAGCAGCGTAGGCGTAGGTGACGACAGGTGCTACTTTAGGCTGGGCTTGCTTCGGAGTCATGGACTGATGCCCTCCTCCTCCGTACCCTGATCCACCACCAGAGGTGTAAACAGAACCAGTCTTCCCTGCTGGAGAAGGAGACGGGAAACATTGCACTGACTTACAGTTACATATCGTTTGATTGACTGATAATCAGTTATCACAATAAAACTCCTTTTTATTTTTCATTATGTAAACAAATAATCTAAAGTTTACCATGAGCTAGGATAAGATGAAGAAATAATGTATCAAAGAACCGACATCAAAATTGAAATGAATGTTGAAGACAACATATAACTAGAAATATCACTGAAGATGATTAATACCCCCGCCCCGTGACAACAGCCTTTCGACTTTTGGTTGAAAACTGAGGAAGAAGTTCGATCCGCAAGATTTTTCCCTGATTTACTGCCATAGATATGCCGTTTCCATGGCAACGCAGCTTCCGACACATCAAAAAAATATGTTGTATACATCTTCTCAGTAAGACCAATGTGTGTACCAAATTTCATGACTTTCGGTCAAAAACTGAGGAAGTAGTTCGATCCGCAAGGTGTTTCCTTGATTTTCTGCCATAAATTTGTAAAATCAGCACTGATTTTCTTATTTACTATATAAATCTATATACCAACCTATTATGCTAGACACTTCTCTACGCGAACCCGTTCGAGAACTTAACACAAATGCGTTACAATATTGTGCGCACCCCCCGTAATCCTATTGTTCTCTCCTTCGCCACTCACGCGCGGCAACACTCTTCCTCTTTTGCGAGCAACCCCAAGTAGAAACATGTTGCTTGCAAGGAGAGGGGAAGGAGGGAGGGTCATAGGTAGGTATATAGATTTATATAGTAAATAAGAAAATCAGTGCTGATTTTACAAATTTACTGCAATAAATCATATATACCTACCTATTATGCTAGACCAGCGCCCATTCAAAGACCGGGAGGCATGTTTCAAGAGAAGAGGAGAACAGGATTACAAAGAAGACACAGCGGCCTTCAAGGTAGCTGACGCAAAAATAGCCTCACCTGCAGGGACATCCCTAAGGTAGCAAGAAAATGAAGGAATTGGACGAACGCCCATAAGCAGCCTTCAAAATATCATTAAGCGCCACACCTTGAAACAGAGCCCAAGAAGTGCTGACACTACGAGTGTCATGAGCATGAGGCTTACTGTCTGACAAAAGAGCCTCTGTGCCAGCAACCCTAATAGCCTTGACAATCCATCTAGAAATGGAATCACGAGAAGCAGGAGAAAAAGGCTCCCGAGTGATCAGGAACAACTGAACATCCTTACGATAAGACTTAGTCTTATCAATATACCATTTGGCAATGAAAGAAGCCTTAGGAATCAATCTAACACCTTTTCTCTCCCAGCGAACATGACCAAGAGTAAGACAGAGGGCATGAAGGGTACTGCGCCTCTGCCCAGAGGCAATGGCTACCAAGAAGAACGTCTTAACCGAAAGATGGTGAAGCAAAGCTTCACCTAACGGCTCAAAAGGAGGCTTTGCTAGGGCTTCTAAGACCTTAGGCAGACTCCAAGACGGGACTAACTTAGAACGAGGAGGACGTTTCAGAAGGAACGACCGAATCAAACCACTCAACAGCGGGGAATTAGAAATCCCCGAACCATCTGAGAACCCCGAATGAATGGCACCAATCACAGATCGGTAGCCTCGGATAGTAGAGATGGACCTCCCTTTGTCAAATAGCGAGATTAGAAAATCCGCGATTGAACCAATAGGAGCCTTAGACGGGGTTTGATCCCGCTCTTTACACCAAAGGAAAAAGACCGAAAGACGGGAATTATAAATTTCCCTAGTATAAACTTCTACGACTGGACATTAAAAAGTCAGCGGCTCTATCAGAGAGACCTGACTGTCTTGCAGATTCCCCGATAGGGGCCAAGCAGTCAAATGAAGGGACTCCGGACTGTGGTGAAGAATCCCCGAGAGGGGTTGCAACACTAGATCCACTCTTAGCAGAAGAAGGAACGGTTGAGCCATCAGAAGGCTCATTAGCTCCGGAAACCAAATCCTCCTGGGCTAAAAGGGAGCTATCACAAACACCCGAGCCCGATCTTCCCTGATCTTCCGCAAGACTCGCGGAATCAGCTGGAAGGGAGGGAAGGCGAATCCTCAAAGATTCTCCCAACTGAGAGAGAAAGCATCCAGAGCCCAAGCTCCCTGATCGCGAACACGGGAGCAGTATATCGGAAGTTGGTGGTTCAGGACTGACGCAAACAGGTCCACTTCCAGTGGGTCCAGGCAACTGCGAATGCGGCAAAAGACCCCTGGATGGAGCTTCCATTCTGATGGAAGACACCTGCTCCGGGATAGAAAATCCGCAAAGAGGTCTTCCTGACTGGGGATGAAAGAGGCAACGGACGTGATCGTCATGCGACGACACCACCTCCACAGCTAGGGCATTCAGGGTGGCAGAACGAGTGCCTCCCTGCCGATAGATAAAAGCCGCCACTGTGACATTGTCCGTGAGGAACAGAACTGAACGACTGAGAAGTCGACTTCTGAAGTGGAGCAGGGCTAAAAAGACTGCCATAAACTCCAGGACATTGATATGGGGAAGAGTCCCGAGAAGAGACCAATCCCCCGCGACCGTGCTGCCGTTGCAATGTCCGCCCCACCCTAACCGAGAGGCGTCCTTCGAAACCGAGATCGACGGAAGGGGGGTACGGAAGGACTTGCCTCGCGCGCGAAATTCCTCGTTTGTCCAACGGGAGAAAAGAGACTTGATTTCTATTGGTACTGGAATCCAGACCAAAAGAGAATCCTTGCATGGTTTGTAAAACCTGAGGAGATGCCTCTGAAAAGATCTCATAAGGAGCCGGCAATCCTCTAGAACATCGACTAGACTGGCTAGATATCCGAAGAACTGAAACCACTATCTGGCCCTGAACTTTCTGGCCAGAATGAGCTTGCGAGCTGCAGAGACAACAGTGAGAATCCCGTCACGACTGGGCCGAGCCAACTGATTCCGAATGTCCGACACAGCCCCCAGAAAAACCGGGCTGCGAGTAGGAACTAACTCTGACTTTTCCCAATTTATTAGGAAACCCAAGTCTTGAGTAAAATTGACGAGCAAACGAGCCTCGTCTAACAAACGATCATGCGATTCCGCTAGGAGGAGCCAGTTGTCCAGGTAGCAAAATAGCCGAAGGCAGCGGCGTCTCAGCGAGGCTGCCAGAACGGCTACAACCTGAGTGTCGGCCCGTGTCAGTTTAAAGGGAGCGCGGAACTGCTTAGTCATCTCAGTGACCTGCTTCCGCGCATCAAGCTCTATCTGAAAAACTGTAGCGAATTGAGGACCCCGAGACGGAACATCCCAGAGAAGCGGCGCAATGTCAGACTCCTTAACCCCAAGGGCAGAGAGAGCCAAGAGCCTGCGACGGTACGTAACCGAAGCAGCCGCACTGGAAAGTTGTGACCACTGCGAACTAAAAAGAGTGTGCAGCAGGTCATCAATAACCAGAGGCTTTACCCTTAATCGAAACAGGGCGCTTAACAAAGAGCGCTGATTCAATGCGGTCATATTACCTAACGCGAAGTCGAACCCTGCGCGCGGGCTGACTGAAATTCAGGGAGATATATGGACAACAAAGCAATCGCCTCTACCCCACAAAGGGAGAGCGATCAAGGCTCTGCCTGCTCCAACAATGTCGATTCAGAAACCGAAGCTTGAGAAACCACATCCAAAACTGGTTCCGCTTGAATTGATCAGGACAATGGTCCACGAACAAAAGCCGAAACAGGCGGACACTCCCATGGACCACTAAAGGTCTCTTCAACCAACGGAGCCCCGAGGGCTGGGGGTACAGGAGACGCGAGAGATCCCGTCTCAGACAATGAAGAATCAAGCACAAAAGGCTGATTAGACTCAAAGTCAGACCCCATAAGAGGGACCAATCCTGTCGTTGGGCAAAAACCCGCATCATGCTGAGCATCTCAGATTGAGAAGGGTCAGACAGACTTCGGGCGGTTCTCCGAAACAACTTCGGAGACACGAACCAAACCCTCAACAGAGGGATGCCCGCCTCCCTCCAGGAGAGAAGTGCGCTGAGGGTATGTACCCAAAGTCGCGCACAAACTACCCATACTGGCTGAGCAAGAAGATGCTACAGCCATGGGCCGGGCGCCTGAGGCGCCCAGTGCGAGGGCAGACTGGGACAAGGTCCCAGTATTCGCCCACCGACTACTAATAATATGTGAACTCACTATTGCTCCGCCCGTGGGCGACAATAGGAGAGCACTAGTAGTCGCGCACTCAGGTGATTGCACCTGTTGCTCCGTAGAGCGCCCATAAATGTGGGCTCCAGTCTTTCCATCAGCTGGCAAAGCAACCGCCTGGGTAGCACTCGTTCCCCCATACGGCATCGGCCGGGGGCTATTCAATAACCAGGTGCGAGGGCAGACTGGGACGAGGTCCCAGTATTCGCCCACCGACTACTAATAGCATGTGAACTCATTATTGTTCCGCCCGTGGGCGACAATAGGAGAGCACTAGTAATCGCGCACTCAGGTGACCTCAGGTCAGACCGGAAGTAATCGCGCGCTCAGGTGACCGCACTTATGGGCGCTCCGTAGGGCGCCCATAATTGTTGGCTCGAGCCTTCCCATCAGCTGGCAATATAGACAGCCCGGGCAGTACTCGCTCCCCCCTTGGCATCGGCCGGGGGCTAGGGTTTAAGAACCCAGACCAACATGGGCGGTGCCCGTGAGCTGCCCTGCAGTAGTGGCACGCGTCTCCCCTAGCGGATTTACGCGAGTCATCGCTACCGTGCGGGAAACAGACGTCCCCCCTTCTGGTCTCAGCGACCGGGGGATTGGATTCGTAATATCCAAACCACTAGAGCTTGACGCCACCCACCCGAAGCCACGGGCTCTGGAGCTGACGTCCCAAACTCAACTAACGCCACCCGCCCCGAAGCCGCATGCTCCGAGGCTGGCAAACCCTGCAGGGAAACCCACTGGGAAACTTACCTGCAGCCCTCCTCCCTCCCCCATGTACGAAAGTACTCGGGAGAGTTCTGGAGGGCCGAGTCGTCTTGCTAGACGACTCTTCGGAAGAAGCAGGTCTCCGCGACCTAGCAGCTTCTTCTTCCGAACTCACAATGCTGCAATAAAACAGACAATAAAGTATACAAAAATATGAAATACTTTAAAAGAGTACAGGTAAAAATAAATTTGGGGATACGCACAATTTAGATAAAAACCGTATAAAACAAACACCTAACCGAAAACGGATCGGGTCAACGGAAACACCAGCAAACACACACAGAAATAACTACGTGGGGCTGGCAGTGAAAATAAAAATAACTTGCCTGGAAAGGAATCAAAAATATCCCTTGCAATCGGCAAGAGTGACATAAAAACACAAGAGTACTAAAATCTTAGACGAAAATAAGTACAGAAAAGTGCTTTAAAGGGCGAGAAAGCGCGCTGAGAAGATACAAAAAGACCTGATTTCAGGAGCCCCGTGACTCGACGGGGGCGAGCAAGAAAGAGGAAGATGGCCGTTGCGTGTTGCCGCGCGTGAGTGGCGAAGGGGAGAACAATAGGATTACGGGGGGTGCGCACAATATTGTGACGCATTTGTGTTAAGTTCTCGAACGGGTTCGCCTAGATAAGTGTCTAGCATAATAGGTAGGTATATATGATTTATTGCAGTAAATATGCCGTTACCATGGCAACGCAGATTCCGACTCATCCGAAAAATATGTCTTGCACATCTTCCCACCAAGACCAATGTGTGTACCAAATTTCATGACTTTCGGTCAAAAACTAAGTAGTTCGATCCGCAAGGTGTTTCCTTGATTTTCTGCCATAAATATGCCGTTACCATGGCAACGCAGATTCCAACTCATCCGCAAAATATGTCTTGCACATCTTCCCACCAAGACCAATGTGTGTACCAAATTTCATGACTTTCGGTCAAAAACTGAGCAAGTAGTTCGATCCGCAAGATTTGCAACGGACCGACCGCCCGCCCGCCCGCCCAACCGTCGACTGATTCCTATATACCCCCTTCAAACTTTGTTTGGCAGGGGTATAATAATAATAATATGAACACTTTAATGCGCTAGTATCCATCATGGGTAGATGCTCATGGCGCATTGAAAGGAAGATAGAAAATATAAAAAGAGCCCCAGGGGGCACGACGCTCACCTGATGTGGATCAATTCATATCTGGTGCATTTTCTCTCTAGCACCACCAGGAGATATGTTAGAAATTGAAACAACTAGGAGAATGTACATGAGATGATGTTAGAAATTAACATAATTCCCCCCCCCCCACCCCATACTTTGGATCCCCTACCCCTAAGGATGATTCCTACCAAGTTTGGTTGAATTCCGATCATGTGATTTGGAGAAGATTAGAATGTACATTTTTGCCTGGCAGCGCCCCCCCCCCTTCCAGTATGTTACCCCCACAGGGCCCCTATAGGGCCACTCAGTGTTTCATGAACATTCATTCTTTCTTCATCTATAGAGGTATCTCCATACACAATACCAAGTCTGAGCTATGCCTGGTTCTGGAGGAGATGTTTGAAATTTACATATCTTTTACAATTGGGGGCCCTCCCCCTGGGCCCCCTGGGGGCCACATGTACCATTTTAGCAACTTTGGGTCCCCTACCCCTAAGGATGATTCCTACCAAGTTTGGTTGAATTCCGATCATGTGTTTTGGAGAAGATCAGAATGTACATTTCGCCTGGCAGCGCCCCCCCCCCCCCTTCCAGTATGTTACCCCCACAGGGCCCCTATAGGGCCACTCAGAGAAATTTCATGAACAGCATTCATTCTTCATCTATAGAGGTATCTCCATACACAATACCAAGTCTGAGCTATGCCTGGTTCTGGAGAAGATGTTTGAAATTTACATATCTTTTACAATTGGGGGCCCTCCCCCTGGGCCCCCTGGGGGCCACATGTACCATTTTAGCAACTTTGGGTCCCCTACCCCTAAGGATGATTCCTACCAAGTTTGGTTGAATTCCGATCATGTGTTTTGGAGAAGAAGATCAGAATGTACATTTTGCCTGGCAGCGCCCCCCCCCCTCCAGTATGTTACCCCAACAGGGCCCCTATAGGGCCACTCAGAGAAATTTCATGAACAACATTCATTCTTCATCTATAGAGGTATCTCCATACACAATACCAAGTCTGAGCTATGCCTGGTTCTGGAGAAGAAGATGTTTGAAATTTACATAGCATTTACAATTGGGGGCCCTCCCCCTGGGCCCCCCTGGGGGCCACATGTACCATTTTAGCAACTTTGGGTCCCCTACCCCTAAGGATGATTCCTACCAAGTTTGGTTGAATTCCGATCATGGGTTTTGGAGAAGAAGATGAAAATGTAAAAAGTTAACGGACGACGGACGACGCACGACGGACGACGCACGACGGACGACGGACAAATTTCCATCGCAATAGCTCACTCGAGCCTTAGGCTCAGGTGAGATTAAAATATGAGAAAAAGGATGAAGGTAACATTTACAAAAGGGCTTGTCTAAATAACCAGGTACTGATTGAGGTCTTGAAGGTTACTGAGAGAGGATAGATTACGAATCTGACAAATAGTTTGTTAGATAATGCACAAATGCAGTCTGAACATGCGCAACAACAACTGTACTGCATGATTAACGATCCAGGTTTACTTCAAGCTAGGTTCGATCCCACTGCCATTCCATTTCCAGAGCTCAAGAATAGCTTTAAAGGGCGAGTCAATTAGAATTACATTTCATGATAATATCAAAGTATTGTGTCAATACTCAACCTCAACCTGTTTTTGGATGTGGGTGTGCCGCTGCCAATCTCAAAACAGGGGGCTAAGGAGCTAAATGGTTAATTGAGGAAGCTCATTTTTGAGGGTCTAAGGAGCGAACGGGCTCATGGGCAGAGCTAATTTTAGCTGCTCGCGATCTCACTACTCTGGTACACATGTATACGGTGCATGAGCTGAGTCAGCGGTCGCAGCGCTGTTTTTAACGCTGTACATGTATGCCGGGCCACTGCACTGGCTCGATGTCGCATGCAGATTGATCTCGCTGAGCCGCCGCTAGCACTAGTAATACCGCGTTCAGTTAGGGGGCACTAGGCCGCCCAGCTCCCCGCTGCGCTGGCCTGGGAGGCTAGGGAGCGACCGTTCCCGGACAATAGGCTGTGCGCATTGTTTTCTCATATTCTAGGGGAGCGAGTCGGAAGCCAATCTGAAAATCGCATATCATGGGAGCGACCCGAGAAGGTTGAAAATGGGGGACGTCACAGCGGCACATACATGTGTGACATATATATGTGAGTGCCCCCCCCCCCCCCCCCCCCCCCCCCGGGAGGCAGCTAGCTTGCAGCACACGATTTTGCTGTAATTGTTGTAATATATTTAGACTTTCATCCAGTCTTTCAGTGTACTTGGTTGTTATCATAAGCACGCACACAAAGATTCGCAAGGTACGGTCAGCAGTAAAGCGACTGTCCACACGTCTACTTGTCTGTAAAATATTACGTTTTTCCAAAACATAAACCTAATCCAAAAGAGGAATTATCATGGGTAAAGTGTTTGAAAAAATGCCAGACTTGTCATTTGACCTCTACTAAAATGTCTAAACAACCTATTCAAATCCTTTTGGGGGACTTAAAGATTGTCAAAATTGTATAAATAGTGATATGAAAATGGATAAATTATCATTCATTTACATTGCCAACATATTAGTCAAACTTAGTGGCTTCGCGGGGGACTTCCCGATGCTACGTCAAATCGCTCTAGCCAATCAGCTGTCAATTTTTGGGGGCGTTCCCAAATTAGTGAGTTTTTTGACCAATTTCTTGTTACTGGGCAATTTTTTTTCTGTAAAAATGTCAGAATTGTGTCATTGGACCTATGTACTACATTTTTAGCCCCAATGTTGATTCTAATTGACTCGCCCTTTAAGTCTCATGAGAGATGCATAACACTTTCCTCTATTAACATATACATCTAGAATGAGGTTTGCACAACCACTTTCCTCTATTAACATGTACATCTAGAATGAGAGATCTATAGCATGCATAACTATTTTCTTCTACAGAACAGGAATTATTCAAGGGGTAAATTGATCACATTTTGTTCTTCAAATTGGCAACAATAATATTTTTCATTTAGCGCTATATGGTTCCAAGAAGATGTAACGTCTTTGAAAAAAATATGATTATGAACTTTGTTGAAAAGTAGAAAAAATTGCAAATTTGGATAAGAAACAAGGATTTTGAACCACTCAACATGTTACCAATTCAAGGATTTTAAAGCTTGTTCTCCTTTTTAAAATTCCTGGCATCAAACGCAATATGGTTGTGCAACGAAAATGGACACGTTTTGTGCAGAAACTTTTGCTCTTTCTACTCATACATCTGGCATAATTTTTAGAGCTCTGAATCAAAAGTTATTGAGCCAAACCACAAAATGTGGTCAATTGTCTCGAAAGGGTCAACATGTACATCTAGAATGAATAAGGAATAAGGGAAGACTTTACCCGCCATTTTCCCCCTCTGAGTGAAGTAAGACTCATTGGCGGAATGCTGCTGGGTTTGGGTTTGGTAGTAGGTCTGCTTCTGGAAGGCTCCAGTGCTTGGAGTCTGCTCAAAGCCATAGGTGCTATCCTGGTATGTTTGAGTGGCTTGACGAGCCGGGGTCGGGTCCTGGCGCTGGGGAGTGCTGTATGAGGAAGGGCGACTGCATAAAAGTACAGATGCTAACAAAATGTCATATACTGTCATTGGTGATAAGCTTTTAACCTATTAACTTGAACACTAAAGATGATTTAATAAAAACATTTAAATTACTCTCAAAAAGTACATTCAATTTTCTTCCGACAAATGAGATCAGGGCTGTTTGATAAAAAATTGTTATCAGTAACAACTGCCACATTTCTATGACAAATTCGCTCACAGCCAATCAAAAGCAAGAATTTCAGTAGCCTACCCGGTATAACAGTTATCATAACTTGTTACTTATAGCTAGTTTCATGAAGCAGGGACCAGAACGCATCTTCTAGACTTTAACAGTTTATGTTTCTTAATTCTCTGTATAAAACTATAAACAGTTTACAAAGTGCACATCTAAACATTTTTTCCCCCCAATGAAATCACTTCTTACAATAGATAAAATTTCAGATGATATCCAAAATCTTAATTACACAACAACCTCCACCCCCACAAAAGAAAAATGATGAAAAAGTAGGAACAAGTTACCCTCTTCAATTATTCTTTTGTCATTAAATATAAGTAACAAAACCACTACTCCATACCTGTATCCATAACCCGCAGGTTGCTGAGTTGTGGCATAAGTTGTGTCATATGAAGCTGTTTGAGTCTGTCGAGGTGTTGCTGTTGACGCATAAACTGCGGTTGGGTGTGTAGCTTGGGCAGGGAAAAGTTGTGCAGTACCTGGGGCTGCTGCTGCTGCTGCCGCTGCTGAAGCATGCTGAGCAGTATATGTTGTAGCCTGGGGTTGGCTGCTGACAAGTAAAAGAACGTAGACCAATTCAGATAAGCATAAGTCAACTGCTCAGAAAGTATAGTTCCATATCAAATCACCCTTTTTTTTTTTGTTATGAAAAATCCGCCTCTTCAATTTTGAAAAAAAATTCAAAGTTCACAAAAATATGAACGCCATGAAATTTAATACTAGGGTCACTACACATTCCTCATCAAATCCCATTATGTTGTTGGATTTTTGTTAGTGTTAAAGGGATACTCAACCGCAGATTGTGGACGTTTATGCCGCGAGAGGGCAGCGGATCGTTACCTGATCAGAGCCATATCATGCCGTTGCCCCACGGGCGCAAACTTCAGACAGACTGGTCGCCACGCAACATGCACGCTCAGCCTGAGCTACAGCTCTCATGCGAGATTCAGTCGGCTTTGTGCAGTAGTCCGATGGACGCACAAACTTTGTGTACGAGTCAATGGGGCTTACGCAGTCCCGACTTTCCTCACAGCCGCCTGGTGGAAATCCCTTTAACGGGTAATTAAATGGAATACACCTGTCATATAAATTTGGGGGCAAAGCGTTGTCAAAGGGCACTTTGGTGTTTTGTTTCAGGGGGTCTGACATCCCCCTTCTCAATGGACAATTTTGTAAGTTTTTATATCTTTGGAATTAACAACCAAAGCTCTTTCTTCTGACAAAATTTGGTCCCTGGACTTCTAGAGGAAAAATTTACAATTTTTCCTTTCGGCATGATGATGTTATTGTTATGATCAAGAACAAAATTTTCATTTACTTTTATACTAGTGATAGCGGTTTTAGTATCCGATCGCAAACAGCACGCAGGAGCAGCAAAGCTAACGCGAGAACAGCGTGGTAAGAGCGAGTCGGGTGCGTAAGGAGAGTGGCATTCATGGCATTGCAGCGGGAATGTCGTGATTTGATCTACGTGGAGTGGGGGGGGGGGGGGGGGGAAGGGCACTCAACCCGTTTTTGGATGTGGGTGTGCCTCTGCCAATCTCAAAACAGGGGGCTAAGGAGTTAAATGGTTAATTGAGGAAGCTCATTTTTGAGGGTCTAAGGAGCGAAAGGGCTCATGGGCAGAGCTAATTTTACCTGCTCCCGATCTCACTACTCTGGTAGCGTGCTGAGCTGAGCTTTTTAATTATTTTGTCCGTAAAACCATGAAGCTATATGAGCTATTCAAACCCGAAGTTGTGGGGAGAGTGAATCGGTGGACTTCGCACCGTTCTACGCTGGGTGCGCAGTGCGAACTATGGTGCGCACACACGTACGTATAGCTCATATAGCTTCATGGTTTTACGGACAAAATAATTAAAAACGTCTAGAACTAGACTAGTGCTGACCCCTCGCCGACTCAGCTGCTCGAGAGAATTAGAGGTCATCGTTTGTCATGATAATGACAATTCTTACAGCAACATGCGGAAGGTAAGCTGAATCCTATCCCTGCTGCCAAATTTTTGTAGATAAGTGTTCATATTATCAATAAAATATTAACTTTATAAATGCAATATGACCAGAACCACCACAGCAAATACCGAGGGTGGTTTGCAAGGTTCACTGAGCGTGGGAATGGGTGATTATGATGCATGGGATTTTTGTGTTACACTTTCCGACAGGCGCCATAATAGGACCCCATGTACAGCTCCATAGGCATGTACCAGATTGATAAGCCAAGGAGCTCTTCTTCTTCTTCTTTTTCCGGGTGAAGTACAGACCTCTGGGTAGAGTATTTTCGTACTTTGTGCAGTGCTGAAAAACTAGTGTGCCATGCTGCAATGCCGATCCTCAAAGTGTCAGTGGGGTTTTTGGTGTATGTACATACATCATATAAAAGTGCTCCCACTCCCAGTGCAAGTAAAAAAATGGCTCCTACTCCATCTAGGCTTTGCGCAGCGTCATCCCATCCAGCTGTCTCTTAAAGTCAAAGAAGAAGCTGATGTTTAATACGCTGGTGGGGAGCTGGTTCAATAGCAAACGACGCTTGAACAGCTATTACGCTGTCCTTACGATCGCCCTGCTAGCTTCATGATAAATTTTTGATTGGGGAGATCAGGGAGAAATTTTGAACATGTTCAAAATTTCTCCCCAATCTGAAAAATTCCGCTCCTATCCCGATCTCACAACGCCGTCTGTACGATGCCATTCCGCTTTCCCCAATCTACCAAAATCTACCAGATCGGGGTATATCGGGAGCCAGATCGGCATAGTGGAACGGCCCCTTAAATGCAGCATTATTCTTTTTTACTCTGTCTTACTCTTAGCGAGCTCAATCACTCATCATATCACTCACTCGACATGTTCGATCGCGATCTCAGTCGCTGACAACAACACTGTCACTGTTCACCAGTTTTGCCAGTTCACGATTTTCATTACATGAAAACTATTTGCTCAAATATTCCATCATTTCACCCGTTTCCTAGCAAAATTTAGCCTTTATATATTCATTATAAATCAAAATGTAATCTATGATTTGGATTGCAAATTGGAAATCTCACCTATACTGCGTTCCTCCATGGGTAAAACCAAAATAATTTCCCGACATTGTTGCAGATTTTACATGCACAGCCACAGTCCTATATGCAGTACATATACAGTGTGTACACTATGCATGTACGACTATGTAACAAAGCTAAAGCACGCGGTGCGTGGTACGGAAAATGCATAGATTATACACAAACTGTACCGGCGCGTTGCCTCCAATCGCCGATCGACACCATGTGGTCATTAATCACGTGACTTTGTTAAAGTTCGTGTGCATAATATTATTTGTAACAAAACTACACACTTTAATTCTGATTGGAGCCAGAAGAGCGTTTTTTTTAGGTTTTTTTTAGTAGGCCTATATTAATGGCACTTTTGACTTATCGGCCAAAGTCGTTATTATGCCCAGCCGCCATTAAATCCAGCCGACTTTTCAGTCCTGTGTGCCAGTCACTAGTCCGAGTCAGTCATTTATTAATTTTAAGTAAACTCAGTCATACACGTGATTCATACAGAAGAGCGTTAAGTCCCATCATGTAATTTATACATAGTTAACGCCCTTCTGGTTCCAAAGAGACGTAAATTTATTTTTTACCCAGATCTATATTCCCGGGACCGGGTGGGGACCCTGGAAGATTTTCAGCGGATCGTACCCGATTGTGGAATAATCCCGCGGGTCCCTTAATTTCATGCAGATTCGAAAAAAATAGCTCCGGATTATAGATATTAATCCTATATACACCCTGGACATCTCCGTGTCGGACAAGCACATTCTCCCAATATAATGCTGAATGTTTCCACAGCACTATATAGGTCGAAAAAATCTTTCCAAATGATATATTTTCAACAAACAAAAGTGATATAGGCCTATATCGGTAGACTCAGCAATCAACTTTCGTACTATATGAAAAGCCCATACACTATACATGCATGGGCACATTTGCCGGTGTGATGGCCCATTTTGATTAATTTCCTAACTTGGCTCTGCAGCAAATTTTCAGCGAACGAAAATTTGTCTTTCTGTATACCTGCATGTGTACCAAAGATTCCAGACTCAATCAGTGCTATATAGGGAGCAGGGGCGGTTGCCCTGGGAGGCACTGCTTGAAGGCCGGGCGCAAAAAAATGCAACAGAGAGAAAGATAAAGATGAGAAAATGAAGAAAAATTATGATCATGCACCCCGAATCCGCAGGATACTAAATGAATTTTGCTTTATATATGATTTCATAATAAAGTTTATGGAGTTCTCGTTGCTTTGCTCACTTTCATTTAAGATTCATCATGCAGCCTATTGTTAAATATGATGATTTTGATTGGTCAGTACCGATCAGTTGCAACTTGCAATCAATCGCAACTTTCTTGCAACACCCCATAAGATTTGTATGCACCCGACTGCACTCTTCGCATGTATGTGTGTGGCCTACAATATACCGGGTAGGCCATTACTAAGGAAGATTTCTGAGTCTAAACAAAAACTCTCAATCTCTCAAGATACATGTAGATTAAGTGATAACAACTCTGATATTGTTCACCTTTTTAGGGAAATAGAAGAATTAGAGATTGAATTAAATGATATAATAGATAAAGAAACAGCAGGATTGATTGTGAGATCACGTATAAAATGGGCTGAGCATGGAGAAAAGAGTAGTAAATACTTCTGTAATTTAGAAAAACGAAATAATGATAAGAAAATTATTCGTCAAATTAGGTCAAATGAGGGAAATGTTTACGTAGAACCTGATAAAATTCTGGAAGAAATTGGTGATTATTTTGAATCTTTATATTCCTCTAATTGCTCCCGAGAGGACGTTGATGTTGCCTCCCTTTTCATTTCAGGTTTGGATGTACCAAGAATAGATGCAAATGAAAGGGAAATTTTGAATGGCCCAATAACAAAATCTGAATTATGGTCAGTCTTGAAATCAATGTCCTCAAATAAAACTCCAGGGTTGGATGGTCTTCCAAGTGAATTTTATGTAGTGTTTTTTAATGATATTGTAGATTTGATGCTGGATTCTTTCAATTTTTCTTTTTCTAATGGTTTGTTAAGTCAATCTCAACGAAATGGAGTAATAACTCTGATATTGAAGCCAGGTAAAGATCCATTAGAAACTAAAAGTTATAGGCCCATTTCCTTATTAAATGTAGATTACAAATTAATTGCCAAAGTAATGAGTCATAGACTTAAAAGGGTAATTAATTCTCTAATTCATACAGATCAGCAGGGATTTTTAAGTGGGCGTAATATAAGTGCAAACATTCGCACAATTATAGACCTCATTGAGTATACTGATGCTGTTGATGCTCCTGGTTCAATAATTCTATTAGATTTTGAAAAAGCTTTCGATAGAATCGAACATGAATATTTATTTAAGTCGTTAGAACAGTTTGATCTTGGTGAGAATTTTATAAATATTGTAAAAACATTTTATAATTGTAGATACAGTTATGTTATAAATAATGGATTTTTAACAAAGCCCTTCCCTATGACTCGTGGTATTTTTCAAGGATGCCCTATTTCACCTTATCTGTTTGTTTTGGCAATCGAAATGTTAGCTACTGCAATAAGGGTTAGCCCTGATATTAAAGGAATTAAGATAGGTAAAATAGAAAAAAAGGTTGGTCTATTTGCTGATGATACTATTTGCTTTTTGGATGGTGAAATGGACTCGTTTGTTAATTTATTTGAATTGTTAAAATATTTTGAAAGCTTTTCAGGATGTCGAGTAAATATGTCAAAATCTGAGGCCATATATATTGGAAGTTTAAAGAATAGTGAAGAAAAACCTTTTGAAAACAAAGGACTTAATTGGAGAAGTAATACCTTTAAAGCACTGGGAGTTACGTTTTCTTTGCAGACCAAGTGTTTGTATGAACTTAATTATCCCATGAAATTGAAAAAGATAGAACAAGTTATGAATTGCTGGAGACAGAGGAGTTTATCTTTAATCGGAAAGATAGCAGTTGTTAAATCTCTTTTATTGCCCCAGCTATTGTATTTGTTCTCAGTCTTATGTATAGATGTCCCTAAATCCTTTTTCAAAAAGCTGAACAGGTTGCTTTATAAATTTATCTGGAATAATGGTAATGATAGGGTGAAAAGAGTCTTACTCTGTAATTTGTATGAAGAAGGTGGCCTTAAAATGATTGATCCAAGCACTTTTGCAAAATCACAGAAAATGGTTTGGGTAAAAAATATTTTGAATGATAACTATGTGAGTACTTGGAAATGTATAGAAATAGAAATGTGTAGATTGTTTCATAATGACCCAGATTTACTTTGGAAAGCAGAAGCTCCTCTGAGTGTACTGAAGAAATTGAAAAATTGTCAATTGATTGAAACTTTGAAAGTCTGGTACGAATATAGATCTTTAGTTATGAAAGAATTGAATTTACATAATTACCACAATCAGGACTATATTTGGTATAACAAGAATGTGAGTTTAAGGCATAGACCTTATTTTTATTATCATGCTTGGTATGAAAGAGGGATTGTATATGTCTCTCATTTGTATGGAGGTTGTAATATGGTGAAAACCTTTGAAGACCTGGTAATAGAATTTGATATTCCTATAACTGACCGTCGCAAGTATGATTCCCTGATGAATGCTATATATTTAGATTGGTTTATTGGTCACCAAGATGTTGACGAAAATATTTTTGATAGGATTGTTTCAGAGTTGCTTGGGAAAGTGAAAGTACCCAAGTATGCTTATTCTGTATTCCGCAACAAAGATCATTCCACACATGTCAAAGTTGGTAATAAGTGGGAAGATTGGCTTGGGTTGGACAGAAATGAAATTGAATGGTCTTCTATACATAAAAATAATTTTAAGTGTACTATAGAAACTCAGTTAAGGTCCTTTTATTTTAAAGTTTTTCATAATGCCATAGCCTTGAACTCATTTTTGTATAAAATTGGAAGAAGAGACAGTCCATTGTGTTATTTTTGTCAGGAGCTTCCTGAAACTTTGATCCATATCTTTTGTAATTGCACAGTAGTTGCTCCAATGTGGAAAAAACTTTCTGAATATATTGATCGAATGACAAAGGAGACAACACTGTACACTGACTTTGCTTATATATTTGGTATCGATATTGGAGGAAAACATGATTTATGTATTAGTTTCTTATTCCTGTGCCTCAAGTTTTATATTATTCGCTGTAAATATCAGGAGGTAGAATTGGATTTTCATAGTTTCCTTTCTTTTGTAAAATTAAAACAAAAAATTGAATACAGAATAGCAGAAAAGAAAGGTAAATTGAACTCCCATTTTAAGAAATGGTCTCTTTCATTTTTGTAGAAATTTATCCCCTCCCCCCTTATTGTCAAGAACATGTAAACATCTTATCTGGTAATTACGGTTTTCTTCCCTGTTTAGTAATTAGTGGAGCCTCACTTTGATGACATAAGCTTCAGTTAAATATTCCTTATAGTTGTCTCTCTATATCCTTGATGTTCATTAAGACGAGGCTTCACTATTTTAAAGAGTTGGGGCATTGGCATTATGTTGTGATGTGTAGTGTTGTGCTGTGCTGTGTTGTTTTGTATTTTTCTGTATTCACGCATACCTTTTGATATAACATGTATTGTAAATATATTATGTAGTTAAGTTTGTTTTGTTTTCAATAAAAACAAAAATACAAAAAAAAAATATACCGGGTAGGCCTAGTAGTACCGTTACGTACGTTTAGTCTCCCAATAACCTATTGACGAAATGGTACGGCTCAAATCATCAGACTCAGACAGTCATTCAGTTTTTGCAGCAAAGAGAAAAAGAAATACACTTGAAAATCCACTCCATATGCTTAAATTAAACAAAAATGAGACTGGAAATGGTCCTATCGATGATAAAATTCCGTATGTATGGTCAGTTTATTTGAATATATCCTGAAAGAAACATGTAAAGGAGATTTCACGCAATTTTATCTCGACGATCTATTCTCGGTGAAGTCAAACTGCGCGCAAGATCGTGAATCAAGACGTCATCCACTGGGATTTTTAACCAGATCTCTGATTTGAAGAGTTGATTTGGAGAAAAAAATGATCACTGGATTTCTGTCCAATCAAAATGAGTTTAACATCGACAGATAGGAAATTTTACGACCTGTCAAAATCCGTTCACCCCGCAGTTCAACGAACCTTTAATCTAGAACGATTCTTTGAACAAGTTTCGAGGTGCATACAAATTCAGGAGATTTTGCACTGTTTCCCATAGACAAAGGGTCTGGTATTGGCAACTTTGAGCTAAAAATGATCATTGGATTCTGAAATGAATAAAACGAATGACATACCATTCGAAAGGCAATACAATTTTCAGAACTTTCAGAATCAGTTAACCCCGTCATGAATAGGCAACGCATAAAAATATAAGAAGGATTTATTACAAAAATGTACACATTTTTGTTCGCATTTTACGCGTTATAATGCGTGCGCGGAACACACGGGGAGCAAATGCGCGTAAAGCCCGGCGCACACTATACGATCCGACTGCGACCCGATTTTAAAAAAGTGAAATTATCTTATTTGAAGTTCGGAATAATGATAGCAATACTAATATCGACATTTTGGTTAACTGCAATTCTTCTGGTTAGAGTAAAGTCCAAATCGGCTTCAAATCTTAGTCGATCGCAAGATTGGTATGACGTCACTACGATTTGGAATTGAATTCGCTTTTATTCCTACACGGGGGCTCGCAGTAGCCTGGAATTTCGATTTTGGTATCCATACTACTATTTGGAACTTTGATCACGAAGATTTTACATGTTTGAAGGTTCATATCAAGTGTTATAAACAACTTTTGCCAAATCGCATCGTAGTCGGATCGTACAGTGTGCGCCGGGCTTAAGTTTTCATTATGCCCCCCCCCCCCCCCCCCCAATGTGAAATAGCATTTGCAAAGGATAAACATTTGAGAGAAACTTAACTTTAATTCATTTGCCTTTCTATAAATTCCTCGACTTTGTTTTAGGGTTTTCGTTAATTTTACGCCCCATTTGAGAAGGGAGTGAACAGTTTTATGTATGAACTTGTAAATGGAATGTTACCTCATTCAGTCATCCAATATTACTCTTTTATTCAGCATTATTATCAGACAAGGCAAAAGAAAAAAAAATAACTTGTATATATCCAAGGTCAGAACGATCGACCAAAGGAAAATTTTCAGTTTCATATGTAGGTAGTTCGGTGTGGAATGATCTACCACTTGCTGTGCGGACAAAGCCACCCATATCTGCTTTAGAAAAAACGCTATATATAGTTGATAAAAACTTCTAAATATTAAGTATCTGATCAAACCGTTAGATATTTGATTACCTTTCATCCACTTATTTGTATTATAGTTTTGTTTATAATCTTCCTCATATTTACCATTACAATTTTCGTTGTTTATTCTATTACCAAACAATGTTTATTGAACTTTCATCCATTATATTTGTATTATAGTTTTGTTTATATAATCCTCTTCATATTTACCATTACATTTTTCGTTGTTTATTCTATTACCAAACAATGTTTATTGAACTTTCATCCATTATATTTGTATTATAGTTTTGTTTATATAATCCTCTTCATATTTACCGTTACATTTTTTGTTGCTTATTCTATTCCCAAACAATGTTTTCCAATGTTTAAAGGTACCAGACTCGATTAGCATTCATGCTATTTTGTGGTTCCTTAATTATCCTTAACTCTGTTATATTTAAATTTGTATACATTATTTTTGTTTCATGTTTTGTATTGTTATTGGATAAATAAAGTTCAAGTTCAAGTTCAAGTAAACTGTAATGTTTAAAATTCGCATCATCCCGGCGAATGCAGTGCTCCATATAGCAAATTTTCCTGGGTAGAATGCATTTTGGGAGTTTAAATGCAAAAAATATCCCATTCGCTAGCTTTGCCCCCTCCCTTGTACTGTATTTGATAAGTTTTAGCAGGGGGGGGGGGGGGGGGGGGGGGGGGGTCGTGGCCGGAGGCGCAACTTACGCTTTGCCTCGGGCTCCATAATCCATACGCCATGCATAGTCACATTTTAGACATACCGGTTATTTATAATGTGACGGCCATCTTGGTAAAATAAAGTGACCCTACCGTGTCCAGAACTCTATTCTGCATTTAGACTTACCCAGTTTCCCAATGTGCTTCAGTATTAAAAGCCCACTTTATATGCAAATAGGCAAAGTTTACTTCGGCAGCCATCATAAATTGGCGACCGTCATTGATGCCTTTTAGTTTTAGCAATGATGAGGAAATAGATCAACTAGATCATTGAATGGACCAGGCACTGGCTCATGTGCCCCTATAATGGGATTTTCATTATAACCTTGATTTCAAAGTGGCGCAAAAATTAAAACCATAGATAAGAAACTTTGCACATAGTCCCCTAATTATATTTGACCCTTTTTGTCATAATCATGATAATGGTCAGTCTTTATTTTAAAAAGGCCGGGCACCTAAAGACCGGGCCTAAAGATTTCACTCAAATTCTGAGGTCTGGAAATATTACGTATACCCAAGGAGTTATCACAGAACTCCTTGGTATATCAAAACTAAAAGTTTGATTTAATCAATTTTGACGTGAAGTGGCAATTTAAAAAAATGGGCACAACTGGCCTCAGGACCCGAAGCTTAAATGTGGTCCCATATCCAGAATTAATTAGCAATAAAACACAATCTATCTATACCGTATGCCAAATTTCATGCTTTCACCTTTCCGCCGCATACTGTATATCTTTCCATGGGTGCACACTGTAGTTGTTATCACTACAAGTATTTACTACGTTTACATCGGTCGAGCTAGTCTAGTTCTGGACTCTTTTTATTGATTTTTTTTATTCGCCGACTATACGCGATAAGCCGAGTGATGGCACGATCGCGAGAACCTGTTGGGCCATCAGGTTTCCGGATCGCGCCAATCACTCGGCATAATACGTACAGTCGTCGAAAAAAGACTTCAGTAAAGAGAGTCCAGAACTAGACTACGGTCGAGCTCGAGGAGGCCAGTAAGTTGAGGGCATTATCGAGGGGCGTACAAAAACAATATCTCGTGATTTATCACTGTCGGGGGGAGGATATCTCTGACTAGTCTGATTCTGAAAATTATTACGCAGCTAGAAAAATCTTCGTAAATTCGATACGTGAGATGGTGACAAGATCCTGATTTTTTTCCATATATTGCGCCAAGACAGGTATTTTCATGATGGATGGACAATCAGTAAACCCGAGTACAAAAAATCAGGGTAAGACTTCTTTTAATTCAATAGGTAATTAATTAACGGCTCAGATGAGTCAGAGTCTGACTGTAAAGTTAGATTTCACTGATGAGGACGGTGGTTTATTGCTATCATGGTGCAGGCCTGGGCGGGCGGGCGGGCGGGCGCCCGGCGGTGGTGCTGCATGCTGTGGCTGTTCGTGGCCTAGCGGGCAGCTAGGCGGCTCGATCCATATCCGTTTCCCTGCTGCCCGCATCATTTGCATCAGTTATCAAGTTTTCAAGTCATTGGGGCACAGATCAGGGCCTATGTTGTACTATTATTATTAATGGGCAATCCGACTTTTGTAGTTAGTTGATTTGTGTGAAATAATGGGAAACATGGTGAAAGAAAAAGACAAATAATGAAATAGAAATTTGTGACTGAATGTTAACAGTTTGATTTTTACTTGAAATTTTTATCCCTAAATCTCCACAATTTTCAATTTGACAATCTGGTCAGTCAATTGTGACATATTCACAATCAACTCTCCCGTTTGATGACAATGAAATTTCATTAATTACTGGTTTTCTCCTAAGCACTTTTTTCCTTAACTCCAGATGAAAAAAATGGAATTTCCTCGCCGAGCCGATCTTTTCCCCGTACTGTACCGTCGATTCAAATGACTCGATAGCACTGTGTGTAATGTACCGTATACCGTCGCTGACTCGATCACACAGTGCGATCGAGTCATTTGAATCGACGGTACAGTACGGGGAAAAGATCGGCTCGGCGAGGAAATTCCATTTTTTTCATCGAAACAATCGTTAAATTGTAAAATCAAAGAGCCTGCTAGATAGTTACAGTAATTCTCTTGAAGTCTAAGTACAAATTTCTATCTTACCTGCCGAAATTAAGCGATGCGATTAGCCATAAAATGGGCGAGGTCGACTTTGGATATTTGTACCTGGAGCTCCAACGCTGCGCATTGGAGCTCCCTGGAGTTACTTTTTCCTTAGGCAGTCAGGGCAGTATGATCATGATACTCAAAATATAGAGAACATATTGTCATATACTCCAACTCGCCAAAATAGAAAAAGATTCTAAGGCCTACCAAGTAGCAATTTCATTTTTCGAATTGGAAATTGAAATTTTGTGTTGGAACAATTGGGAGAGTTGTCTGCTGCTACATCATAATTCGGCCAGTTATATGTAGGTCTATAGTTATAAATTTTTAAATAATCATTAATTGATTTTATTCTAACTTTCACCAATCTGCTTCTCTGATTTTTCTGCTTTTTTCAGGGTAGGATTTCCTTTAAAATGGTTGTATAGGAGCCACTTATACATGTACAAGCTTATCTGAAGATAACCTTGTACTCCAGACTAGCTTTTACGGGTGAATAGGCTTCAATAATTGCTTTTGACTGCTGCAACAGTGAATGTTGGACACAGTCCCACATAGGCAAGGGACTATGAGTGTATAGGACCATGTAAAGGAACAAAATGGCTCTAAACAAGATTTAATTTTCTTAAATTTGCTAGATTACCTGATTTAGGGACTCTTCAACTCTTACTTTGCCACAAATGTAGGGATTCAGACTTGAAAGTGAAATTTTAAATAATTATTTTCCTCTCCTGTATGAATGATCTAGCCTGGAAAAAGGCCTGCTGATACACACAAAAGCTATTCTTCTTCTTCCTTCTTCTGTAAAAAGTGCATCCTTCATAGTTGAAGATCAACACACTGCAGAGTGGCATGCATGCAGTTGTCATGGCACAAACAGACTTCAGGTGCAAATTGTATTTACATGTGAACAGGGTGCCGTGCAGTAATATACATGTGAAGTGCTCCTAAAAAGTTTGTTGACATGACTGCATGCTAGATGAGGGCTTCCCTCAATGCCCTATTGAAGACATCAAGTGACGGGAAGACTGCAGGATCCTTCTTTAGATTGTTCCATTCTCTGCAGGTGCAGAGCCTATTCACCCGTAAAAGCTAGTCTGGAGTACAAGGTTATCTTCAGATAAGCTTGTACATGTATAAGTGGGAGCATGTATAATAGAGGCAGATTTACATTTATCTAATTACCAGTTATTATTCTGAAGCTTTAATAGAATATTTTAAACTGTCATATATATTTTAGGACTTTGTTGATAAATGACATTTTGCTGAACTCTTTATCCTATGATATACATGTATATATTGGAACAGATGAACAGAACTCTGAGTAAAAGTAGAAGTGTAGACTTGTAATTGTGGTGCACACTGTTGCAACAGGATGAATTGGCCTGGTTGATCGATTTGAATAATTTTTCTTTACTTTGACCTACAGCAGCGGTTACCAGATTTCAAGTAGACGATGTCCCAGAGAGCAGTAAAGGAAACGGTCATTCCATGGTCACTCTTGATGAGGTCAAGACTTCAGTGGATGATGGCATGATGCCAGTGGACCTCGGTAGCAAAACAAATTCTGGTGTAGATCCAGCTGTAGTGAACATTAGTCATCCAAGCAAGGTTCTGAACATACCAAGAGAACTCAAGCTCAAGATGCTTGTTGTCATACTTTTTATTTTGATCGTCATTGGCACAACCTGTATTCTCCTTTTCTATTCCGAACCACCACTACACTACAAGGTTGGAAGACTGCTGTTCTATGTGGACACTAAAACTGTACGAGTCAGCTATAGAGGGAGTAACTACACTCACAGCACTGTGGGGTTAAATTTACCGCTTGTTACCCCATCGACCTGTGCCGCAACAACAGATCAAAGATTGTGTTTAGAATGGAGAGAGTATGGGAAGCTAGAGATAGATTGGTTAGAGTTAGAGAATATGGATTGTTATGAATTCGCATGGACAGCTATCCATCGTGATGTTCTACACAAAGACTGCCTGTCACTCCAGAATGCTCACTGGTATGGCAGTGCAGTCATCGCTAATCAGCAGTGGCCAATAGAAGTGAGTGATATGCCATCTCAGCCGTTCTTAACAGGAGATGGTTCGTCACCTTTTGGGCCAGTCACTGAACGTTACTGGTTGTCATCCAATGGATTAGGTTTAAGAATCAATGATTCTACGTTTATCTCCCTGAGCATGGATAGTGAGAGACAGGAGATGTGTCTAGAGTCGGGTCACTATGAGATCACCTTTCCTTCCAATACAAGTGAGAATGCTGTGCTGCAGTACACTATGTGTCTTGCTTCAGATCTGACAGCGGTACATAGGAATATGAGTGACAGGTTTATTGTGAGAACTAAGAACACTCCAGATAGTAGTGTTATCACATACCCAACATGGACTGTAGCGACACCAGCAGACAAAACTTCATGGAATGAATCACTGTTGATAAACACTGCCAACACCCTTCGCAACCTTGGATATACCTCAGGTTTATTTGAAATCCCAACTTCGTATGAAGCAGTAGAAGGAGACCTTGCGTTTGATAGTAGTCGCTTTGAAGATGTCTCAACTACCATGGCGGTAATAACAGATTGTGGATTCAAAACAGCTATCCAAATTACACCTTATGTCAGCATCCAGTCACAGATCTTTATGGATGGCTTGAGTAATGGGTATTGGGTAAATGACCCTAGGGATCTAGTCCCAGGGCTTACTAGGTGGGGCGATAATGTAGGAGCTGCCCTTGATGTGTCCAGTAAAAGTGCCGTCCAGTGGTTTAAAAATAAACTCAAGTCCATTCGAGCTAGCGGTGTGGATGCTTTTACCTTTGATTATGGACAAGCAAGTTACTTACCAGTTGGCTTCCAAGTAGAGAATGCTCTTCAGATTCCAGATGAATATGCCAACATGTATGCTACTATTGCCAATGAATTGGCAACACCGTATGTTAGGTGTATGTATCATTGTCAAGACATTCCATTAATTGCAGAGTTGATGGCAAAGGACCCTACTTGGGACGGAGTGAATGGTTTGAAAACCATCATCCCTACAGCCCTTACGATGGGTCTCCAGGGCTACCCTTACTTCATGCCAGATTTAAATATCATGCAGGAAGGGTGTGCCAAACCTCAAGATTGTCTCCCATCAAAAGAGCTTTTCATAAGGTACATAGAGCTATCTGCTTTTCTCCCTGCTATGCAAATACCCACCATATTATCAGAATACGATGAGGAAACGAGAAGTATTGTCCAGACATGGGTGAAATTTCACCGGGATGAGATCGCCCATCGGATCCTGGAGCTCGCTCAAGAGTTCTCCCAAAAAGGTGATCCTGTAATCAGACCCCTGTGGTGGTCTGCTCCCACCGATCCTGTTGCTTTCAGGATCAACTCCCAGTTCATGGTTGGTGATGATCTTCTGGTAGCGCCCATCCTGGATCAGGGTGCCACCCAGCGACATGTCTATCTTCCTGCTGGTACTTGGACAGACAAGTCTGGTCAAATTCTATCTGGAGATAAATGGTTGAGTGATGTTACTGTCTTACTTGGAGATGTTGCATATTACAGGAGAGTACAGTCATAACCATTACCTTTAGAGTAACCTTACTTTACCATTACCTTGAATATCATTTTTGTTTCATTTCAAGTTATATAAGGTCTACACACACAATTATCATCTGATTTGAGTACTATTCATACTACATGTACCTGTAGGTGCATTATGTCTTTTTATGTTATCCACTCAAATTTTGCTTCACTAAGTAATTTTATTACCTGCCACAAGCTAAATATATATTGATCATAAAGCAGAATTATATTCAAATATTATAAATCTATGGATTATAAAGAAGAAACTTTAATTATATATACATGTTCTACATTTTGTTTCAGTACATTCCTGTTGAAAAATTCCTTGAATGTCAGAGCCACTTGAAATTCTTTGTGAAATGCAATGGTTTGGTTGAGTACTACATGTCATGATATTTCATGTGTGTAGATTAGTTTACGTTGTATTGTTCTTTGAACAATAAAGATATTTTATTTTGGTGAATTGGGAGGAGCAAATTAGTTATTGCCAAATCACTGACATCTTTGTAGGAAAGCAGTGGCAAATTCAAGCATTTTTTTATTGCATAAGACACAGGCTGAAAGTTGCATTGATACATGCAACACGATCTTTAATTGCCCCCACCCCCCCAAAAAAAACCTTCTGAATTAGGAGGAGCAAATAAGTTATTGCCAAATCCCTGACATCTTTCTAGGAAAGCAGTGGCAAATTCAAGCTGTTTTAGCCCTCACTCAAATTATTTCATAAGACACGGGCTGAAAGTTGCATTGATACATGCAACATGATCTATAATTGCCCCCACCCCCCAAAAAAAACTACTGAAACAGCCCCACTCCTATGAGCCTCCAAATAGCCCCCAAAACTACCCCCCCCCCCCCCAAAAAAAAAAAAGAGGAACTTTTGAAAACATAGGAGTTGAAAGTATAAAGAAATAGCCCTTGGTGATAAAAAGTAAATCCCAAGAATTATGTACTTTTTTGCTGAATGTAGTATCTTTTATTTGTGTGCTATATATGTTAAAATACCCATTGTAAAATATAAATGCATGTTTATTCTTATTAATGAAATGAAGTGACCCTCATGCATACAATGTTTTAACATTAGCTCATATATTTCAGTGAACTTGAAAGCAGTATTGTGGTACATGTAGTTATTCTTCTTGATGTGAGTCAGCGGTAATTTCCTGTTTGAATCATGCATAAGACTAAAATTGAGGTATTGGTAAGAACCTTGCATCCTGTTTGCCAGATACACTTAATAAAAATATGATTAGTTTCTAAATTCAGAACGCTATTGTGCCCTGATTGTATCAACCCATCCAAATACCAACCAATAATAAGTTTTGCAGGAAATTTAACCTCAAGTGAGCAATGAATAATAAAATCTATGCTGGTATGTCTATAGATCTTCATAAATATGATAGACAGTCAAGTTTACTTTACAGCAAAATTTATAGAATTCGAGCCGTGATGATGGATCTTAAAATAGATTTGTCTAATTTCCAGTAACAAGAATCACAACTTAAATTATTTTCTGAAAGATGCATGTATACATGTACATGTTGTGTTCAAGCCTTTATCTCACCACAGAATGCTGTTTTCCTTTTCAACTGACACTAAGTACCAGCGTAATTCTGTGCTGCTATTTGGCAGTGATTTTTAAATATTTTATGCTTAACTCTGAGGTGGATGTGTTAATAATATTCATACAAAACACATATTTTTTGTAAAAATCCTGTTTCTGTGTTGTTCTGATGTATATTTGTGTTAGAATTAAGAAATCCCCTTGACAAAAAAAAAATGATTTCAGCAATGAGAATAGTGTTGTATTGACAGCTTATAAAAAACCCCTCCTGTTCTGTTTCTATTTTGAGAGTGTAGAATGTACACTGTAAGGGTTGACTTCATTATCATATCACCCCCTCACCCACTTCCTCAGCTGTTCTCTGGCTTGCTGCTCTGTTAACCCATTGGGTACTAAGCAGAGATTACTTAAGAGTAAGAATTACCTGTTAAATGAAAATTCAGTTGTATCCAGTAGGTTAAAATGCTAGTGCAAATGTGCAGTTTGAGTAGGCCTCCTGACTGTGGATAGCTGTTGAGAATATATTAGATGAATAAGATAGGGGCATATGGTGCTTGTCACAAGTTTGCACAAAATGAGTCAGAACTTCTATGTGATTTGTATGCTTCACAGGTACTGCATGATGTGTCACACATGGTTTAAGTTCTTATAGTCAGGGTTATGAAGTTTACAATTGTAAAACGTGTATAGGGATACAATGAATTATATTTTCAAAATTCTAGGACATATGTTACCTTTAATTTCTAATTGGAATAATAATAATAATAAATGTAACTTATATAGCGCCAAATCCACTCTGTGGAGTGCTTATAGTTCATATTTTCCTTCAAAAGATAGGAATTTATCTTCTTTTATTTATGCCTAATAGACCACCTTAGGATATGAAAAACTTTGTGAACATATTTCAAGTAGACAGCGTGTTAATGCATACTACACTGTAGCAGTGTGTGCCATTGCCACATATTATTTTAAAGAAGTGAATTTTGCCTTTTCCTGGAACTGGAAGGAATGCAGGAAGTGACATTTAACCTAAATCATAACGCATCAAAATATAGCTCCCATACCTTTCTAAAAGCAAATATCTTTTTTCCCCTTTCTTTTGTTCCCTTCTTTTTTTTTCCTTCTTTTTTTTTTGTATTTGGGAAAGAATACAAAATGCAATGCAGCATATCTGTACTGAAACTCATACTGCTCATCATCCTTATGCAAGAATTTGACAATGATTTTTGTCATGTTGGCAAATTTATTCATGCATACTGTTTATCCTCATACCAAATGCCATAGCTAGCACTTTTACATTTGGACTTTGCATCTTTCAAAAATATGTTGTAGCATTTATATCTATGCTCAGATGATCAGATCTTGTATCGATGCATGATAAATGGCAGAATATGGAGGAACTTTATAGGGTAAAGTGATTAATGTGGATGGATAAAAAGGTTGTAGCGGGGTGAAGCAAATGAATTTGATTAATTAGATTGTTTATTTGAAGGATGACTTATGCATGAAGTAGTGATGCGCAATAACAATATAGTCATGTGCTGTGTAGTAGGGCTACCAAGAGGTACATGAATATAAGGTAGGATTAAAGAACGGTCTGAGAAAAAATATTTCAGTGGGGAAGAAATAAATAAATTAGAATTAATAGAAGATGACTGTGAAAAAACTGTGTGATTCCATAAAATAGGAAGGTGTTGAATAACATTTACTTATCGTTTGATGGTTGATTTAAAGTCAGTTGAGACATGAAATGCATAAAATTCAAACAAATAAAAGGGTACCTAATCAAGTATTAATTGCTAATTCAGTGAAAAATAATTCAATCATTGTTTAATGGCAGTTTGATGCATTCATTGTAGATATTCGTGTTGCCATTTCAGCCTTGAAAAGAAAAGAAAAAAATCCTTTTTAAAGAATGATTGGCAATGGAAAGAACCTCAAAATATTAGATATTGACACATTTACAATTACCCTAAATTCCTTCATTACAATTTAATTAATAACAATGCTTGTGCCGAATCTACTTAATAGTTGAGGAATAGCATAGATGACTCAGATCAACCAACCTAACACATGGCACATTATGGCACACTGTAGGTGTGTGGGTAGATGGCTACTTATACCCAATACTCCAAGGAAAACGTGCTTGAAGCTGACAAACCTTAAAGGTACCAATGAAGAGTGGTACAGTCTCTGAAGAAATTGTGTCAATTAAAATCGCTCTCATTCGTGAACGGCACCATACACTGCATTGATTTTGCATTGATTTTGCATTGATTTTTGCTCTTTCTGCTCATTTTTATTGTGTAATTCCAAGCATTCTAAATCAAAAGATAATGCAAAAACCTCACTAAAAGGAGACTCTGCACGGCTATGGGTTATCACACCAAATGCTTAATATTTTTCATAATTTTTGAGTACTTTACACATTTTCTAGAAAAGAAAACTATGATGTTCAACAGATTCTGTATTTCAGTATATGTTACTCCACTGAATGTGGATGGACAACAGTTCGCAAATGTTTATCCATTTCTTTGAAATCGATACTTGACATTTAAGTCAAGAGGTTTAAAGATTACCCTAGAAAGACTGTGATGATCTGCTGTTGAGGGAATTACCCTGTTGAATAGAGTCTATGGAATGTGTGTATCCAACAGGTTAAGGTATGGTATAATTTTATGTAGACTAGATAGGTTCCTACTTCTCCTTGTTTTGTCAAAATTGATTCATACCATGCTGTGAGGATACAATAGATTGTATCTCTGAGATATATGCTGCTGTTGACAAGTAAATAACTTGCCAGAAGTGTGTCCCCACATATCACCAGCAAATACATGTGTACCATATGGGATACAGAAAAATTATCAGTGGCTTTGCTGTTACATGTACATGTACATTGTGTGTGTATGAAAAATCCATTTACCATCGATACCCTAGTCACATTGCCAAACAGACCAAATAAGCAACTAAATCTGGGCCATTTGTGGTAATGTCATTTTTGTTCAGTCTCCTGGCAGTCTGGAGTCTCTGTCATTGGTGTGACTTGGGTATTTGCTCTGAGAACAAGAAGCTTTAAGATGGATATGGTTATTGGCCTAGCATTACCCAAGACATGAGATGGAATCTCATAATGTGACGTCTTGTAGTGAAATGGCCTTGGTAGACGTACGCATTGACTTTATTATGTCACATTACTACCCTATGTCAAGAATTTAACAAGACTCAAACTGGCATGTACAGCGTTGGGCTTCAGCGGGGAGGGGAGGCCGTAATGATTGAAGAAGGGGGTGAAATAAACTCAAACCATAAGAACAATTCTAAAGGGTGATGAGATTATACAGTAAGTGAATTCAGTGTAGTCCTGCCAACAGTAAATCCAAATCGTACGAAGAACGATTCAACAGGGTAACAAGATTATATGTAATCATTATAATATATATATTTTATATATAATTATATATAGTCATCATATTTATACATGTAGATATGATCATCATATATGATGATTGAATTCAGTATTGGTGGTCCTGCTTTGTATCTGTGCCAAATTCTACACATAATGATATTTAAGGTAATTCATTTAGTCAGCTTTTTCTAGAGAGTTTCATTCGTGAATTAATATAAGAGGTTAACACTTCATGTATACACAATTTGGTAACAGAAAGTACACTGTAACTGTTTGTTTTTTTGTTTAATCAAACAGTCAATCACTTAATTTTATTTCACTTTTGCTGTTAGGAACAATATGCATTAAGCAGTTTATAAATGTTGATTATTATTATTTGTTTGGATCTTTCTAAGATCCATTGGTTGCACTGTTTGTTTACCAGTCCATTCATAACCTAGCCCACACTACATTTCGAGTTTGTTTTGCCCCATCCAGCAATCATGTTATTCATTACGTTCAAGGTCAGACCCTCTTCTTCAAATCCCCCCAATTAATCAAGAAAGGTCAACAAAATATAACTTTTTCTGGTCCTACTATTTGGTATAGTCTACCCTTAAACATTTGTTCCTGCCCTTCAGTTGAATCTTTCAAAAGCAATCTTTAACTTATTTGTTTTCTCTATGATTGGATTTGGTTGGGTGCACTTGGAGAGCAAAATAATTAATTGGTTTCATTTTTTATTGTAAAGCGCCTTCAGCATGTTATAGAAAGGCGCTATATAAATACCAATATGTATGTATGTATGTAAGAGATATCCATGTCCTTGTATACTTCACAGGTCACTGTTACCCTTTGTATACATGATGTGTATCTGCCTCTACATGTATAATGTACCTTTAAGTTGAGGTTGTTTGCGCAGTGTATCTTGTCTATAATCGGGTATAGTGCCATAGTCTAGCACGCTTGCTGCATCTATTACAGTCAGTAGATGACAACTTGCCTGCATTATTCATTAACAGAGTCACGAGGCGACATGAGAGAGCGTAAAGAACCTGCTCTGAATTTTTATGCTTTCATTAGACCGTTTGAACATGCTAGGGAAACGTAGCAAAGTTACTTCATATGTAGTTGTAATACACTCAAATTACTTGATGGTTCTGGTCAGCTATACTGATAACATATCATTTAGCCTTTCCACATTATCAATTTTCTGTTTGCATTAGTTACTGCTATAGCAGGAGTATCTCTGACAAACTTTTTGATGTTGACAAGAGCAGTATTTATTAGATATATTATAAGAAGCAAATTAGTAATATGGAACATATTAGTGAGTCAGATAGAAGAGGATCTTGGGTATTTGATTCCAGTTCATCGTCACTTGGCCGTGAACCAGAATAACCTGGTGGTTAAACCGCTGCCCGGCAAGCAGTAGATGACAGGTTCAAATCCCGCTGGTTCCAATTTTTTCTGACTTGTGATTTTCATTACAGATCAAGTATACGATCTTTAACACTGGGAGTAATGCCTACAAAAAAAAAAAAATGTTTACAAATTATATAGAACAACTTTAACGTTTAACAACAGGAATACAGAACTAAGGGAAGGAAATGTAATATAAAAGTGGTACATTTACTACAGTAGCTTGGCATTGTGATATACATGTGTACCTTAAATACAATACTACCAAATTGGCAGCTTGGCTGAATTCCCAGTTTCTTTCATTCCTTTTTTCATTCCACCTACCCTTTGTTTAATCCATATAATATTTATGCCTCCCCAAACATACTGATTGTACCTCTAGATTTTATTCCACTTCTGTTGAAAGACTGATGCTTGCCCAACATAGCAATGACTAATGTGTTTCAGTTGTTGACTTTAAAAATGACAATAAAATATTAAAGCTCAGCTCAGTGGGGTAGGTTGGATGTAGGCATGAAGGTTCATGGATTTCATGGGGCAGGATTCTGGTCTCACTCGGTGACTGAATCGAGAGAGGGGGTGGGGGGTTGGGGAAAGTGTTGTATCATCTTCTTTTCTCGTTACCTTCACCCTTTCTTTTTCTTTCTCTCTTTTTCTCTTTTTCTGTCTTTTTTGTTTTTTGTTTTTAATCCCAATTTTGATCGGAGGGGGGGGGGGGGGATGGGGGTGGGGGGTCACTGTGTCCCCTGTGCCCTGCTGTATCTACGCCACAGATAGCTGATAATTCAGAATTATTCCAATATCTTCTAGACCTTCTGGTCTGATCTTCTGGATCTCCAGGTCAATAATACACAGAGTATTAGAGTATCCATCCAGCTATGCTGGCAGGTATGAAAGTGATATTGTTATTGCATGGTAGCTTCCACATCTCAAGTGTATTAGGAAGAGAGGTGTATTGGTAATGAATCTGATGAAGAGCTGGTTTACATTGAAACTGTGTCAGATAGCTACCAGTCGTGTTGTAATACAGCTACCAGTCGTATTGTAATACAAGACAGTTGCACTGCTACCATCTTTAGACTTGTTCACTCCAGGCTTTTGTCCCAAAATAGATGGAATATATAAATTATACAGTATCCAAGCCTGGATATACATGGCCCAAGTGAAGTAGTTGTGGCCTCGTGATGTAATCCTATTCTGGAAAAGAAGGTTTAAGTGCTTGATTCCACCATTTTAACACATTTATTTATAGATAGGTGTTGGTGGGAATATCTACCCCTTTTATCCAGACGAGGGCCATTGCTTGAGGGCGAGGGGGTGGGGTTGTCACACCCTTTTCCATTAAAAGTTATCTTTTGGCAAACTCAAAATTTCCATAGAATGTAGACAAATTGCGAATATTGATGACCCCTTACCCTTTTTTCCTTGAACATCTGTCGGCAAATTTGAATATTTGTAAATGTAAAAAATCCAATGACCCTTTTTCTTTTTTGGCTTGTTTGCAAATTTTCAGCGCAATTTAGTCTGATCACCCCCCCCCCCCTCCCCCTCACACGCACAAATTTTGTATGGTCTTCTTAATGCCCTGATCCAGTGTGAGGTGTTAATGATTTTGTGAACTGTCTGGAAAAAATTGACGGGGGCATGGCAACAAAGTAATTATGAGAATTATAGGTTATATTTGCATTAAATTTCAGCATCTGCAAAAAATATGTGAAGTGATTCTCAGAACGGCTATGAATCCTGCTCTGTCTTTTTTAATTCTACATGTATTTAACATCATGTACATGTGTATGCATATTGTAGCTGTTGGCAGATTTAATCATGATAATCTAATTGAACCTGTTAACGGTGCATAAATTTAATTTACGCCTGTAACCCAGCACTGTGTTAAAACCCTGTATGTAGATGACAATGTAACAATACCTGCGTACTATCTGCTCTATATTACATTAGCATGCTAAGGCCAGAGAGGTGTTTACCCGGAATGAATGCTATGCTAGTAATTGTTATTTGTACTTTAACCTTTGAGTGAAACAAAGCCTAAAAGAGAAATATTGAATATCAAAAGATATGATGATAACTGAAGAGAAATGTCATGTAAATATAAATGTCTGCTGATTCTTGCTATTGTGATTTTCACAATGAAATTACAAAGCAAAGCCTTAAGGAGGAATTTTGAAAATTTTGATGATTGAAAAGAAATTTGATATGTTCATGAAACTGTTGATAGTTGCAATTATCATCAATTAATGTTCTTTTTGAAATCTATGTGTGTTATAATGAAGCAATGGTTTCATCACTCTGGTGGGGATGGGGGGTGTGCGTTTTAAAATGAATGTTCATGAACTATATAATCCATAGGCTGTACGGTTCAATACTTTTAAAAACACTGCTTGTCATATAAGGTTTATTAAGATCTTTCTTTCTGATGATTTTTTTCATTAGGTATCTTTCAGCCAAGAACCTGCACATCCCAATCAGTTATACTGGGAGGGTCACAGTGATTCAGTTCGCTTTTCCCCTTCCAGGCCCAGGTCATGCCAAATACATGTACTTCATAATAATAATAGTAATAATAATAAGAATAATTGCTTTAGTAGAGGAAAAGTTCCTTTTATGGCCATATATGGTACTGGATGATTAATAATAATGTACTCTTCACATCTATGTGTGTTGGAAAGAAGAGATCCTTGACATTTGTTTTTTTAAACTTTAGGAATCTTCATAAATGCACAAATGTATCATTTTCCCCCCTTCAAATTGAGTAATGTATGATTGGTAGTGCTGCAATGTAACTGTATGCAATTTTTCTTTCTTTCTTTTTCTCTTTTGAATGCAAAAGTACTACATGTAAACACAATCCATTACCTTTTAGTATCTTTTTGTGTATTGATTATTTGCATGTAACAAATTGTACTTCTTTCATCAAATAATGTAATAAGCTTGAGAATATCATAATGCTTTATCTGACAGTTTGGTCATCTCATAGTAAAACTTTGCATTATTATGATAGATCTCTTTTCAGGTTTATTCTTCTGTATCCTTGTACACAAGTCATGTACAACTCAATTTACTGATACATCGTCACAGATGGAGTTTATCAGGAATATATTTTTAGAAGTACCTGTATGTACATGTTCATGTATGGACAGTAGATTTCCATCAGTGCAAGTATTTTGTTAATTTGCAGTGCTTGTAAGTTATGTTTAAAGCTGTCTTTCTGTGGATGTACAAATATCTGCAGTAGTCATTCGAATATTCATTATTAATCTTTGCTGGCAATGCTTTTATTCTATATCATCTGCAAGTATGTATGTTAAAACTTTACTCATTTGTGTTTATCTAAAATGTACAAGGTTTTAGAAGTGTTTAGTATTATACCCTGATTTCATTGGATTGCATGTACTTTGTTGCAAAAAGTATATTTGTTGGCTTTGATAATTTATTTTGATGTGAATTATTAATGGATGCCATAATATTATGTTTGCCATATTTCTTTTATGATTATAACCTTAAAGCCATGATCATTATCATTATCATTATTAACATGTGTGTGATTGTAGATGAATACGTCAAATAGAATTTAATAGCTTTAAGTTGAGTGATATAAAGTAGCAAAATGGGAATACAAGGACAAATGGTCTATTTCATTCATACTGATTTCATGAAATTATTGATATAATTATGGATTATTATTGCATCGTTATAACTAATGTCATTATTCTGCATCACATATAGTTGGGTTAGAAGAGGCAACAGGAAATTGACTCACAGGCAACACTAGACACCTGGGGTTGTGACACAAAATTTGCTGACAAAATACCCCCCCCCCCAAAGAAAAAGCCTCACATAAAGGTAATCAGTGTTTTGCATTTTGCTGGGGGGGGGGGGGGGTCCATACCTTCCCGCCAATGCCAATGCCCCTAAAGAGGCGCAAGCTTATCATATTCCTATTTTCATACTGTTTATTGCTCAGACATTTATTACAGCTATGCACTTATTTACCCAATGTTTATGTATGTATCTTATCATCATATATTCCAGCTGGTATTGAGGATATATCATTTACCATTGTGTGATGTCACATATTAAAGGATCACAAGGCTTTAGTCATTTAATGCTTTTTTTTTTGGGGGGGGGGGGGGTAACATGACACTAACCAAGATTCCATTTGGGAAGTCATGGGCCCCCAAATCTTTGTTGGAGATCATTTGGTATTTACTCACTTTGATTTTACTTTGAAGAAATGTCCCATTTTTCCCCGCTCTGTATTAAGAATATAGCATATAACTTTCTATATACATCTACATCTTCATTCAGGTGAGTATTTAAAACTAGACTAAAATACATAAGTTGAACCCTGTTTTAATGATATATACATATATGTGTTGACGCTCTTATGGGGTGTTGCAAGAAAGTTGCAATCAATTTCAAATTGTAAAGCAAATTAGAACAAACATTCTGAATGGTTCAGGGTCTGCCCATTCAAGAAGATGCGCTTGCAGCAATGATTTTGATTGGTCATTACCGATCAGTTGCAAGTTGCAATCAATCGCAACTTTCTTGCAACACCCCATTAGTCTGAAATAGGTAAAAATGATACAAGAACAGAAACAAATGTTCTACTTGTTAGTTTTGCCATGTTAGAGGCTGCAGTATGTGTTTTTCAGTATAAAGTGGAAGGGGTTCAGAGTCATTAGAGTTTCATACAAGTTTTCACACTGCTAAATAAACAAATCACAACCGATACAATGCTGTGTTTTAGCAGTTCATGAAAGGTTCTTGCTGCGAAAACGGCCACTGTTTATTACTAATCGTAAAAGCTTCATGTTGAGAAGCTTTTTAGTATTGCAGTAATAGACACTTGTTAGTTTATATCTGTATTGATTAGGTAAATCTAACTGTACATTACATCTTAGTTTATAAATACATGTACATGTATATACAAGAAGTATTGAGAAGAATAGTTATATTACACACTATATGATGCACTCATTAAACAGGAAATAATATATTTCTGTTCAAATTGGTTAGTTATTATCTGAAAATCATACGGTTTAATCAGTTTTTATGTTTAGTTCAATATTTTTGTCATGGTGCGTCATGTTTACCTCAAGTCTCCCAAATGAATGTAAAAGTTGTATATTTCTTTTTCCTTTTGTAGATAAACTCGTAAAAATTCTCTTATATTTCAGATTGTATGTGAAAAAGAATATCATGTGGAATAACCCAGATTGCTTTATCAAAAATCAACATAATCAGTCTACTCTTGCTCTTTGTATTGTCTTCCACGAGTTATAAATCTTTATTTTAAACTTAAAATATTTCTTGTATAATCTATAATCTACTTGAAGAAAAAGGAGCATTGATATGTGTGTGTGTGTGTGGGGGGGGGGGGTTAAATTATAGGGATGCCACTTTTTTAGAACACTGCCTGATTTATGGCCCTAACAACTCCCCATGTCAGGCCTTTCTTCAGCATGCATCCATAGACTGACAAGTCTGGGTCTCATTTAAGGCTATTAGTGAAATAGTACATCCCTTGAAAAGATATCCCTTGAATTAGTGCACCTTGTAGTTGGGGGAGCATTGATTATGAAAAATAGAATTTTGGGGAATTCAGCATCGAGCCTCTCAATTTTCTCATATCTCATTTTCACTCTCCCAATATCTCTCTTCCCCTCCCTACCTCCATCCCTCTCTCTATAAACCCACCCTCTGCAATATGGTCTCAATTTTTCACTTTCTATTTTCAATAAAATCCAATTCACAATCTTCTTGGGCAATATTATACTAGAACATGCCGGACATAGCATCATATATGTATGAAATGTGGCAGCCCAGTATCTTTTGAAAAGCTGCAATATTTTAGCCATCAGTTTACTCCAAGTTACCTCAAATTTCCAAGACTGAACTGGAACCATCTTAAAATGCTTCAAGCATGAACCATGTATCAGGACATGGTTTATTTCCTTTGTGAGTTCAAATTCCAATATATCGGAAAAGCTTTTATTTCTGTGGGATGGCCAATGTTCAAAAATCCTTCCTCTTCACAAAGGAGGTTTGGTTTAAACCATGGTTTAAACCCCCTTGTGGGTTTTTTAAGCGTACGTGCGCGCGGAATCCGATCCAATCATATATTTTCTTTGGGCGCGCGCATGGGCAATATGCGCTTATTTACGCTTATTTTAGTACGCTTACGGAGGTTTAAACCTTACCCGTGGTTTAAACCTCCTTTGTGAATTCGGGCCTTCATGTTTCTGTTTTTGCAGAGATACTTTATTTTCTTTGTGACTGATCAAGATTATCATAAATACCATCATCAAAAAAGTCAAAGAAGGAAACGCTTACAACATAAAGATTTTGATTTCCATTTGTTTTTTAAGGTTTTAATTGGTCTTGCATACATCTCCTGGTATTAATACAACTTAATAACTCCACAGTTCCAAAGAAGAAAATAAAATAAAACTATGGTGTGTCGCATGTCATGGACCCATTAGAAAACTTAACAGTGCAACTTCAATATACAAGCAGTCAACAATACACCATGTCATACACATTACATGGGCCTTCCAACAATACTTTCCATAACCACAATAAAAGCCAACGTCATGTACTTTCATTCATTCCCCTGATTTAAGATGCAATACCATCTCCCTTCATCTACCATCACACTGAACACACCAAAATTAGAGGAAATCATAAAATGTGGAAAACGGGTCATAAATTGGGGAACAAGGGAGATTGTAACAATGTAAATTAAAAGTAACTTTGCAATTTCACGTGCACAACATTTTTTTTTTTTGCCCCTGGTTTGTACCCTTTGTGAGAAATATACATTGTCAATCCACACACTTAATCACATAGCAGTACTTTGATGTGAGGTAAAAATCATTAGAGTAAGCTAGGCTTCATCACCAGGCTTTTTAGTGAGCAATTGTGGTATTCATAGTACTGTTGGTGGCTCACATAACACAATTTAAACCTGTGGTTTTCAATTTAAAAGAGTGCTGGTGATCAGAGTCTAATGAAGCCCAGGTTAAAAGGCATTGAGTTTGGTATTGAAGACGATGACTTTGAATTCCATATAAAATAACATTTGAACCTCACTTTTAATAGTCAACACCAATGTGGTAAACACTTAACATAGAAGGGAATATATCATCTCTTGAGAACCAAAAGGGCATAACTTACAATGCCCTTCTGGCCCTGAACAGACAATATCACAAAATGATAGCCAGAGCATTGAAATTCTGAAGAAATGAACAGATGATACTTTCCTTTCAAATGATCAAAATATTCTAGAGTTAGCAAATCTAACATGGACATACCCAGCCTTTAAGCCTTCAATTTTGAATAAGATTTTTATGAAGGCCATCATGAGCATCCTCAACGAATACATAAAAACCAAAATATTGTGCATTACTCTTCGTGCTCTTATAGACCCCACATGAACCATTTCATCCAGTAATATTGGTCATGGCATTTCTTCAAATGTTCATTCAACTTTGGACAAGTATAAAGTTATGAAGCATTGCCAATCAAAAGTGATTTAGAAATAGGAAGGATGATGTTGTAAGCCATTGCCACCTCTTTCAATTTTCATCAATATGCCTCTAATTCTGAAATTTGGAAAGCTGTAGTTTGCAATGTCCAATAAAAGCAAGACAGAACCAGACAACAAGTATTGGTATAGACCATGCTCTTTATGAAATTCCTACTTGTTTATGGAGATACCAATTCATGATAATTAAGTCTGCAATAAAATATGTGAAAAAGTATCTAGGCAGTTGTTTCTATGTTTAAGCTCTGGAATATTCATGTCATTTAAAGGTACTTTTAATTCAGTATATCTTCTTGCATTGAAGTACCAACAAGCTATCATGATACATTTAACCCCTTAAATAATAAGCTCGAGACAACTTCAGCTGGAACCTTTAGGAAAGTTAAGTGTTAATAGAAAAGGGGATTGTCTCCAGTAGATTAACTAGCTTTTATGTCTCCAATGGATCAACATCTCCATGAAAGTAAAGTGAAATATTCACAATATTACTTTACTATGCACATCATAGATAAAGGTTTATAATTGCACAAATGTGGTCCATTTTGTTTCTTAAAATTTAACTCTACACAGTTCCACTTCACGTATGATTTAAACCAAAAACAATCTCCATTTCTCCATCTTTCATTGAAAAATAAACTCTTTGGCCCGTATTCTGAACTCCGGTTTAACTTAAACCGTGGTTTAAATCTGTGGTTTAAATCTGTGGTTTAACTATGGGTAGCCAAAAATGTCAAAACTTTGTTTACACTGTATGTTCCTTATGTTTACTGGATTCTGGTTCTCATGCTTTAATGGTCAAGAAAACTATTGTACTTATCATTCCCAGACAGTTTTTTAAATGTTTGAGTACCAAAAATGCTGATAAATTGAATATCTACTGTTAGAGATTTGTGTCACATTTGGCTGCCCATAGTTAAACCACACATTTAGACCATGGTTTAAGTTAAACCAGAGTTCAGAATACGTGCCTCTGTCTACAGAACCAATGTAGTCCTAACAGGAGATCAGTTATCCTACTCCTGTGACATGACCTTACCAATTTAAATCATTCAGACTGAACAATCACTGATAAAGATAAAACTTTGAAAAACTCAAAAAACAAACAAACAACCTCAACGCTGAACAAATAATGTCAACAGTTCTGTTAATGTCTGATCATAACTAGAATGCGACGAGGCCCTTATCACAGCAGAGATAGTGCACATACATGTAGGTGAGTGGCTTCAATTTGAGCTACATTTATAGTAGAATATGCAATGTTTCCATTGCTCCAGTCAAGTTAAATAGCCCTTACCCACACTTACAGGACACATACTTAAAGATAAAGTGGAGTTCTGGTCATGCCATTACATTGTGAAAGAAACTTTCAAACCAATTGGAGAAGGCTGATCATGTCTACATAAAAATTGGTGTATATGAGTTTTAGGAATCATCAAAATGATAAGAAATTGACTGAATCTCACTGAAAAGCACATGCACTGCAAACAGAAACGGGTATATGGGACTGCACAAATAAAGTGGCATGAATGTTCGGCCTGAACACTTCAGCTATTTCTTGTCATATTTCGAATATGAGGGCATTTCATTAGCAATCCTTTTCAGGGGACATTTATACTATAATGTTCTTCCAAACGGATATAAGAAGATGGAGAAAGCTTGAAAATTATTTTCACCTTTCCCAGAACTCAACCTTCTCTTTAAGTGCTGATGGGGGCACATTATCTCACTCGGTTAATTCATACACAATGCTAGACATACAAGGCTTTAATAGAGATATAAGTTCCTTTATAAATTGCTCAAAGTATATTAAACTTTGCTTCAATGTTTCAGAATCGACTTGAAATACATTGAAGCAAAGTTGGTAGAAATCTGTTTTCAGTGGAACCTCGTTATAAAGAACACTGTTATAACAAACTCTCGTTAAAATAACAAGGTGATTTAGCCAGTCCTACTTCTTTGTATTCTATTGTTTTTAGCCCTGATATAACAAGGTTTCAATATAAAGAGGTTATTTCCTTGGTCCCAACATGGACCTACTATGGTCCCAAGGAGTTTGTTATAACAAGGTTCCACTGTAATATTACGGGAAGGAAGATACAGTGGAACCTCGTTACAAAGAAAACTGTTATAACAAACACTCATTATAACAAGGTAATCTTTCGGGCCCACTTCCTTGTATTCTCTCTATTTTTTTAGCCCTTATATAACAAGATTTAGATATAAAGAGGTAATTTCCTGGGTCCAAAGGAGTTTGTTATAACAAGGTTCCACTGTACTATTGAACCTTCAGACTCGAGGCGGTAAACCCCCTACAAAACCTGCTGCAGCAAAATGAAATAACATCAGCTTAGTGGACATCAAGAAAACTGTAAATCATAACACACAGATCACAGAGTATGCGTGTGAGCCTTTGTTGCGCACACTTGCCATTACTTGACATGTAAAATGGTTTTGTTGCGAAGTTCTTATAGGGGATTTACAGCATCGTGTCTGAACAAGGATATAAGCTAACTCAACCCTACAATGAAATCTTGAAAGCCAGCACTGTGTATAAACATCATCTACTCGGAAAAACAGCCCCAATCCAAGCACAATGAGCACACTAACATGTTTACTGAAGGACATTTTGTGCTATGCTTGGCATTTGAAAAGTTTTGTATTTTCTGCAAGCTTCTTCTTTTAAGTTGAATTTACCACCAAGAAAATAATATGGAGATAACGAAGAAGAGGAAAAAGATCAGAGAAAATGTCACAAGATGGTGAAGAAAGATAGATGCAAGAACAAGAAAAAGGGCTAAAACAAATGCAAAAAGGGAACCTATTCATTTCTCTCTTTTCTCTTCTGCAGGGGCGTCGCTAGATCATTTCGATTGGGGGGGGGGGGTCCGACCAAACATAGTAGCTGAAAATTTTTGAACAAGAACAAAAAGGGTCATCAATTTTTTTGATTTGCTGACAGTCTATAAAATATTGAATTTGCCGACAGAAAATTCTTAAGGGGGGGGGGGGGGTGGTTGTCCTACCCTACCCCCCTCAAGCGACGCTCCTGCTCACCTTTTGCCTTTACCAGTCTGGCTACATTAAACTACTACATACACCACCATCCCATACACCTCTCTACAAAAAGCAGTACCTGTCAAATAATCAAATTGTATCAGATAGCATTCCTGAATTCTTCTATGAGGAAAAAAAAAAATCAAATGAAAATTCCAAAATAATCTCTTTGGGAAAACAACGACTTGTAAATTGGACTGCTTGTTATGTCGATGGCCTATTAATATCCATGTATTCCATACCTACGTTCACTCTAATGACTAGTGATTACTTTACATAAAAAAATCATTTTTGATAATCGAGATATGGACGGATTAATGTTCTCTTGGACATAGATTTGAATATAAACATTGACACAGTGACAAGTTACATTGGCTAATTGTTGCTCACACCACGAATGAATGGGATAAATTAGGATGTAAATGTTATTCACGAAATCTTACTCGCACCGTAAACTACTCAAATCCTGTTTTGTAATATACCATATCCTGAAACTCCTTTCCATGACGTTCCCCGAACATAATCTCATAGTTATTCTAATAAATTTCTTTCTGGGTAGCTGCTTTCTAAAAAAAAACCGGAAAAATGCTTTTTGATTTCTGTTTATGTCAAAACAAAAGTGAAGTTGCCTATTTTGGTGCTGTCACTGAATTTGAAGATATCTATAAATAGAAGATTTGCTACTTCAGAATGACATACTGCCATAAGATCAGAATATTATTAAAGCTACTTCATCCCTTTTGCAGACTTACACGAAATTCTGTGAAACTTTGCACAGGTTTAGTAGACATCCTGTAGATACTGCCTATGAAATTTCAAGGTCAAACGTTCTATAACTCCTTTGTAAGAAATGAAAATCTTGCTTTTGCCATAAAGGGAGCTATTTAGAAATCAACACAAGTACATGTACTAGTAACAGTCAAAATATAAATTAAATTTTTTTTTTTTAGAGTCGAAAAAATTAACTGTTACCAAATTATTGTTATTACTTACTTAAAAGCAAATTATAATCCTTGTCACATCCGCACAAGTATTCCAAGTATAATTCTTTTGTAATTTATTGCATATTCACATAACATCAAAATTTAGGGTTGCAAAAGGGATGAAGTACCTTTAAAATTTACTGGTATTTCTAGTGATGCTTGTTTTCCCGTATGATGCCATTGCCTAAAAGAATAAAGTGCTTAGTTTCAAGCTCCAACTCCTCATGAGTGACCTTAAGATGGTAAGCAAAGTTGACAGTTTTCTAAGTAAACACCAAATATCACTTTTCCATAAAGAAATAAGAGTATCGTTTAATGATTGTTAGAGGATGCCAATAACATTTCTAGTAGTTGATTAGAGTGTGTGAATAAAAATGCAGTCTAAAAATTTGAGCAAAAGAAATGCAAATCGATTGAACTTTTTCCCTCTGGAAGATTAAGAACTGATTACACACTTCTAAGTAAAAAACAAATGCAATATGGTTGTCCTGCTATTGACGACTTTTCATCATTTGTATTGCCTCTACCTCACCGCTTAATTCTCTTGCTAAAAGCATATCAAATCCAATCTGAAACAGCTTTAATAGTTATCCACTAATCTGAACCAAATTCTAACCCCAGCAGGCTTCACTGCATACATTTGTGGAGACAGTTACATATAATGGCGTAACAATTACCATGCAACAGAAAGGATGAGCTAGCAAGCACTCTTCACGAATAACCCCTTCGCATATATGCATTGAAGTTTATGGTGTAGCAAGCCACCAATGATACCAAGATATTACAACAATCACAACAACATTCGCATCTCTTATCGTCTTTCATTGATTCTTTAAAAAAAATATATAGGCGATCTTCACGATCTTGTCCATGCTATCTATCCTTTGGAGATCATGTGACTGATCATGTGACTGATCAGGTGACTATGATGGAATGTTTCCATTGTGGATACTGGAGAAGGAGAGGAAATCATCCTTGAATTGGTGACTGACATAGAAAAGGATGTAGGCCTTGCACCGAGTAATGACCTTCTCCTCTACAGGGGACACTGTACTATCGTTGAAGCAGTACCACTGACCTGAGTGTGCAGAAAGAAAGCGAAGAAATACAGAGAAAATTATTACATCAGGTAAACGGGTACTTGGGAATTTAAGTATATACTGGCATGAATATTCCAAACTGAATGATACGCGGTGTTAACTAGCCCCAAAACAACAGAAACATAATCTAAAGGACATAAAGTTTGCACATATCAGCCTATTCCAACTCAAGGTCTACTTCTGATTAATAACAGAGACATCTATTATGATTGCCAAATGAAAGATTTGCAATCAATGAAATGCGAATTCAATGTATAGGCTTCAGGCAGGAATTGAGAGGGACTATATGATTTTGGTATGACCATATATTTATATTCAGAGGTGCCACTAAGAATTGATAAAAAAGTAGGAAAAATCATCTAGAATGGGCCCTTGTGTACATATAAAGTGGTTTTTCTATGGCTAAAAATATGTTGAAAAAGTAGGAATTCCTACTTTTGTCTGAAAAGTGGCATTCCTGTATATTTCTTGTGGTAAATTTTCATTAACAGGAACCTACCATGCCTTCTTGCCCCAAAGCTGATATTTTATTTACCTTACAATAACAATCTACTCCCTTTAGATCTGCATCAAGCTCCAAAAGAGAGTACTCGTCTTAAAAACAATGAAATTAATTTCTTTTTTTAATTAAGTCTTGGAATACATATAAATTATCATGATCAAAGTGTTAACTTACCATTGTTGACTGCAAAGGCTATATAGTGGCCAGCACCAGCCCTACCAAAAAGAAATCAAACATCAAATCTGTTTTAGTGCATCCAACACAAAATAAACTTCTACTTCTATAAAATAAGCTTTTATATTCAAATTTAAGAGGAAAGAAAGTCTACTACAATAAAGTATATGGGTTATGTTTGACAAGAATTGGAAGTAGTAGATGTATATCATCATCTACATGAATAAAGAATTTGAATGATCCTTCTTAAACATTAATACGAAATTGATATTTAAAAAAATGTAAAACAATGGAGGCCTAATTGGACAAAAGCATTCACAATGACACACTTTACCAAAATCGCTTCATGTAAGAGAACTATTATCATTTTAAACTAGGTACGCAATGATCGTTTCCATTGTTTCAAAGAGAAGTAAAAACTGTAAGCTTTGCACAACGCTCTTTAAGCTCTTGGCTGATTACATGAGGGAATTTCAATCAAAGATGAGAAGAAGTAGTGAGTCCCACAGCAATTAAAAGCTCATTTGAGATACACTTCACATTAAATCTTGTTAAAAGTTTGTGCGACGATCATCAATCAATTGGAAATGGATCTCCTCACGCATAATTACATTTTCAAACATTTATACCAAAGGGGGAGACAAAATGATTTTGCAATCAAACAACTTCGCCAAACTTCACGAGAAGTAAACGAAGAAGCTTGATGGGAGGAATTTTTAATTTGTAAACAAATTTTTAGGCATTTTACTCCCAGTGTTAAAGATCGTATGCTCGATCTATAATGAAAAACACAAAACACAAAACACGAGAGAAGTTTATCTTAATCCATGGTTTAAACCTCCATATATGCTTACATATGTCAGATTTAAACCACAGTTTAGACCATAGTTTAAATCAAAACCTATATGAATTCAGAAATCATGTTTGGTACAATTGATGCATATGAATTGAAAAGCCTGGAACAAGCTTCTGGGTTGTTAGAGCAACTTTTGTCCAAGAAATATGCACACCAGTTTAATACATCAGTAAGTAGCTTTTTCAGAATCATGATGTTGCAGGTGAAGTAGAAACAAGTTCCTACATGAATCCTACTAAGAATCATCATGACAAGTTACAAGTATTGATTTGACAAATGGGTACAGGAAGACTTGATTTCAACCTCTCTTTAGTCTAATTCACACATAATGCTATAAACTGCCTAAAAAAATCCAAGGCATAAAAAAATGTTGACATAAGCATAGTGCGTTCTACACTTTGGAATCTTTTTCACACTCAGAATACCTGCAGGGGCATTTGTATTGTTATACATAGCTACCTTTTTTTTCCCCGCCCCTCTTGCAATTCATTACAGGTAAAATGGTTCGACTTTTCTTCTGCAGTTCTTTGAGGCATTTCATACCTGAACAAGGTTTTGAGGTGCTATCGGATAAGTTGGTGGGGCAGCTGATAATTTCATGACTGAACAAGGTTTTAAGGTACTATCGGATAAGTTGGTGGGGCAGCTGATAATTCCATGACTGAACAAGGTTTTGAGGTACAATCTGAGAAGCTGTGGGGGCAGCTGATAATTTCATGACTGAACAAGGTTTTGAGGTACAATCTGAGAAGCTGTGGGGCAGCTGATAATTTCATGACTGAACAAGGTTTTGAGGTCCTATCTGAGGGGCAGCTGATGATGGTACTCACCCTGATCCTTGATGTACAATGACTGCAGCTAAATCATAAAGTGTTGTGTTCACATTCTCATCCTGACACTGCAACATCAAAGAAATACACCAAAAATACATATCTTAGATATCATTCCTACAATCATAACAAAAAATGTGATTGGTTGTATGGATAATTCCAAGCCATCTATAATTTTTTGATACTTAAAGGTTAAGTTCTGGGAATGGCAAAAAACCCAACATTTGTGAGCCTTCTCATTTTTTTTATGTCAGTGTGGAACAAGATCATTGTTGAAATGTCCCCTGGAAAGGATTGTTCTTCAAATGCCCTCATATTTGAAATAGACAAGAAATAGCTGAAGTGTTTGGGTCGAACATTCATGCCACATGTGCGTGCAGTCCCATATACCCATTTCTGTGAGCCGTGCATGTGCTTTTCAGTGATGTCTTTATCAATTTGATAATTTCAAAACCATACAGTATACACCACTTCTTATGTAGACATGATCAACCTTTCCCAGTTGCTTTAAGACTGTTTCTTGCACAATGTAATCGCATGACCAGAACTCAACTTTATCTTTTAATCAGTGCTTCACACAAACTTTTTTTTCAAAAGGGTCTCATTGAAATTTAAAGGGTCTATCTGCTGTGTCACTTGTTGAAACTCCAAATTTTGGGGGGTCTACAGCTACAATTTTGGGACCATCTGTACCCCCGTTAGTGTCAAGCCCTGTCTAAATCTTTCATAGAAGAACCAAGAATCTACATCCTATAACTCAGTCAATTTTTACTACTTCTATTTTTACTTGCATGTATACGGAGTGACAAGCCATGACAACAGTATCTCATAAACCACAAAGCTTCTTGTGGAACAGCTGACATTTCCTAAGACAGTGCAATGTCACACATCCTTTTGAGACAGTTGTTTTCATTCATAAGAGGGAGCACGACAATCTTGAAAGCCTCCTTTACACACGATGCAGAATTTAGCATGAAGCAGTGGACATGTATTTATTTCTTCATTTTCTTATGATACCAAAAATAAATTAGGGCATAAAGAGAGAAAGATACCTGTGTTTCCAATTTAAAAATTGAAAGCTGATTTATGCATTCTCTCAAATAACCTTACCCTTCATGAAGTAATAACCAAAATTAGATAAAAACATTTCAAAGGCACTTCATCCCTTTTGCAACCTTAAATTTTGAAGTTGTGCGAGTATATAATATATTACAAAAGAATTATAATTCAAAAACCTGTGCGGATGTAAAAAGGATTATTATTTGCTTTTAAGTAAGTAATAACAACAATTTGGTAACAAAAAAAAAAAAAGAAAATCAGCAAATTTCTAAAATTATTTTTTGATGGTTACTACATGTAGTACATGTACTTGCGTTGTTTTCTGAATAGCTCCCTCTGCAACAAAAGCAAGATTTTCATTTCTTACAAAGGAATATGGAACTTGTGACCTTGAAATTTCATAGGCAGTATCTACAGCATGTCTACTAAAACTGGCCAACGTTTTGCAGACTTTGTGTAAGTCTGCAAAAGGGATGAAATACCTTCAAACACTAACACTAAAACCATACCTAACCTAAAATTCAATCGCAACCCTAATCCTAACCCTTTTACTTTGACAAAATAAAGCCCGGAGGAAACGTCGCAAGAGAAAATGTCGGATCACCAAACTTGATTTGTGTCTTACCTCAGGTCCCAACATGTATGGTTGTATATCTAGGCCTTTCATAGGAAACTGCACGTAGGTGTCGATCTTGGTTCGTAGAAACCCTGTCCATGTGAACCGCTTTAGATGTATACATAGCACCTACATAAGAAACAAAAGAATCACTTTACATTACTCTGCAACAAGGAAGTATCCCTTTCCTCCGCTGTAATTTTTCCTCACTTGTTCCCTTTTTCTCCCTCTTTCTCATTCTCCCTCTCTTGCTTTCTGTCCCTTTCATGACATTACATGTACCTATCCCAAGCCTTTCATTCTACTCAACATCACAACTCTGTCACATCCTGTTACATGAAATCTTTTTTTTTTTAAGTTCACCATGCCAAAGGGCCTCACTTGTGAGCAAAGAGAGAGATAGAAAAAACTGAAATGAGGAAATAGTGGATGATTCTTGATTATCATCTGCATATAGACACATTCTGCTAGTCTTTTCATTTGAAATTCTCTTTACAAGTAGACTGGGAGAACACAACAAGGAACAAAAGGTTATTTTGATGGCAGCCAGTCTAACCCAACCCCCTCCTTTAATTATTAATCTACAAGAAATATGTTTTTTAAAGCAATTTATGTTTGTAAATATTTAGGTACATATCATCTATACAAAAATCTATTTAACTTTTTTTTCAGGGGCTTCCTCCCAAAAATGTGGTAGGCTTTGAAATAGTATACCAAAATTGGCTCATGTTGAGGAGCATATCTTCAATCATTACTAAATCTTACATTTTGAATAGCTTTGAGCCAGAACTTCTTGGTCGATGGTTGTCTATTGGACTTTGAGGGATATCTTCGGGAATTTTATCATCCTTTTCAACAAAATTCAAAGAAAATTTGATAACTGAATTTCAGGGGCTTCAAATTAAAGGTGCTTGGTCTGTGGCAGAAGACGATTGGCTTGAGTTAAGAATGTTTCCTTCAATCTCTTGAAGGTTTTACATTTGGAATAGCTTTGAGCCGGAACTTCTTGGCTGATAGTTGTCTCTGTGAAGATTTTAAGAGTTATCTTTGGGGACTTTATTAGTTTTTAAAGATTTTTTTTTAATCTGATAAAATGGTCTCAGGGGCTCCACAACATTTTGCTTTAGTTCATAATAATATAATAATAATAGCTACATTCATATTGCGCACGTATCCATCTGAGGGGATGCTCAATGCACCTATGGCTTTTAGCCAAAATTATTGATTCAGAGTTACCTAAAGATATTTAGAGGGTTGTCTTTGGGAATCTTACTATCTTTACCCAAAATTTCAGAGAATAGATTTAAAGGGCTAAAAAATATATTGAGCGTGAGATCCCCATTTGTTCACACCACTGTCTTACATTTGGAATAGCTTTGAGCCAGAATTTCTTGGTTGATGGTTGTCTCTGTTGACACTTAGGACACATGTAATGTTCAGACTCCTCCAGTTCCTCTACCTCAATGAAACTCTGTAGACAATCTGTAGTCAGATGGAAAACAAGACATACTATCTAGCAAAATCACTTTTTAAACACAACTGATACATTATCAGCACAGCTACAAGCTTGATAGGATAAGGGTGAGTCTCTGATGAGATGTTATTTACTCATAGGAGTTTATTAGAAGGGTAAGCTAACAAATGAGGCACTAACTAGTATTCTGCCCTACTATGAAAAAGGGAAGTAAGTGACAAAATGAGCATAATGTGTCTGACATTTACATAGGCATCTATGCGATGATATGCTGTATCGACCTAAATAACTCAGGGGAGCGATTCATCAAGCATTTTGTCAGTGATTTTTACTGACAATTTGCTCTCAGCCAATCAGATGCAAGGATTTCAGTAGCTTATAACACTTGTTTGTAAAAATCACTGACAAAACGCTTGATGAAACGCTCCCCAGATTTGATTGGCTTGCCACTTGCTTCCTGTTTTAAAAGTAGGGCAGTATGGCTTCAAAGTCAATTTGCTTCAACTCCCAATTCATTTGGGATATAAGAGCAGCGAGCCTGATCAGTTAGTCACGGACGGACATTTAGATATTTTGAAAGTTTGAAGGCCTGTAGAAAATTAGTATTTAATTGAAGAAAGCTGCTTCATGTTTCATTGTGAAGGGCATCACTGAAGGAGTTGATATTTGATAAAATTTGGTTGCAATGGTCGCCATAAAATATTCAATGTCACGGACAGACAAAATGCCTACTCTTAACCGCTCAGGCTCTGGAGCATGTTCTACACCTCACCACATTTTATCCACAGCAGTGATCTAAACTGAGGTACAATCAATGCACATTCATACCTTGAATGAAAACAACTACATTAAAGTACTCTTGTTCACAGGAGTGTTTTATCTTAAAAATTAGTCTTCCTCAGGGAATTTATGTTTTCCATTTGGGTAGTTTTGAAGCTTTCCAATGCAAAATTACTCCACATCCCTCATTTCTGTTCACTGGTTCTAGAGTGTATACACACTAAGTTCTCCAGCGCGCACACCATCATTTCAGATCAATGCTAGGACCAAAGTACAGTACTATGATATTGACTACTTTTCTTCTCTTACCTTGTAACCTACATACTTGTGAACCATCCTTGTTTTTACTTCTTGGTCTAAATCTCTCTGGAATATCTAATGATACATCTGCAGAATCAGATAAGAGATGGAGAAAAAAAAGAAAAGAAGCATTATATTTTTAGAAGACAAACCTTTTCAATGAAAAATATATAATCTTATACTGGACTCGTCTCGTTTCACTGCTCCTGATAAGGTTGTTAATGTCAGACACTATCTTTAGGTCCTCTCCAAGAGGGACCGGGTAATTGACATTCAATGTCTTAACCAAGGGCACTAGTAAAATGACCTGGGCCCTCTTGCATAAAAAGTCAAAAAATTAAACGGAACTTGATTTTCAACCAATCAGGATCGCATATTTTGGACCTGCGTTTAATAATTTGACTTGCGATTTGATGCAACTTTTAAATGCAAGAGGGCCCTGGGGAGCGTTTCAGCAAGCGTTTTGTCAGTAATTTTTACCTACAAATTTGCTCTCAGCCATTCAGATGTAAGGATTTCAGTAGCTTATAACAGTTGTCGGTAAAAATCACTGACAAAACGCTTGATGAAACGCTCCCCAGGACTCAAACTTGGACACAGGAGACCCTCTTTCTTAGAACCCTATCTAGAAAGGTGACTTCTCTTTAGTGGCCACTTTACTGTTCCTTATATGGTCTTCATAGAGAGGTTTGACTGGTATCTAAGCAACCTATATAAAATTCCATCAGTAACGTCTCCCAATCCCTGCCAACCTCAAAATGCATTATGTGCTGGTAGAGTGAACCACAGGGTCCACAAGAATAGTGTTGGGGATAACTCAGCCATAACTTAGTTTATTCAGATGTGCCATTAAACTAAAGTCCCCAAGATGCTTCAAAGGAAGCCTAAAACTACGGTCTATGACTCTGAGTAAAATGAATCACCATTAATCCATCAAACCAGAGCCTACCTAGAAATGGATCTATCTTCTTGTAGAGCGAACCACAGGGTCTACACGTGACCTCACTGAGTAGAAGACCACCAAAGATGAGGCTGACGATGGTTGCATGGCCGTTGGTCTGTTTCCTAGGTGTGGTAGGCCAGTGGGTGCCTTGCAGCTCTGTGTGTAGTCTGTCTAGTAGGTACCTCATGAATTCATGTGCATCTTGCTGTTGGTAACCCCTGTGTATAGAACATGAAGAAAGCTTAATTGAAATGCAAATACTGAAGGGAGATTCTCGATAGTCAAAACAGACATTCTGACAGCATTTTCTAGTCTACTCACTATAAACATGATTGATAAAAAAAGTTATGTGATCATTACATAACGATAATCAAAATACTTCAACATTAGTCACTGGTCATATTGACTAATTTTACAATAAAAGTGAATCATATGGGAAACAGGTGTATGTTACATGGGACACAGAGATATCCTGTACGACAAAAGACAGATTTCCTTTTATTTTCACAAGAACATGATGAATCACTTCAAGTGACTATTACACTTTGACACTTTACGATTTCCCCCAAAACACATTTTTGAATTATTTGTATGATGAAGAGTCTAGAAGATGATGTCAAATTATCTCTCTTTTGTAAAATAGACTCCGAAATTTTTAAATAGGCAAGAAGATGCACATGTCATTTTGATGATTTCAACAAGGAAATCACAGTTCAGGGGAGCGTTTCATCAAGCGTTTTGTCAGTGATTTTCACCGACAAATTTGCTCTCAACCAATCAGATGCAAGGATTTCAGTAGCTTATAACAGTTGTCTGTAAATATCACTGACAAAACGCTTCATGAAACGCTCCCCTGGAACCTCCACCAGTATAAACAGGGTCTTTTCATCAAACTTGTTATCAAGAACAAGTTACAGTAATCACTGTCTTTCAATGGCTGTAAGCAATTTCTTATAGAATTGTGGCAGTGGTTATCTGTAATGAGTTTAATGAGTCAGGGTCCTGGAGAAGACCTTGTGTAATCTGCTCACATTTTCTACAACTGTTGTATTACATTGCTTTTTAATTTTCCATTCAACCATGGCTAATAACCAGATGGTTATTGGTTAAAGCTCATGTACAGTATTGGTAGCAAAAAGGAAATTGGAAAGGAACATGTTAAATATAGTCTCATGATGTTTTCCATGTATCAAAAGATGTTAGTACGATATCATTTGGTATTCCATCAATGATTTCCGGTGAATCCTACCATAAATATATGTAAGGAATGCTAGATGATGGCAATATACAACCCTACGTTAGGACCTTTCCATCCCGACAGCTCCCCACATAACAATATGGAGGCTTCGTACCGAGATAGCATGTGTGTCGATGCGTGTAGGTTTTGAACGCATGTACAGTGCACTCTGACCCGGCACCTAAATTATGGTTTGCATCTCATTTGTTTAATATGCCACTATAGGATGTGAAATCTTCACAGGATCTTTGTATTGCTAGTATCTCGCTATTTACCAACAAAAATCCAATAAATCTGAAGAAAATTTTTTGAGGGCTTAACAAATATAAACATTACCTTTAACCAGAAATTACGGGATGGCATAATTTTCAGGTGCCTCATTCATTCCGCAAAAAAAAGAACAAGAAAAGGGGGTTGTAACAGGTTATGGAGGAGGGGTATGTGCCCCCCCCCCCTAGATCTCCCACTGAAGTTATTTGATGGTGGTGTTTAGAGAGAATGTTCTTACCTGAACCTTGGGAATATCTTCCACATGACAGAGAAGAGTGAATCTGGTGAGATAGCTGTCTGGTCTCCTTGCCATAGAGCACAAAGCGTCTTCCTAATCTCCTCCACCAATGATCTGTTAAGTACAGAAAACATATTTGGGTTCAAGTATCTTCTTTTTTTTTTTAAACTAAAAAACATTTCATTTTATACTTTGAAGACAGAACTGCTCCTACCACATGCGCCTAGTGTATGAACAAAAATATTCAGACAGAGGCTCTTTTTTGCAGGCACAAACAAACCCTTGACAGCCATAACATGTGTACAGCATCTGAAATACCAGGCTTTTTTATTCATTCATTAAATTATTCTGTTCTGGCTCATTTTTTAATTTTACAATTCTTTCAACTATCATTTTTTAAGTTTTCAGAGCTACATGTAGTCCATGAACACAGAAACAGCCTTCAGGAAAAGGAGATGTGGAAGATAAAGTTGAGTTTTGGTAAAGCGATTATATTGTGAAAGAAACAGTCTCAACGAAGTTGGGAAAGGTTGGTCATGTCTACATAACAATTGGTGTAAACTTGAGGTTTTGGAATCATCGAAAATGATGAGAAATTGACCGACTCTCACTGCAGCTCACCTGCACTGCACAGTGAAATGGGTATCTGGGACTGTACACACACATGGCATTAATAATCGGCCCAAAATTTTGAGCTATTTCTCATCATAGTTCGACAGTGAGGGCATTTGAAGAGCAATCCTTTCAGGGAGCTACGAAATGATATTCTTCCAAACCAACAAAAAAAGAATGAGAAAGCTCACAAAATATGTTCTCATCTTTCCCAGAACTCAACCTTCCCTTTAAGTGTAATTTCCCTTTAAAAAGTTATTCCTAAACATTTAACCCGTTGACTACTGAATTCTCTCATTCCCATACATTTAATACAGGGACCACCCGGTTCCCATAGGCAACGGGTTAATTCATGAAAACTTCCAGCTGTGAGAGACCTTCTTTCCAACCCTGTGGAAGTAACACACATCATTATTCACTTCCTGGTATGTTATCTGGTGACTTCAGAAAGCTGGACTAGAATAGCCGGCTTTGCACTGATTATTTTCTACTTAAGCAGGATGTTACTAAATTTGCAATTAACTGTACCATGCCAACATGCCAAGAACTTGATTACAGGCATACCATCAACTTGCAGTGCACTTAACACTCATGGTCATTCTAAAACAGTGCGCACGTGGCAATGCAGCTGTTTTTCTTCACCGAAGGGAAAATAAGACATACCACAGCAACATTATTCATCTTTTTTTTACAGCTGTTTTCTTAATAAATTTAAGGAACTATATGGTATGTTGTTTTGCTATGAAATTTCTCAAAAGATGATATCTTTCCAAAGGCTCTCTATTTAGCCTGCTTATGAATGTCTTCTAGTATTTCAAAAATGAGAGGGAATAAGACACACCACAGACATACAGAATTTTTGAACCTGTTTTTTTAGTAATATTGATTCAGCTACAAGTTCATTTCTATGCAAGTAATTTCTATGAGGTATCTTTCACATAGCTTATATTTCAGCATGCTTAGCCAAAAGCTTCTAGTGTTTCAAAAGTGTATATTCTTTTTCTACCAGAAATAGTTTCACTTTCCTATCAAATTATTTTCCTGGATATTCAATATTACTGCATAGCTCACTTAAAAACAGAGTTCAAACAAAATATTAAAAGTATTAGTTTTAAGAGTTATCAAATGTTTTAATACATTAGTAACTCTGTTATAGGTTGAATCAGATGAAATAGGTAGGAAAGTGATAATAAAGAGTTTTTGGAATTTGTAATCACTATACATACATATAGGAGTTTCAAAATTGGCCTAATCGGTAATGTCACTGTGATGTAGTGGGGAACAACTCCCCCATATGCTCCAACACACAAAATTACTAAAATGTCGGTTTTGTCAAAATGTTTTTCTTGGTAGGATCTTTTTCTTTTATGAGGACCTATAAAAATATGCTATCTACAATATATTTCGAGTACTGCCCTGAGGGAATGACGCTTAGGAGAAAAACGCAAATTAATGATATTTCATTGTATGACAAACGGGAGAGTCGTCTGCCACATGTCACTATCGACTCACTAAATTGCCAATTTGAGATTTGCATAGATTTAGTGATCTCATCCATAACCTTTTTATTCCTTGTCCAATTTCTTTTGAACTTTCACCATCCTGTTTTTCTTATTTTTCTGCTTTCACACAAACCATGTTATTACCTAGGTTGGATTGCCCTTTAACATTTCCATCATATATGGTAATGTATAGAGAACTAAATTACAACCCATCTAGGACTTACCCTTAAGTATGCTTCAAATTCTGTGACCTGGGAAATAAAACCTCTCATTTTTTTTCCCCCTTGTCTTCCTCAGCCTAGCTCACATTCTTCAAGATTCCCAGACTCTAAATGGTCTCCATATCCCTTGCATATAGTTTACTTCTTTGCTGCCACATTTTGGGCTATGCCACATTTCGGGTTATGCCATACAGCAATTCTTTAAATGTTATGGTTTATTTTATGACTTGGGTAATGTGGATTTCCCTGAATCCCTTGAACTGACTAACATATTTCAGCATTCGCAGATTCTATAATGGTCTCCACGACAACAGAAGTCACTTCTACAGTAAGCGGTTGGTATTAAAGGCAATTTACTTATTTGCTGCCAATCTAAAATTGTTTACCTTATTTCATGACTTGAGAAATAATAATCTTAGTGCTTTTTTCCTGGCCTTTCTCAAACTGGCTGGCATACTTAATAGCCTACAGAATCACACTTACACATCATCATGCTTCATATTTCTTGTGTTGTACATTCTTTTTCCTGCCGTCTTCCCGCTCCTAAGCTCTACAGCTGGTAGGTCTTTGAAGTAGCCACAGAATTGGTTGATGTTACTGCAGGAACACAAAACACAAACAAGATTATATACACTTAGTAAACAGAGTCTATGTTTACTTTAAAGCTCATATACAGTTTTGGTAGCAAAAGGGAAATTGGAAAGAATCATGTTAAACATAGCCTCATGTTGTTTTCCATGTATCAAAAGATGTTTTGTACGAGATCATTTGGTATTCCATCAATGGTTTCTCGAGAATTGTACCATGAATATATGTACGGAACGGTAGATCACAGCAAATATACTGCTTTACACTAGGACATTTCCACCCCTACGGCTCGCCGCACAACAATCTTGAGACTTGCACAGATAGATGTGCGCCACTTTGTGTAGGGTTTGAACACATGTATGGTGTACAGTGCGTCCCAGAAAAAACAAAACCCTAAAACAAAGGGTTATTGTGAACAAACTATCTGCTCTACGACAATAATTATCTATTTTCCATAAACTAGAAGTATTATGCTTTTAAATGATACCTTGATGGCATCCATCCGTACATGCTTTACCGAGCAGCAGCATTTTGAAAATGAAATGTAAAAACTCAGTTATGCCGGATTTGGGTAAAACAATAAAAATGTTAAGATCACATGCGAACATGACCCAAATGTAACACGACATTTAAAACCCTGCGAGAAGATTGTTTTCATCTGTTTCTCTCAATAATGAGGGTAAGGATAATGCCCTCATCATAAAATAAAGGATGGTCAATGTATTGTCCATGTCGGGGGTAAAGAAAGGGCATATTTTGTATTGGAATGGTACCTGCATTCAAAATGAAAAGGAATTTTTCGTATTTGTCTGAAGTTTTTTTAAAGAACAAAGCGGAAGGAAAGGTGATATTTTTCATGAAAGTAAAGAAAGTGGCACATTCCATTGTCATCAAATGGAAATACAAAGTAGAAGGGGCACATAAGGCAGAAAAAATGTCAAGATTATGGCAATTTCCACCTCAGGAGGGGCATCTTTTCCATCACTCGAAGGGCATTTTTCATCTTTTGAGGGATATTTATTGATAATGGAAAAGGGGGGGGGGGGCTTTTGCCCCTGCCACCACTGGAAATTGGTACTGACCCGTGCTTTATGAATTTCTGATTGAATGCATGCCATCACAAAAGGGAATTTCATGTCCCATCTCTCTTAAAGCTGGTATTTCACTTTAGTCCTTTTCGCATGTGATACTTACGTCTTCAGTTTTACCCAAATCCGGCACAATTGAGCTTTTACATTTCATTTTCAAAATGCTGCTGCTCGTTAAAGCATGTACGGATGGATGACATCAGGGTATCGTTTAAAAGCATAATACTTCTAGTTTATGGAAAATAGATAATTATTGTCATTGAGCACATAGTGTGGTCACAATAACCCTTTGTTTTAGGGTTTCGTTTTTTCTGGGACACACTGTATAGTGCATGGCATGCTGAAGTTGTTGGGACTTTACATCCCTGACCCGGCATCTAAATTACTTTTTGCCTCTCATTTGTTTAATATGCCATTTTAGGACGTGAAATCTTCACAGCATCTTTGTATTGCTAGTATCTTGATATTTATCAACAAAAATCCAATAAATCTGACGAAAAGTTTTTAGGGGCTTGCCAAAACTAAACATTACCCTCCTATTCTCCAATGCATATGCAATTAATAAGTTCATTGAAAACAAACAATAAATGATATTGTAATCTTACATGTTATTAAACATCATGTGCTTCTAAGGTTCCCTGCCCAGTGATATTGACCTTCTCCAGTCATTCAATGTTCATTTGTTGGATGAAGATGAATTTTTTTTTATAGAGTAGACATACATGTAAGTCTGAGGAATACTGAATATACCCACTCACTTACATGTACCCGGATTTTAGGTTTCAAAACCATCAATCATGAACTAAAAATAAAATATCATACAATTCCATGGGCAATACAAAACAGGCGAGTTTATCTGAGAAGTACTGATCACATATATGTTTGCATAGACTTCCTCTCAAAAACATGTTAAATCTAGGACTGATGTTTATATCTCTCAGGTTTCATAAGCACATTGCTTTACTATTTGCCATTTCAATAAGGCCTGGATTTCTCTGAAATGAATCTATGAACTACAGCTTACCTTAGGGACTGTAGTACAGCATTCATGAAACAGGTGTTTCCTAGATTCCGCAACCCTGGGATATTGGCTCTCGTCTGAAAAACAGATTAAAAGAGGGAAACATTGTGTAACATGTACAAATGGTATGATGGTCAAAATCATTCACTTGAATTACTGGGCCAGAATTAATTTATTCCTTATGTAGGTTAGCAATGCATGGACTTCTGAAAAACTAGTGCATACACTTCTAATGCACACACCAATATCATTAAATAGCTAATTCATGGACAAAATATCAAACATAGATTTCTTTTTAAAAAAGACAAGTTCCTTTGTTATATACTGTACGATGTTTGTTTGTGTACCAAGACTAAAAAAATCATTTTCTTTCTACTATTCTGATGAAATTTACTACATTGTAAATAAGCTTTTTATAAGGCACAAATGAATCTAAATAATCTTTAAAAATATATTCAAAAAGTTGAGCTTATTAGTTGCAACATTCAGGTGGTTTTAAATGCTCTTTAATTTAATTTCTTTTTAAGGGGGGGGGGGTGGGTAAAAAATATTCAACCAAAGTATTTGGGACATCAAGAAAACCAATACAAACATATCCTTTTTTTCAAAATGGAATTAAAATGGAATTGCCCAATTGAAATGCAGAATACTCCATTTGGAAATCACTTCACTCACATTTGCTGCCAGTTTTTTCCTTGGTGGGCCATCTATGTGATCCCCAGCTACGTCCCCTGTTAAACTCCTGAGCTGCTTCTCATACTGGAGACTAAACACACATTGATAATACTAGTAAGCTAATCTTAAATAAAAGCATTCACCCCAGTCACATCACCATACTGACTAAAAACCCAGTGATAATAGACAAGATCTTGTCCTTTCGTGGTAATGTAAACTTTTGTTCAGTCTATTGTGCAAATGAGGGTTGATCTTATTGATGTGAACAGGGTTTGCATGTAAGCACACCTAACATCATTGGAAAAACTTGAAAAAAAAAGACAAAGGTTAAACAAATAGTATCAACAGGTGGGAACAAAATTCAGTTAAACAGTGAAAATATATTGCCTAAATGCTCTTTGACAATTTCTGATACCACAGAAGTGAGGAAGAATATGTTTGGTGTTACATGCTATAGGCCAAGGTCATAGAGTAGCTCCCACATATTCATAAAGTACTCCCTGTAGTTGCTAGGAAAAACTACAGAGAAATACCCCCCCCCCCCCCCCCCCCCCCCCCCGGTTGCTATATTTTTTTTGTCAGGACTTGCGCCACCGACGAGAGAGGGCAGTATTTGAGCGCCAAATTGAAGTGACAATACGGTTTATTCCGTCAAGACTAGTCGGCATGAATATTCATGGAAAAAAAAAAATTGTAGGGATATAATAAAACAAGCGAACCCGACTTGCAGTTGCTTGTGGCGCATTTGAATAAACTATGCGCTTGTCATGTAGGTGACTCGAGTCTCGTCAAGATCAAATTGGATATTCAGTATTGACAAAATTTTCTTTTGCGGATATAAACATAGAGGGTGAAACTTTGGGAAAATACAATTCTTAAAGTTGTAGTCTCTCTCAAATCTAAAACAGGGCAACTTGACCAGAGCCCTACATAAATGGCGCAAGTCCTGCCAGAAAAAAAATACGTCCCCCGGCCAGGTAGTACAATGTAAGTAACATAACAATCTAAATCCTTTCAAACTACATGTAAGGGTAAAGTAAATAAACTGCTTTCTGAATTTCAGGAATAATCATTAATATATTTCATTTAAAAATGGAGAGTATAACATCCATGTACACATACATGTATGTACAAGACACACAATGTCTATTATACCTCTTTAAAAAAAAAAAAAAAATACCTCTTCTTATAATTAATATAAAATATCCAGACAGTCTGTTAATTTATATGGCCTTAAACTTTGGCATACTATACCTTCAAATATTGAAGATTCTCCCTCACTTGCATCATTTAAGAAAAAGTTCAAATATCTTATATATTCCTAAAACGAATCTGTATAATATATTTTTCTATACCGGTAACCCCAATCATTCATGAATATTTTTTTTTCCCCATTTTAAATGTATTTTTGTCGAAATATAGATTATTCTTTTAACTTAATTTAGGATTTAGCCTTTGACAGGCCTTTGGCTTCTGCTGGCTCCTCCACTCTATAATTAATGTCTTTTTTCCCCTTTTCTTATGTATGAGTATATTCATATTATATTTATGTGTATTTGGTGATCGTGTGCATTTGTATGTGATTTTGTTGTTTCTTGCTATTTTTTTATGAGTGGAATAAAACTTGAAACTTGAAACTCTGCTTTGCCTGTCACAGCATGGTTGTTAATTACGTAAAACTTGATAAGATTATATTTTAAACTCTTTCATCACTTTTTCCAACTTTCATCTAATAAACTTGCAATCTTCATAGTTCATCATGTAAATATGACAAATTAAATCAATCTGTCCAAAATGAAACAAGTATAAAAAAAAACTTTTGCCAAAAAATTAGCTTCACATTATAGAAACAACAATATTAATTTTTTTTATTATTTTTTTTTAAAGCTATACCAGTAATAGGGGATAATGTTCATTGTATACAGCTCTCACTAAATTCAAGGTACACTGAGCTTTGAATATTTAAAAAATATTATCTCAGTCTGGATAAGTAGATATCAAGCAGAAATACACATGGTTTTTACATAATTGTAGATTATGAAAATGAGGTCCGGGGAAAAGGATGCACACGATACTCACTTCACTTTTGCCTGGAGGAATTGGCGAACATGTTTGATGGTTTCAGTTTTGTTATCATTAAGGGCATGTTCATCACACACATAACTGTAAAGCAAAGTGAAATAAGAGAGATGGAGGAAATACTAATAGGAAATAAACCACACTTCTTGGAAACAACACGGGTACATGAAAAAAAAGTAATACATAGAATTGTGTTCAACATGTATGTACATGTATGCAGAGGAAACTACATTTCAAAATGTGTGCCAATGTAGTTATTTTACAGACATTTTACATACGGCTGAACCATGTACATTATTATTTCTTTTTTTTTACAAGCATCACATGTAACCAACATTTGGCAACATTGTTTGCAGTTTTATTATATAACCTGTTCTATTGCATTGAAAATCTGTATTTTTCACTAAAAAGTAATTTACTAAAAGGTCCACTGGTACCATTAATACAAAGGGATTAAATTCCCAGGGATTCTTGTACCTAATGAGCCTAGTTTAGTAATAACTATAGCTTATGAAATTATATTTATAAGTGACATATGTAATTTCAATTCATTATGCAAAATAATTTAATTTTAAAAATATGTTAACTGTGAAAGAAAATACAATAGAGCCTGAATGCAATCAGTAACAAAAAGAAACAAGTTTCATTAAGCAGTCGGTGGCTCTTTTGATCAAGGGGGAGTGCTCCACTATTTAAAGATAAAGTTGAGTTCTGGTCATGCAATTACATTGTGAAAGAAACTGTCTCGAAGCAATTGGGATAGGTTGACCATGTCTACATAAGAATTGGTGTATATTGTGAGGTTTGGAATCATCAAAATAGATAAGAAATTGACCCAATTTCGCTGAAAAGCACATGTACTGCACACAGAAATGGGTATATGGGACTACACACACAAGCCGCATGAACGTTCGGCCCGAAAATTTCAGCTATTCCTAGTCATATCTCAGATATGAAGGCAATTGAAAAGCAATCCTTTTCAGGGGACATTTCTATGATTTCTTCCAAACTGACATAAAAGAAATGAGAAAGCTCACAAATTATTTTTCACCTTACCCAGAACTCAACCTTTCCTTTAAAGAGTTACCACTACCTAATAGAATTATGTGCAAACAAATATTAGCATATTAGGCTAGGCAGACATATTCACAACATCACAATAAACCCATTCATCTACCCACTTCACTTCCGTCAATCAAAATATTCAGCTTAGTTGATCAAACAAAGATGATTTGTCTTTCATTAAACCCACCCACTTTAAATACCATCAACATTTCATCAGACATCATTGCTTGACTGCTGATGTAATTAATGCCTACATGTACGTGTACATCTGCACATGACTTTAATGTTGCATTTCATATTATTACTGGGAATGTAAACAAGTATATTTTTAAAAAAGCAGACGGCCTAGAATCAAGGATACAAGACATGTGAAAATAATACTATAACGTGCAGCATAATGCCACTAGATGCATACTGGCGTAAATATTTAAAAATATTCAATGACTAACGCCATAAAACCTAATCCAAGAAAAAAATTGGTTTAAAACAACCAATAATTTGCCCCCAAAATTCTCAATAATAGAGATTCAAAGATTTCCAATGCAGAATCCACTTCAATGTAAGTCATATGAAACTATTTTGAAGACAGAGATGACTCTAATATCAGACTGAAGGTGACCTTGTGGAATGCCCAGGTACATCTGTGTTACTTACCAGTATACAGCTAAGTTTTCACAGTTTATGGAGGCAGAATGTTGGTTTTCTTCATAGTGCTTCTTGGCATGTCCATTCACATACCTGCAAGTACAGAGAGCAAAAAAAAAAACAACCCTCAATATAACACGGACATCAAGACACAGTCATAGGTATAGAATTGGTGACCTGACATACATGTATGCATGCCCAGGGGAGAGTTTCATCAAGCGTTTTGTCAGTGATTTTTACTGACAACTGTTATAAGCTACTGGAATCCTTGCATCTGATTGGCTGAGAGCAAATTTGTCAGTAAAAATCACTGACAAAACGCTTGATGAAATGCTCCCCTTGAGCCTTACTGAGTCAAAGCTGTAGGGAAAGGCTCGCTCATGGAACCATCATGGAGTGGGGCTGTGTCAATTTTGGTGGCAGTCACAACCTTTAAGTTGAAGAGGTAAAAACACCAATATAATCAGTAAAATTTGAAAAAATAATTCCTTCTACATTTTAGGATGATAGAATATATCTGATTTCATGCAAGACTCTTCAATAGGATCTTTATCATCTTGATCAAGCAAAATTTTCTTGCTGTTTTTGGCCGGCGATATTGCTCCTTTCGGGCACACATGTTCTAAAGATCACACACTTGCTACGGGAGGCAATTCTTCACGGTACAAAAGGTACAGTGTGAGTGGGATAGAGTTATGGTTGTAATTGAGCTTTAGATTAGGTTTATGGTTAGGGTTAAGGGTAAGTATAATGTTTGGTCCAGAGTTGGGGTTAAGAATGCGGTTAGAAATGAACCCCAGAGCACTTGTAGCTGGAGCACGTGTCATAGAGGCTTATGATTTTAAATGAATTTAGACTAAATACAAATGAACACTTAAGGCCCGAATTCACAAGGAGGTTTGCTTTAAACCATGGTTTAAACCCCCTCCTGGGTTTTTTAAGCGTACGTGCGCACGGAATCCGATCCAATCATATATTTTCTTGAGCGTGCGTATGGGCAATGTGCGCTTATTTACGCTTATTTTAGTACGCTTACAGAGGTTTAAACCTTACCCATGGTACCTCCTTTGTGAATTCGGCCCAAAAGGTTCACCCTACACATGTCCCACGATTAACATACACAAGCATACTCACATGTACACACGACATTGTAGGGTGTACCTTTAATTGAATATCTCGTTCTTGTTATCGGACATATGTGACCAGCCCTTAACAAGATAGTGTTCTAACTCTAATGGGCATTATCAACCCAATATTTTGCAATCTTTTTCAAATTATCTTTCTCAATAATCAAAGTGATTTTCTAATGATATCTGCACATATCCATCTCCCAGTACATCACAATTGATTAGTTATCACAAAGAATATTACTAAAGATCGTATGTACATGTATAATCACAATTTATCTTATGTTGTTAAGTTGTTAAAAGACAATATGCAATATTTTACCTTCCACACAGCACTACCCCACATGCTAGACACATCCATGGACTTTTGTTGGATCGACAAACTGTAGGGGGAAAAACAAAAAGACCAGAATAGTTAATGGGATAAGAATCAATATAATTAACTTGTGCACCAGTTCCAAAACATACATCTGTCAGATAACACTATACTTGCTGTGATAAATCAGAGTAATACACACAGATAACATCTTATCTTGTTCAGACACATTTATCTACTATTAATGATTTAATGCTCGAATGATTTACGGTAGTGCAATCCGATATCAACCAAAACTAACCAAAGTAACCTATGGGGCATATTTAATGCAATATTGCAATTCATAATAATAATTATGCAAAACAGCTAATACAATTAACATCACTGAGTTTGTTTTACAGACTACGGTTGTACGAATTGGTACCATATTGTCAACTCTAACGAGTATCTAATTCTAAAGACAGCCAGCAGTCAGTCTCTAATAAATACGAACAAGCCTGTACCGTACCCTTTCGAGACATATGACCACATGTTGTAGCTCGGCTCAATAACTTTTGATTCAGAGCTCTAAAAAATACACCAGATGTATGAGTAGAAAGAGCAAAACTTTCTGCATACATTGTGTCCATATTTGTTGAATGACCACATTGCGTATAATGTCAGGAATTTTAAAAAGGAGAATAAGATTTCAAATCCTTAAATTGGCAACATACTGAGAGGTTCAAAATTATTGTATTTTATCAAAATTGGCATTTTTTCAACTTTTTGTCAAAGTACCTAACCATATATGTTGTTTTCAAAGAACCATATGTAGCATTAAAAGAAATATGTTGTTGCCAATTTGAAGAACAAAATGTGATTAATTTACCCCTTAAATAATTCCTGTCATGAAAGGGTTAAAATAGCTACTTCATACAAGAATGTTGTCTAATCACAAATCATTTCATTGCAAGTTGAGTAAGCTCAGGACCTGCATGCCTGCATCATAACCAACAATACCACTACCAGCATTCTACAGGGAAGCGTATCACCAGTATTTGATTCACAGAGAGTGAGAGAAAGAGGTCATTTGCAGTTCAGCAAAGAATGGAGCTCAAAGAACAAATATCTGCACCAGGCTCTCTCTCTCAAGCTCTCCCAGCCTCTCTCTTCCGCCCCTGAAATGGGACGTTGTATGACCTGTTTGTATCTGATGTAATTTATGCCAGGCTGGACTTGACAGTGAAGGCCCTCGTTGTTTTTCTTCCTGCAGTTACCTTATCTTCATCAGAAATTGTACATGCACTCAGTAGAAACTAACTCTCATGATGAAATTATTTTTTCTGCAGAATGGTTTGTATATTTTTAATGCTGCATTCAATATTAGTATGAAGATATTACATGTACCTGGAAATTAAAGAAATCATTACTCTTACAGTTCATATTCACAGAATATGCTACAATATTGTTAATATATAAAATTATACATTGTAGATACAAATCATCTTAGCCACTTACATATTCAAACACTGCAACAAAATGTTCAAAAAGAATGGTGCTATGTTGCATAAAGTACAGAGTTTACTACAAGTACAGTACAGTGTATAAAGTTTACTAGTACTGAGCCTTGATACTATTTTAGTAATTCACCCTTACAAAAGATATTCTTCAAATGACAGCAGGGACCACTGATTATTATTCAAATATTGTACTGCACACGTTAGTACTTCTACATTTCAATGTCTTAGACAACTCAAGCTACACAAAGATATCACATTAAAACGACATCATGTAAAATGATGATGGACCATTTAGCACGACTAAAGTTTAACATCATGTCATGAAAATTGATGCATCTGAGTTACATGTACATGTACATGTAGCCCCTAGCTGCCCTACATTATAAACTTCATCTTGAATTACGTATGCAGCATTTTCTTAAATCTACATGTAGGTATATTTGTTTAATATCTCATAAATCAGCTGTACCTTAATCATGGCATCTGGCCTTTGGTCTGAATGCAAATGTTGAGTAATACCTCAATATGCATGTGACAGACTGTTTACTAATTAAACATTTCCACACAGAATACAGGGCATGGGCGAATCAGAGCCTCCACGTGGGATGTCAACATGTATGTGTGATTGTGCATGCCTGCACAAGGGTACATGACAACGACATCAGACGAATGACTGCCAGTACACGTACATATATGTACAATTTATGCATGAATGTGGTCTGGAAAAGCTTTTGAAATGCGAGTCCTTTCTACTCCAAAGTACTGGAATCCTAATTTCTGGTGTACATGTATGGCTTATTTCTCTATAAAACTCAACAAGCTGGAGTGAATACAAATGTACAGTACATAATATGAAAATACTAATAACAAGATTTATATGTAAATCCTTGATTCAATTCAAAATCATCAATAATTAACCTAATAAACAGTGATAGTGATATATGAGAGTAAAAAAGTCTTTTCCTCAAGGGAGCTCTTTATGGATTTGAGGAAGTAAAGTGACGTTCCATTACAATGATTTTATTATTTTTTCACTGAGCTCTTTTTCAGTTTTCCAGACCTTTTTTTTTTTAGCTTTCCAGAGCTAAATCACTCACTGCTAACATTTGTTTTAAAGTGACAGTAAACTGAGGCTCCTAAATAGTGCCATCTTTCAACAGGATTTGATAATTGTTTGTGTCTCTCATTTTCCCATCATGCCCCATTCTAATTTGTAAAAGCTTAGAATGTATCTGCACACAATTTTCCACAATGCCCAGTCAAAAATAATAGTTTGAAATATAACATTTTCCTATTATCCAAACCAGATGATGGCACTGTTCAAGTTCTGCCAGTTCAATGCTACTTTAAATATCTTGTAACCCTTGAGCTTCTGAAAGCTTAACAATCAGGGAACTAAATGAACACATTGATAAAATGTTTAAGTAGACGAATGTCTGTGCCTACTTCAATAAATATGTTTCCATTATTATTTTTCTTTTTTGGTAAATGAGCAGCTGAGAAAAACAAAACAAACAAATAAAATCCAACGATATTCATGTCTATATAAGCTTATTTTTTGTTGCATGATTTTAAAAGCAATTAAGAGTGACTTAAAGATACATGTACATGTAGTTAGTTCTTCTTGAAGTGTTTTTTTTTTACCAGAATATCATTCACATAAAAAAAGTAAAACTTCATTTAAAAAACATCTTATGACTGAGGATCGTTGAAGTGATAGTTGACAGCAGGAGGCACAACGTTGAGAAACAATTTGCCAAATTCATTACCTTATAGGGATAATATTACTAGCTCACAAAACTCCTACATGTACCACAAGCGGTTGTATTAGAATCATTCACCATACATTGTAGGCCTACAATGTACATGTCCTGTAATGATTGAAAGATTCCAGGAAAAACATTTTTTTTTAAATTCCTCTGCCCCTGGAAGAAAAAAAAAACACCAAAAAAGTCTCTGTTCAAACACAATATAAATGATACATATTTTGGCAGCGTAAATAGAATAAGTCATTATGTCAAAATAGCATCTCCACCACCCTGAGTGCAGTGATACCAGATAACCTCTCCATGCCCTAAGCCTTTCTAAAGGTCGCGTGTATCAGCCTATTCTCTTCTCCATACTCTCAATATAGTTCAATCAAATCTGGGGAGCATTTCATCAAGCGTTTTGTCAGTGATTTTTACCGACAACTGTTATAAGCTACTGAAATCCTTGCATCTGATTGGCTGAGAGCAAGTTTGTCAGTAAAAATCACTGACAAGACACTTGATGAAACACTCCCCTGACCCAAGAATTCATACAAGTGTACACGCATATGTACTGCTTGCTAATGTACATGTACCTTTGTTTGAGAGGTTTAAGTAAATAAATAACAGAAGTAGAACTTTTCTTTACTTACACATACTTTAATATTGAACCTTCATTCTATTGGAAATTTGTAACGTGTAAATGGATAAGAGCTTTAAGATTCATCATATCTGGGGAGCGTTTCATCAAGCGTTTTGTCAGTGCTTTTTATCGACAACTGTTATAAGCTACTGAAATCCTTGCATCTGATTGGCTGAGAGCAAATTTGTCAATAATAATCACTGACAAAACACTTGATGAAACACTCCCCTAATGTACTTTTGGAAAAATGTTTCACTACATGTACATCTCCATTGTACATGTAGCTGTACTACAGTATATGATTCCAATCCATTCCATAAAGTGATTGATAATACGCTTTAACAGATGAAATGAAAGAATACAACTAATAACACAGATTAAAAAAGTGAATTAATAAGCACTTTATTCATAATATATTTCATTTTCCCAACTATATGCAAGAAATGCTTAATTAAATAAAATAACATTCCATTTTTAGTTTATATGCATGCAAACAAATATAAATCTGAATGATATACATGTACACATCCTTCAGATATTAATGTCACACTAGGCTAAAGCTAAAAAAAATGCTATGAGGTAAACAAATAACAGTATTCATCATTAAATTGCCCTCGCAATGCACCTTGAATGCAATGGAATGAACTGAAAGTCAGAACTACGCAACAAATGCTACCAAGCATAACACAAACCCTCCCACACATGAATGTGTAGTCTAAATAAAGATATCCATCTACAGCCACTTGAAAATTTCTGTTTAAAATACAAAATCAATAAGTGACAAGACATTCTGAATGGCTGTGAATGCATGACAAACACTGTCAAGTACATGTCAATAAATGAACATTTCAATTAATAAAAGCATAAAAACAAAAATAGTCACCTCATCAAAGAACTACATGTGTATGATTGTTGAAGTGAAATTAGAATAAGGTCTGCAAATACAGACTACACTAGGTAATGCATGCATCAGCTGATCATGGATGTATGGCAAGCCTGCCTTGGGTGGACAATGCACACACTTACATTCTTCCATATATTTGAAGCTATGTACAAATATTCATTAATGAATTCTTTAAATGATTTTCTTCTCATTAAAGGCAAAAATGTAATTTTAGGTATTCAGACAGCAATAAATCACTAATACAAAGTCAATTCTTTGACATTGCATTATATTGTCTCGAAAGAGCATCCTGTATTCATTCAAAACAATGACCGTATTATTAAGTACAGTACACTGCTTTATACATGAACATAACATACTGTATGATCCATGATTCAAAACACAAGCTTTATTTTCAAGTGAAAAAGTCTACATGTTGTATTTCCTTATAAATCCTATTACTTCCCTTATCCATATTACATTCCCTGTTCAATGCACATGGCATTGCAGGCAGACACACACAAACACACAATGCAAATACAGGATCTACTGGCACAGAGTAGACCTATTGTGCAAGAATTTCTTTTGTCAAGGTGAAGCACCAAAAATGTCTCTTGGCAAAAATTTCAAATCAATGAATAACTTGTATACTATAATGTCTGGCCTATTAGTTATGAAACCCTATCATTGTAATATGTAGAACAGAATTTTTGATTTTTTTTTTTAAATTTAAAGAAACATTGTTGTTGATGTTGTTGCCTACATATACTGTAGGCTCTACAATTAACCGTCCAATACACATGCTCTAATAAAATCCCCCTTTAAATGTCTAATGGAGGAACTTCTTTCTCTCAAAATCAAAATTTGCATTTCATAATTGCTTAGGACTTTTATAACATTGTTTGAAGAATCCACTTATCATTCCAGAGTAACCAGAGTGAGTACTGTGTAGCATCGATATGCCCTGAATATGGACATGACTTTATGATCTCAAATAGTTAAGATGCAGACAAATACTTTTCATTACATGTATGTTTAATTCAATATTCGATCGATTCATTATGGCCTGTGTCAATTGGTTAAACGTTATGAGTGACCTGCTGATCATCTTATGTAGGACAGCGTCTAAAGAATCCCAAAAGGCACAAACATGTTATTATCTGTTTCTTAAAATGCTACCGAGTTGACTGAGAAAAGCAGAGGGAGCAAGCAGATTGAAAACTCATGGCAAGGTCGGGCATTTTTTTTTTCTCCATCCCCATTATCAATCGTCACAGCCATAGGTTTACATTTCATGTGCTTAAATGCAGGGCTCGAATGAATGAAAAGAAATGGCAAAGTAGATTTCCAGAGCCTTTATACAGTAGATAAGACATACAGCATGTATTGTAGGGCATTAAATTACAACTTAGGTCATGTCTAAGTTTAACATTGCTTTAGAGTGAGACACAAAACACAATTGTTGACTGTTAATGTTATTGAATCATTGTAAAATGCGATGCAATATCTTGAACTGATGCTGGAAGGAGGCAACCGACAATGACACAATATTACAATAAGGGGATATGAGACTTGGGAGTTGCGAGAATGGAAGAGTGGTCACTTTTCATGGAGTAGGTTCCATTAATAATAAGCTTGGCATGGTAACAATTTTCATTAAAATTTTTGTCCAAGTATCCTTTTGTTTCTCACCTGCACATACCCACGACGAAGTGGATTCGCCGTGTGACTTCTTTGTTATTTCACAAACTTCTTGTTTGACATTGTGTGTCAAGTGAGGACACTCCATCTGCCAGCCGAGGAAAAAATGTTTACAGGTGGTGGAGGCCGATTGGTAAACCTTTTCAGTTTTCCAGGTGTTAATCCCTAGTTAAATTCCAAATAATTCCGAATGCGCTGACGTTCTTGCTGCCGACTGATAGATCTCGTTCCGTTTGCAAAATTTATGTTACAAGACGAAGACGCGAAACGAGGTTTTACTGGCGCTATGGGGCAACTGGGCCGTAATGCGGCCAATCTCCCTTGTCTCGACTGCGGTCTTTCACCTGGCGGTGGCACTGCCTGGCAATCCTCGAATATGAATACAGCAGTGTGTTCGGTCGTAAAAATCGTGCGTAGCTAAATCACTGGTGAAACAACGCTACGAAACAAACAAATACCCAAAAATATGAAATACAAGCTTTCAGCTATCACTCAAGTTGATCTGCTCTATCTCAGAATAAAGAGCATAGCCACACTATCGTTCTCATTACTTCGGACGACTTCGATCAGACAAAATATGGTTATTTACGAATTATACCGGCCTCGGTTTTTCGGGTTCACTTCCACGATGCACAAGCTTCCTTAGTAGAATTTTGTCATAATATGCATTACGCATGCGCGTTAGACAGCCTCGCCCTGTCGAGGCTCCATGAAACGAATTATACCATTGGTCAATAGATATCGGTCAAGGGGCGCCTGAGGTGCGCCTACGCGCTGCAACGACGATTACGCATATATACGCGCTCCTTAATCCGCTCACTTTATTCATCAGAAAAGCTAAGGACGGTGAACAAATCAAGGCCCTGATAATTAACATTCTCTCATTAGCTGTGAATGAGAAATGTTTAATTGGGGACCAAGTACGCGCTTAGTTTTCAATCGCTAAAATAAACTTTTAGTATTTTTAGACTAACAAGTACTGGTAGCAGTTTTGTTCATTTGATCACTTAAGATTGAAAAGACAACGACGTAAAATATAATACATGCCTGCGTATAGGGCGTATAGATCTACCAAAGAATTTGAGTGTTTGTTTTCAAGTTCAATTAATAAAAGAAAAGATAATGTGATATGGTGATGTTCACCTTACACCGGATATGACGTTTAATACAAATACTTGGCGAGATATGGGGCTGTATTCTGAAAACTGTTTATCTGTAATATTGTTGTATCTTCGTCACCATTATAACAAGATTGGTATTCTGGAAATTGTATCTTTTATTGTAACTTTTGTTGTATCTTTGTCTACTCTGCGCATGATCGAAATTGACATATGTGCGCTGAAGCTCAGAATCAGACAGTACATGCTCGAATAGCAGGATGGAGACTGTGTGTGATTCAAGATCTCATAGAGGAGACATTTTGAAGAAATTACAGGTGGAATTCGATGATTTTACATCAATAATGTGAATTGGTTTGAGCCATTCTGTTAATCAATTGCAGTCCAATAGCGCATGGCGCATTATAAAACGCATAATTTAATAACTACACCCGAAATTGATATACGCGCAAAGCGAATCCTTATATTTGACGTAAGGGGTTCTCCTATTGGTTGACTGATTGGTAAAGTGTCAAAATGTGGGCGTGTCAAAGATAATATAAAGGCGGTCCTTAGAGAGATAATATCCCCCTAAAACAATTTTGAGAATACAAATTTACAACAACAATATTAGCGCTGTATTATCTCCGGAAGATACAACAAAAGTAACAACAAAAGTTACAACAATTTTCATGGTCTACCAAGAATCAACATAGAAGTAGAAGGAACGCCCGATTTCGTGGGGTAACATTTTGCAATAATTAGAGTACTTACTTTTCATCTTGATTGCTAGTACTGAATTTGAATAAAGATTTTGCTTTTACATTAGTTTATTGTCATTGTGAGTACTCAAAACCCTATTATGACGTCATAGAGGCTGATATGTAAACATAGACCATAGCATTATGACGTCATTTTAGAACGGTATATAGATCCTAAGAGCGCGCCTTTCCAATATGTTGATTGTGACGTCACAAATGCAGCTAAGACCTGTGGCTAAGATCAAGACCACGTGTCTTTGTAATAATTTGTTTATGTTTTGTTTTGTGTAGCCGCATTATGACGTCATAATGGGCTCGCACGTGCTTTCAGACCATTTGTAAGACAGTGCATTTAGGGGCGGGCTTGCCACGTAATAATGTTACATCATCATAATATACTAGTACATGAAAAACAATGTTGTATATCTATATCGCTTAATTTGTGCTATTCTAAGTCCTCCTAACGGTAGACTGTGTGAAAAAGACAATGAAACCATAAACATCCAATTGGTGTATAAGAAAAGGGGAACACTCTCCAGCTTGCCGTCTATACAATTGCTTGATGAAATATTAATTCTGTTGAGGCCACTGTATACTAGAAAGGGACAGTCAATGTATATAATGACAAATTTTCAATTTTTAGGTGGAATAAATGAAAATGAAAAGATTTTTTTTCTCGTGAAATGTAAAAAAATATTTTTTTTTCATTTCGTAGGGATACGAGCAAAATTTGCCCAGAGGAACTATAACATCGCTTGGCCGAATATCAATTTTCCTGTTAATTTTTTGTTTTGAGACTTTCGTATTGTAAAATGTAATTTCTTCATATACGAGAGAAGACATGAAAATTATAAATATACAATAACCCGCTATCCGAATATGAGGTGGCGACTGTCCGAATATTTGATGACAGCTGGCCGAGTACTGGTAAATATTTCAAAATTCTCGGAGGCTGCAGGCCCCCTCCCCTTCCCCCGGCCCCTTCATTATAGCCTACAAGCACATACCACAGACCATAATTTGACACTATATCAGAAAATCATTGTCCTGAAAGAAGCCTAATTCAGCTACGTTCTGGTCGTGTCAGGAGTAGTCTAGTTCTGGACTCTCTTTACTGAATTCTTTTTTCGACGACTGTATGTACTATTATGCCCAGTGATTGGCGCGATCCGGAAACCTGATGGCCCGAGCAAAAGAGGCCAACAGGTTCTCGCGATCGTGCCATCACTCGGCTTATCGCGTATAGTCGGCGAATAAAAAAATCAATAAAAAGAGTCCAGAACTAGACTATGTCAGGAGCAGCTATATTGCATGGCCTATGGTAGTCTTACAGTACAGACACTCTTTTACGACTGACCAGGGTTTGTGCCTGCAAACTACCTTCCTCACACGGCTATCTTTGGGGCAAAAATGATGTGTAACTCTCGTTATAACATTCAGAGTACTTCACAACTGAAACAAACCCCCTTCTGATTGCTGTTAGGCTTAAAAAGATTTTAAAACTACTGTTTCAAAACTTTGACAAATGAAATGGAATCACCCCAATGACGATTGTTCAGCACGAATTTTAGCACTTCAGAAAAAGAATTCTAGAAAAGCTGTTTATCGTTACGGTACAGAAACGTGTAAACCATTACAACAGGGTAAGATTTAGTTCGCATCATATGCAAGCGACTAAAACTTTCACTCTGTTTTATCAGATAAATGGGACTAGGATTGGATTCATACGGACACAGTTTCCAGGCGGTTGCGTCCTTTATTGCCCAAATATCAATGTTGACACTATAGTGACAATCACTTTTTGATAATTTTAATGTGAAAAGTTACAGTACGTCTCTGAGATACTTTGATACCACGCAGAGATTGTAGGGACGGCGTAGCCATCGGTGTCAGGGGCGCAGTGCTCGATTTTCAAGCAACATTACATGCCTCTTTTGAATACTATAGTAAAAGAGAGTATAGTATCGTTCCCATTTTCCATGGAACATATACATTTTCCCACCACCTCCCTCCCTCCCTCAGTACTGCTCGTCGCCTTTATCATAATCACAGGTCCATAGACAGTATACAGAATTGTTCAAAGTGTATGCATTACCAGGGGCGGATCCAGGATTTTGTAAAAGGGAGAGGGGCACTCAAATGTACGAAAATTTTCTGACAAGCAAAAGTTATCAGTTATCAGCTCTTAAGGGGGGGGGGGCACAATCCCAAAAGGGGGGCACAATGTATACATTTCTTTCAAAGGGGACGGGGGCACGGGCCCGAATTCCCCTCCCTAAATCCGCCACTGTACATTAGATCAGTTACTCTTGATGAAACGAATGCTTGCCCGATGCGTGTCTGATATTGCAACAAATAATTTTGACTCCTGATTGAAATGCAACAACTTGCAACATGTAAATATTAGTTCATCATCATTCGGCACTTGTGTTAGGGAAGAAAAAAAACTTTTTTGATTAATCGCTGCAAATCCGTTTATCTCTTCAATGAACAATATTTCAGACTATTCTGAAAAGCAGATGGCGACTTTTTCCCCCCTGCGGTTATTCTTTATAGCTTACTATCTAATGGCTATGCACTCCTAATAGACCGCTTCGGTAATGTTATACATACCTTTCAAACAAAGGTTGTTCTTGACAACCTCAAAGCTTGCCGGACATAGCAACAAATAATGTATGAAAACTGGATTGCAATCATTGAGGCTCATTTATAAAAAGGAGCACTAGGTGCTCATAAAATATGTGCATAAATTTGTATACATTACAGAAGCGGTCTATTCAGAAGTGATGATATACCTGTTTACTAAGTGTTCAAACAAAGGTTGTTCTTGACAACCTGAAAGCTTGCCAGAGGCTTGTCAGACATAGCAACAAGTAATGTATGCAAACTGGATTCCAAATATTGTAGTTCATTCATTAATAACAGGTTAATGGAATACCTCGTTATACTAGGTCCCCAGGAAAGAAACATCCATAAATTTGAACACTTAGTAAACAGGTCTATTGGGTGGGAATCCTTCTACAGCCAAATATCGGAACTTCAGAAATAAATAGTTTTGTATGTCATAGGGCGTACTTGTAAAGCAGTTTACATATAGTGAGATTTTATTTACTTTTGTCATCAATAATGCATGGCGATCGAGCAGACATTTTTTCTATCTTCTAAATATTCCACCCCAGCTTTCGATGTCTTTGGCTAGCATGATTAACATGTCTGTATAATAATTTGGTACAACCTATCACCCCTCCCCTTCTGACAATTTGTCTGATTATTATTGTCCTTTGTACAATGGGATATGTGAGCCACAATCCAGAAAGGGCTCTCGCAATGATGTTGTCATGCATTTCGCCACGCAGTCGACCCCCCCTTTCGCCAGCTTGAAACAGAAACAGAAGACAACATTTGTGCAAAACGATTTTTATTGTTCATTCTGAATTGTTATTAGAATTTGCATTTCCTTCTATATGATGTGTAACTAGAGTAGGCCCTAATAGCACATCTGCAATTCATGCTGCTAATAACATGATTTTAACCAAATTCAGTATTCACAGAAAATGAGCCCGTTTCTGGAGCACATATATCATGCCATGTCTGTTCATAGTTCTGTACATACATTTCAATATTTTTCTTAAACAAAATTCTGAATATTAAAAAAAAGATTATCATGGAACATATTCCGGAATATTACATGAACTATGCTTCGAGATGGGCTCGTCTCGTAGCGGTTTAATATGCTCGGAGACCGTAATTTGTTGTAACGCCATCAGTGATTGGCTGGTTGGCGCGACCCGCTGTAAATAACCCGCTGGATGACAACATTTATTTCGGAACGAAAATCTGGCTGTGCAAGCCAGGCAAAACCAATGTCGAAAATGTCTAGCCCACGGAAATTTAGTGAAAAGATTGCCCTGCATAACCAAAAGCAGGCAGAGGAAACAGCTGCCTTTGAGCAGATTATGAAAGAAGTATCAATTGTTTCTAGGGTAAGTAATTTTACCGATTTGTTGGTGTATGCATCTTGGTTTGCGGTATTTTCCGTGTGTTAGGCATACGGCGTTCCCATACATGCCTGTGTAGTATACATCTATATATTCCAGTGGTAAACTATATAATGTCTCTCAATGGACGTGCTGTATAACTATAATGCTCGTGTATGCAAATACGCACACACGACTCAAATGCAATGCAATGAGAGCATGTTTATTAAAATTTAAATAAGATTTATTGGAATGAAGACTTAGAGATGAGTTTGATAATGTCAATTAAGGTGATGTTCATTTTGTCTCCCTGTCTCTCTTTCAGCATCCACACAGTGTTAGCCCACATCACCACCTGCAACTTTCCCCTGCTCTTGGAACATATCGTGGAGGATCATTACCAAATGTTAATCAATTAGGAAACAGTTCTAGTATAGATTTACAGGTAAGTTATTCTGCGTAAAAAAGAGCTAAAAATAAAATTTAATAAACCAAAATGATGTTATAATGCTCCAGATACACAAGGCCATGTTCATCTCAGTATAGCATCCACAGTATAGCTTCCACAGTATAGCTTCCACAGTATAGCTTCCACAGTATAGCATCCACAGTATAGCTTCCACAGTGTAGCTTGCACGGTGAGTTGCCGATGGGATTATTTCTACAAGGTACCACACCACTTAACTGTAGTGGTCGTATTGACCACTACGCAAAAATGCAAAAATACTAGGTATTTTCTGTTGCATGTATTAAAGGTATGGGGGAAATAAGATAAATATTTTATATACTTCCTTTCAAATTCAGCTTTTAAAAATCTCACTCCTACCTCAAATGGCCGTAAGGAAGAACTTCTGATATTTCCAGCAAAATCCAAAGTTAAAATCCTGTCCAAAACCGAAGAAATACCCGCCGATTTTTTTTGCGATCGCATGTTGTCTTCATTCCACCGATGTCTGACTAAAATCGGCCAATAAAATTTTGTCCACAAAGAAACTCGGTATCGCGTGCGCACATTGATCTCTACGATCGTGCACACAGAAAATCGTTACTTTTCTATCTACATGTACGCGTTAGGAACCAAATTTTTAACGACAAAATTCTTTTGGGGGAGATGTCAGCACTCGCTGCGATCAGGAAATGTACACAATTACTCCTTATGACACAATGACATCTTATATATTTGTATGAAAGGAACTATTGCTATAATTTTCAGAGCTGTAATTTGTAAAAATGCTCTATAATATTGCAGTTGATTCATCCCACGCATGAATATCATATCCAAATAGTTGGATTTTGATTAAAAGGTACAAATACATTTCCTTCCTTGAAGGAGACACACAACGGTCACAGTGATTTAAGCTTGCATTTCAGCTTGCATTTCCCCTCACAGGCACAGGTGTTGCCTCATAGTCAGCGATGGTGAGACCTGTAATTGTCAATACTTTACAAGTCAGGACAGGAATTATTAGAGGACTAAATTGATCACATTTTGTTCTTCAAATTGGCAACAATAATATTTTTTTCTCGTAGTGCTACATGGTTCTAATAAGGTGTAATGTCTTTGAAAACAATATACATGGTTAGGAATTTTGTTGAAAAGTTGAAAAAATTGTCATCTTCTGTGCAGAAATTTTTGCTCTTTCTACTCATGCATCTGGTATATTTTTTAGAACTCAGAATCAAAGGTTGTTGAGCCAAACCACAAAATGTGGTCGATTGTCTCCAAAGGACCGTTAAATGTAAGGTCACTGCTTGAATTGATGAATTCCTATTAAATCAGATACATGTACATTTATTATAAATGTCACCAGTACACAAATGCTTTTTAAAGATGTGTAGACTTTTGGGAAATGATTATCATTTGTAATACTTTACTATTCCTTTATAGCAAAAGCATGGCAATACAAATGTTTTTATAGGTACTGTGAGAACTCTTTTTTATAGATATGCTTCTTATTCCTGCATGGCAACTTGCATGGCAACTTGCAAAGGCTGTCTGTAAGGGGAAGAGCCAACTGTATCAATTGCAAATAAAATTGGGTTCATAAATTTTGCCATGTTTGCCATCTCAATATCAGACTCATAAAAGCACATTAATAAGGTATTGTCATTATATTTTAAGATCAATGAAGTAACATGTACATGAAAATATGCAAGTACTGTAAATCTACAGAAATTAAAAAAAATATATATTATGTCAGGTGTGTGCAGTAGTAAATATGTATGAATGCGATGTCTCTTTAAATCTTAATTTCCTAGCTTTGTCTTTTACATTTTGACTGCTAATCATCACTACCCAAGTGTTTATTTAAAAATGAGTAAGAATTAAAGGGCACAATCAAAATCATTTAGATTTTTAATTTCATTGATTAAAAAAAAATGATAATTCCAATAGTAATATAAAGGTTTATCTACAAATTGTCTAATCCACTCTTTTCCCTTGAATACTTTTCCTATACAGCAAGCATTGCATAGTTTAGAGGATATAAAACATGCGACAGGACGTGGAGTACAAGACCGAGTCTACAGAACACAACGGCCGGCAGCCCATAGAGGGAGACATATATCCTTTTCAGTTTTAATTTTGAAAAAGTGTTATTGTCCATTGTTTATGGTTAATATCTCATGTTTGTGTTGTATTGTCTTTGGTTGTTCTCTATTATAGTGTAGCTTTAAAAAAATGATTTGTGCTTGAGCAAAAGCCCATCATAATGCCATAATGCAGCTACACAAAACAAAAAAAAAACAAACAGTCTGAATTATTAAACTGCTTTGTGACATTTGTTCTGTCATAGTGTCATCTTTGAAAGGACAGTACCTGCATAATAGTGAGAGTTTATGTGCAAATAGGCTATGACATGTGGCGCGTCGGTTGCATGGTAGCGTACAGGGGCTGTACGTTCGTCTCAAGAGTTCTTGCCGGTAAGAGGGGATATATGGTTATGAGAAAGGTGCAGGACGCCCCAGAGAGGCAGAGAGGTGCACGACTGGTTGTGACCATAAGAAACAAAGGACGTATGAATCGTAGGAGTTGTCCCACAGCCGATCTCAGCTGCAGACACGCACGATCAGTTGTGACCACAACATTAAAGTAGCTATTCAAAGAAAATCACAAATATGGCAATTAATGTATCACTAGAAACTGGGAAGCTTACAGATGGCAATCGTATAAGTTTTATGTCAACTGCGTATCTGATGATTATAAAAACAACACAAATAAAAGCTCTTCTCAGCATCTGGAATATCTGAGGATTCGCCAGAAATATAGCGATGTTTTGATGTCGTCACACTCGGGATCGACCCTGCTTAAGCAGACGACGTCCTATAATGAATGAACGTAATTGCAATGCAATTATTTATCAAATTATAAAGAGTTTGGTGTATTTAAACATGACCTTATTTCACACCATTATAAAGGGAAAGTGAAACTGATTCTGATAGCTAAAACCGTTTGATTGTAAATACACAGGAGAAGGGTCAATGATCAATGAAATAAACCCCACTTTCAAATTGAAAAGCCCTCCGAATAATAGCAGGATGGTATTCGTTCCCTCTTGAAACGCCGAACATGCCCCGGTGCAAGCAGCTGAAAATACAATGGCATCTTATTTTGTTTACAAGTGACTGATTCCTTTATTTTTTTAACGC